>CM021103.1:89765988-89846913 GCA_007115665.2 Sequoiadendron giganteum | reverse complement strand
AAGATATCAATCAGGAATTTATCCCACATGTGGAGGATCCCATCACTTATAAAGTTGGATCACTCACCTTTCTTAGAGCAAGCTATCTCGTCAATAAAGAAGCTGACACATTTGAAGGTCCACCACAAAGCAGAGAAGGAGCAACACGTTGTTTCCAAGGTAAATCATATCCTATGGCAAATAAATTTTTTCAGCAGATGAATTATCAAGGCAGGGGATTAGGCCTACATGAACAGGGTATCCTGGAACCAGTGCAGATTTTTGGCAATACTAAGCGTCAAGGCCTTGGTTACTCGACAATCAAGGGATCTCAACATATCATTAATACTATCACCATACTGGGGGCAACTTTGTCTCGAGCAAACATCAACATGGGGAGCACGAAGAATCCTTATGATGAAACTGATGCCAATACTACAACCCGCCATGTCACGAATCTTCATCCACCCATCACCCCATCCACGAATTGGGACCAACATCAAAAGAAAGACTTGAATCGAAGCATGCAAAATAGTATCAAAGAAAAAGAAGCTAAGAAGCATATTGGAAAAATCAAATACGAATGGATGCCAAAAAATACAAAGAAAAATTATCCCTATCAAACTCCATTAGTTGAAGAAACTATGGGGCAAAATAAAAATGGGTCAAGTATCCATCAAAGATTTCCACAAAAGAAAAATAAAGCTTCTCAAGCAACATATAAAGTGTATCAAGCAGTTGGTCCAAATTCCATGCACACTTCCATATCCACCCATTATTGCTCATCTTCCCAAGTTTGGAGAGTCAAAGGTTCCAAACCATCGACCAATCCATCTTTTACTCCTAAACACAGTCCATCCACGCTTCCACGCATGATATCCAATTCTCACATTGACCATATATTGGCATTGACCCTTCATCATAAGGATTCAGAAGGCACTCTATTGCGATGTGCGCACAAAGACAGAGTTAACTCTGGTATCAGCAAAGCAGAACAAATTTCTCAAAAGTTGCATTCAAGTGCACATATCTTGGCAAGACAACTTCTACAAGTAGGATACCGATGGCATGTTATGACAGAAGCATCAACATCAACACTACCAGGTGGTTCAGCATCAGCGTAAAATCTCTCAGAAAATACAAAAACAATCAGAAAAAGTCCTGAAAAAATGGTCACCTTGATGAAAACCTGGCAAACAGGTGTCTTGGCGACAACAAAAAAATCCAAATAATACAAAAAATCCAAAAAAAATCAGAAAAATTATTGAAAACAGTCAAGAAAAAAATCGTCCTCTAGTGAAAACCATTTTGGTGGCGCTTTGGACAAGTACCATGATGAAAACCTGGCAAACAGGCATCATGTGTAGAATCGAGCATCTACGTGTGCCAGTTCAGAAGAAAGCATCTTATCGCATCCATAATGAAGCCAACATTCCATCCATATCATCTGTTCATCCATGAACCATTTATCCAATCCATTTTCCATCTACATCCATACTCCAAGTTATCTTGATCTTGGAAAATTTTGGAGCACACTTTACACTTGTTTATGGTAAACATCTTGACATGGGTCATTTTCATTGATCCCATCATATCCAACATTATCTGAGCCTTGAAGCATTATCCGAATGAGCGTTCCTCTATTCGAACACCTTATCTTATCGCAAGATAATCCATATCCATTCGTATCCAAGAATTTACCCATGCCGGTCAAACATTGCTAGACACTGGGGGCAGATATTTGCATCTTGCTTCGAGAATAAATCTTGACCTATATCTTCCCACTTATGTGGTGAACCGAGCATTGGAAAATGTGAAATCAATTTGGTCAAATCATTTGTGAACACAAATCCAAGTCACTAGCCCATGGCATATTTTGACAAGATGATGTTTTATCTTTTGTCGAACATCAATCCAACAATCCATATCAGTCGCATCTAGTGCGCACATCAGCGTCACATCAAATCATCAAAGCTATTTTGTTCCAAACCAAGCTTCATCTTGATCAATCAAATCCAATCAATCATCATCTTGTTTGACTTAACACACTTAGTCAAACTATCATCTTGTGCACGAGTTTACTCTAGGATAACACAACTTCCTTGGGTTTACAAGTTCATTATCATCTTTGTTTGGCTTAACACACTTAGCCAAATTATCAAATCCATAATCACCTTGTTTGGCTTAACACACCTAGCCAAATTATCCTTTTTGTATGAGTTTACTCTGGGATAACACAACTTCCTAGAACTTACGAGTGCATTATCACTTTTGTTTGACTTAACACACTTAGTCAAACTATCAATCCATCAATCCAATTGATCAACATTAAAGCTTGGTTTTCAACAAAATCCCAAAACAAAGCACTGATATCATATCATGTCCATATCCGAATCGTCAAAATTATGCGAAAATTCAAAAACATTCAGAAAAATTTCATCAGAAAAAACCAAAAACATTCAAAAAATCCATCAAAAATTTCAAAAACATCCAAATCATTCAAAAAATCCAAAAACATGTCAAAATATCAGAAAATCTTCAAAAATTTCATCATTAAGTCTTGTCAGTTTTTTCCACCTTGTCGAACTACGTCGTCTCTGAGCTTGAACGTACGTAAGGTTGATCTTTGATCATCCCCCGAGACTGTTAGGTCAGTCCTTTAGGCATCCGTCGCATTGGCAATCCGTTTGCCCATCTAGTCTGCATCTTAAGTCAGTCCTTTAGGCAATAAAATGGCAATCCATTTGTCCATATTATCATCAAGTCAGTCCACCACCAGTTGAACTACGTGGTCTTTGCGTATATAACGTAGGCAAGGCTAATCTATGGATCAGCTCCCGAGACCCCTAGGATAGGTCTTTAAGTTAGTCTGTTCATTGTAAAATCTTGAAAATACCAAAAACATTGGAAAATCTTGAAAATACCAAAAACATTTGTAAAACATCTCAAAATTCCAAAAACAGCCTCAAAACATTTGAAAAAACCAAAATGGTGCATCCATTTCATCTCGCTTTCACTCGTGATTGTCATCACTCATAATAAATCATCGTCATTTTCACCCTTTGGTGAGTTAGTCAGAAGCAAGTTTAGCAGGTTCTAAAGTGAACGCCTAATCATTAGAGTCTCAAGTCTAGATCCATAAGTTAGCAAGTTGGTCAACTCGGAGTATCAATAGCTTATCACCCAATCAGTCCTACCGAAACCCTGATCACTACATGTCCTAGGATGAAGCTTTCCCACGATGGACATAAGCATCAGGTACCCTACATTAGTTTAGCCTGGCTAGCGATACGAAGAACATTAGCTTGTTTATTTACTTTATCTTGGTCTTTTTGACTTATCTTATTTTGCGCTCATTCCAAGGACCTCTCGATGATGCCTAAACAAAACAGGTTTAGAGAGAAAGGAATGGGGCAACGATCATTATCTTTTTATCTGCTGTGCTTGTTGGATGTTCTTGTAAAATAACTTGGCAAATACTTTCTTTGTTGGGTCCGTCCTAGCAGGGTTTCCGTATGTCAAGTGTGAACAAGAGCACTCCTATCTGATTGTCGAGTCAGAGTCCATCACACTAGGCGCAACGCCATCCTGGTTCTTAATACCTTGATGCATCGCCCCTATGTGTGTTATCAAACATAAAGAAAGTTACGCTCTTTATCTCCCATTCTTGGATAAGCAATACATCATCATCTTTCATCATCATCTCTAATAAAGTTGGCTTGTTGAACTTCTGCATCTTCTTGGATTCAAGGGTTGATCCCTCTCATTCTTCTATCCTATCTCATTCTTCTATCCACTTTCATGCTAACAATGCATCCATGTTGCATCCATCTTGCATCCATCCTGCATCCATCCCGCATCCTGCATAATCACGTCATCTCATTTTCATAATCATATAAGTTGTTTAAAATAATATAGATTTGTTATTCTAAGCATCTTCCAAACATCTCATTTACATCATCATTATCATCCATACATCCATTTTGAACCTCTTTATCGTGAGATCCACCTCAAATTGTATCTTTTCGCTTGATCTCTCGAGGGGGCAATGTACTAATGTACTTATTTTCCACTGGGGCATCCGAAAAAACCAAAGAATTTTTTAATTTCGATGCCGACAACATCATTCTTTGAACCAATGCAACGAGTACATTGCTTCAAAGAGGGGCAAAATGTAGACATGCAAAACTGACATCATACATCTCGCTCTAACTAACATCAAATTCTGCTATTAATTAATTAAAGCAATTTATTGATTAATTTACTAAGGTTCATTAAATAAATCAAAATTATTTAATCAAATCCTTAAAGTTCTTCTCATTTGATTTATCAAATGTCACTTCTTAATATCATCCAAGTTAATTAATCTACATTAATTAACTTCTAATCAGGATTATCATTCTCCAGCTTTTGACTCAACCAGAGTCAAATCCAAACTCCTAACTAACCCACCCACTTGCACCAATAAATCATTTATTTGATTTATTATTTCTTCTAATTACATTCAAAATGGCATCAAAATGGAATATTCTTCCAATTTGAATCTTCCCCCCAAAAGGACTTGTCCCTTCCAACAAGGTTTTAAATGCTATTTGCACAAGTCAACATAGCATTTATTACACCTTTCATCCCCCCAAAACATGTCAAGTCTTTCAAATTCAAATTTGAAAGTGGCACATTGGCCAAGACTTGCACATTCCTCACCCTCTCACAACTTGACAAGTGGCACCTTGTCATTGGCTTGTGAATTATCCCACATTCATCTAAAATCACTCAATCTCCTACTCTTGAATCTATAAAATGCAAAGCATTTCAACACAAATCAACAACACACAACTCATCTTCATTGCAAGGTTATTCTCTTCACTTGAGAATCAATCTTGCTCATCACCACACCATGTGCTTAGCAATATTTTCTGATTGCAAGGTCACTCTCTTCATTTGAGAGGATATCTTGCTCATCATTTGGCATTTTGCTTATCAAGGATTGGGAAAGGGCAACTTCCTACAACACTAAGTTGCACCAATCCAATATGGGATAGATTTGCTTCATGTATTTGTGCTTTAAAATCATTTCATTTGGCATTTCTAGTTGTTTAAATGTTTTAATTTAGCATATCTAGTATGGAGCAATATCTCATAGGGTTTGTTAGGTTTTGTCATGTTAGTTTGATTTGCATAATATACTAACATGTTGCAGAATTTAGCCACCACAATAGGGCTATTATATCGGTGGGGAACTCTTACCATAATTTTAGTCTCAATAATCGAAACTCCCTGTGGTGCCCGACAATTACATTGTGTAGAGTCGGTTAATTATCAGGTTCGTGGAGATATTTTGCCAAAGATATTTTTTGTCACCAAGATTCAATTGGCTTCAAAGTGCATTTGAAGTTGACGGTAGTAGTTGTGTGGGCAATAGTCATGCAACAATCATGATTATAATATTTAGTCTTTACCACATATTTATACTATATATTGTAAATAAATAGTTCAAATGTAAATAAAAAAATAACCAAATGTTGATAAAAAATGGACCCATACTTGAACACATGATAACCTCTAAATGTTATATAAAAAAAACATAAATACATTCATGAAGAAGTCAAATAAGTATTTTTTTGTCTGAAATAAAATATCATAACTGTCTACTACAAGTATATCATTTAAAAAATAAGACACTCATTTAAACAAGTATTGTTATCATAGTGAAAAAATATTGTTCTTATGTGTACAACTATTGGGGTAGCAATGTATAAGCATTGGAGTATTTTATATGAATAGATTGTGCTATCACAAATATAAAAGGTGAGTACAATAAATAACATTTATTTTCTCATTAAATGTGAAATATTATTAAAAAAAAATAGTGTTCAACTATTGGTCTATTTTTCTATGATATAAGTTGTATTTCAAATAATTATGTGTTGTTTTTATAACAACAAATAGTTTTTTTGTGTTCAACTATTGGTCCATATATGTTGAATATAAAAGGTAGAGATATCAAAAATTTATGGTTATCCATAGCTATTTGGTCCATTTAGGTTGTATATTAATTTTATTTTAAATAAAAATATGATATTCTACAAGCAACAAATGATAATTTTTTGTTCAACTATTAGGGGTCCCATGATTAAGTTTTGGTCGAACCTTTTAAAAGTCAAATTTTAGACACTTCTCAATAGATGTGTTGATGTGGCGAGTTGCATGATGAGTCAAACCTCCAAACCTTAGTTATAGATAAATAAGAGGCTAGTCTACATTTCAAAAAAAAATGAAGGTTCTATGATATTCTAGTCAATTGCTACATGCTAACAAAGTTAGCTCACACGACTACTAGCCCCTCTCCCTTATTGCAGTTATAATCACATTTTATTAAAAATATCTTTTATTGAAATCACCATAACTATTGTAGTTATCGCATGAAATCACTTTTTAGTGGATGATGGTTTTAATGCCCAATGTCCACCCTCTAAATTATAGTTTTAAAATTTTAAAAAATTATAACTTAATTTTTTCCCAAATGGAACATGGTATTTAAAAAAAAAAATTATATTGAAATAAAAATAAATAAAATAATTTATATACTAAATAAAATAAAAATGATTCTTTAAATAAAATAATAAAATAAAATGTTAATAAAAAATAAATTTATATAATAAATAAAATAACTATCTAACTACAAAATAACTTATATATATAATACATAATATATAATAAAACGAAAATGGTGAGTAGAGCAGAACAAAATGATGTGAACCCAATTCATCGGGAAGGACCAAAATTCAGCAAAGTGGTGGAGAATGGCTATAATGCATCAGGACAAAAGGGAAAAGAAACGAAAAGTTGGGCAGATAAGGTTTTTGGAGCAGAACCCATCGATACTCCAACTCGAGAAGCAAACACATACCACAGTGGGTATTATCAAATGAAAGATGGGTAGACTGTTGTCATCCCCTGCTCAAAGGACAATCTCTAGAACAACAAGAGGAGCAGATCTCACCTAGGGCACGACACGACATACCCCCAAGGGCACCAAAGGGAAAACACCAGAATAGTAGAATGGGGCGTGAAGGACCACCATGGCTATGGCCTAACTGAAAGCGTAGGATCCCTAAAAACAAAAAATTTGGGAGCAATGAGAGTCCTAGTGGTGGATTTGAACAATAGTGGAAAAACCACAAACCGAATCATGAACAAAACCCTAGGAATTTGGAGGCAAACAAAATGAAGGTGATTGACTTGACACAGGAGATTGATGAGGATGAAATTTTTTTAAGGGATTTTGGTTTCTTATGTCAATTTATTGGAGGCACTCCTGATAGGGTTTCTATCAAAAATTGGATCAAGGAGAAATGGAAAATGGAAGTATTGATCAAATTCCTTCCAAAAAACATATTTATTTAGTGGTTTTCGCAGACAAGGAATCCAAAAAGGAAATCACCGAAGGAGGGATATGGTATATGAAAAATTTGCCACTATTTATGGAACCCTGGTGCTAGAATTTTAATCCCACCAAGATTCAACCCTATGAACGCCCGATATGGATCCATTTATACAACCTTCCATTCAAATACTGGAATGGGGATTGTCTAGAAAATAGTGGGTGATCCTTGGGAACCTTGGTAGACATAGACATCGAGATTATAGACAGGGATCTATACAAATATGCTAGGTTGAAGATTGTTGCAATTAACCTAGTTCCTCAGTCAATCATCTTAATGGTAAGAGGTGAAAGTTGGGTCTAGGAGATCGAAGTCAAAGAATAGAAAAAATTCTACCTCAAATGCAGGTCAAAGAATCATTTTGAGGTAGAGTGCAAAAACACGCAACAAAAGGAGGACTAGAGTAGGGAGATTAAGGAAAAGAACAGGATGGTTATCGAAAGACAAATCATTCCCTATGCCACAAATTCACACCAAGAGGAGTCAAGTGCTTCAAAATCCAAGGACAAAAGGATATCTCGGAAAGAACAAGACGAACTAGGGACAAGGGAGGTAGATCTTTCTCCTCAGCAAAAACCTAGTACAATGAATTTGGAAGATCAGCAGTTGGAAAATTCCACCACCATTACAGATGAATTGGACTTGGAAATGGATATTACAAATGAGATCAACATAAGGGAGGAGCAGTATATAACCCAAACTATAACTTATCACATGGGTATGGGTAAAATCGGCAAAAAAGAGAAGGTGAGGGGAAGGAAATCTTTCAAAAAACTAAGAGAAGAAGAAGCGGCTGCCAAAAATTATCCGAGCATCAAAACCTTTTTAAGTACCAAGGGAGGAAAGACCTCCCTTGGGAAACAATGAAGTTAACAACATGGAATGTCAAGGGCCTGAAGGCCCCTGACAAGTGATGTCTGGTTAGAGATCATCTTCAGTCATGCGCAAGCGACATAATCTTGCTTCAAGAAACCAAACTATCACAATCAGAAACAAGTGCCTTTTTGAAATATATTCAGTCATGGAATAGGTACTTCCAAGACTTGGTGGGTGCTTCAGGAGGAATCGGGTTACTATGGAAGGAGGCAGAAGTAACAGTGGAAATTCAATAGTCACATACAAACTGGTTAGTGGCGAGAGTCTTTAGCATGAAACTCAACTGCAAATTCATACTCATCAACATTTATGGCCCTACCAAAACAGAGGAGAAAGCCAAACTGTGGGAAGAGGTCTTAAAATTTATAGGGTCCCATGTAGGAGAAAACTTCATAGTGGGAGGTGATTTTAATGCACTCCTAGATCTATCAGAAAAGAGTGGGGGAATAAGGATTGAATTCCAAACTTTGATTGACTTTAGGAGCTTTGTAGCGAATTCAAGCCTGGAAGATTGCTAGACATCAAATGGTGTTTTTACATGGACCAATAGACATAAAGACTTCATGGCCATCTTAGAAAGGTTGGATAGGTTTCTGTTATCTCCAGTTTGGTGCAAGTATTGTACCACAGTCGAGACAAACATACTACCTGTTTCCACTTTTGACCGTTTCCCTATCGAACTCTCATTGGACAAAGGTTTGGTGCAAACAAAAGCATCATTTAGATTTTTGAATATGTGGTGGCGGGATGAAGGACTTAGATGCCCATGGGAAGAATGATGGAACGAGGTCAAGGTGGGGGGCTCGAATAGCTTCAGATTTATAAAAAAGCTCCAGTATTTAAAGCAAAAGTTGAAAGATTGGAACAAAGAAAAATTCATGAACATTTTCGAAGAAAAGGCTAGGATCGAATGCAATCTACAAGACCTAAATGAGAAGGTTATAAGAGATGGTATGAAGAATGAAGAATTCATTAAGGAAAATGATTTAAAAAATGAGCTTGCAGAACTTTTAAAACGCGAGGAGATTTACTAGAGGGACAAATCAAGAGAGGTATGGCTTCGAGAAGGGGATTCAAACTCAAAAAAAAATCACGCTTCAGTTCTCGCCCGCAGAGCTGTGAAAAAAATTGAAAGTATCCAAACGAGGGATGGTGTAATAAAACAAGGAAGCATGGAAGTTGGCCAAGCTATGGTATATTTCTTTAAAAATCTCTTGGGCTCCCAGAATGATAGCTATGCAGAAGAAGGCTTCATAGAATCAATCGAAAGAAGGGTAGGAAGTGAAGAAAATACTATGTTAAACGAACTGGTTTCACTAGAAGAATTTAAGATTGCTCTTTTCCAAATGCACCCCGATAAAACCCTCAGGCCAGATGATTTCCTGGCAAGATTTTTTCAAAATTGTTGGAGTTTCATTGGTAGAGACATCTACCAACTGGTGGAGGACATTATTAGGAAGTCAAAAATATTCGTTAAATATCTGAACAATACGATCATTGCTCTAATCCCCAAAAAAGAGAAATCCAAATCGTTCAATGATTTCAGGCCCATTTCATTATGCAACATGATTTATAAAGTAATAGCCAAATTTTTGGCAAACAGGCTAAAAAAGCTCCTAGGGAGGATTATCTCACCGAAACAAAATGGGTTCATGCCTGGGAGAGAAATAACGGGTTGCATCTTGCTTAATAGTGAGGTGCTTCATTCCCTTAAAGATAACCACATGGTAGGAATGGTAATCAAATTGGATGTAAGCAAGGCTTATGACAAGGTAAGTTGGGACTTCTTGTTCAAAGTAATGGTTCATATGGGCCTTAATAACCAATGGTGCTCCCTGATCAAGCACTGCATATCAACTGTTAGATCCTCAATTCTGATAAATGGATCACTACATGGATTTTTTATGGTCACCAATGGCCTATGACAGGGAGACCCCATATCCCCTTCACTTTTTGTGATTATGGCAGAAGCGCTAATTTGCGCCATTAAGCGTAAAAAGCAACAAGTGGAGTGGATTGGCGTATTAGCGGCCCTTGATGTAGAAAGAATTACTCACTGTCAATTCACGGATGATACGACGTTGTTTGGGGAAGCAAGCATCAAGGAGGCAAAATTTATTAAGAATACTCTAGAAGAATACGAAAAATAGTCGGGCCAAAATATCAATAAAGACAAATCAAGAATATACTTCTTCAATACAAAGGTGACTACTCAAAACGCCATATCCTCCATACTGGGTTACCAAGTTGAAAAGCTCCTGATCAAATTCCTAGGGATTCAGGTTACGTATGGAGCATGCAGATCCAGGCACTGGGAGGAGGTGGTGGCTAAATTTGAAAGCAAGGAAATTTCATGGAAAAACAACTGGCTAACGTTGCCAGGTAGAATCACCATGGCCAAAGTAGTGCTATCCGCCATCCCAATCTTCACAATGGCATGTTACCTGGCACCCAGGAAGGTTGAGGAAGAGCTCGAAAGAATCCAGAAGCGATTTCTATGGGAAGGCTTTAAGGGTGAAAAAAAGATACCTCTAATCAGATGGGACAAGGAAAGCAAACTAAAAAGTGAAGGTGGTGCAGGTTTAAGGAAAGTTGGATTTCAAAATATAGCACTAGGGGTGAGGTTGGTGTGGAAAATATATAAGAAACCAAAGAAGTTATGGTGCCGTGTAATCGAGAACAAATATCTTGATAGCACGTCTCCCACAAGGATATTGACAATACACAATCTTCAAGAAGCATCGACTATATGGAGATTCATTAAAAAGTGTTGGCCATTGATTACTAACCATCTCTCTTGGAAGATAGGAAATAGCCTAAAGACAAGATTTTGGATGGACTCATGGAATGGTTACATGAGCCTATCGGACCAATTCGAATTGGGACAAGTTATCGGGTGTTTAGAGGAGGATTTTGGCCTGGAGGTAATTAAATATATAGACTTACAATCAGGGGAGGTTAGGGGAAGGGTGATTTGGAAGAATCTGCACCATTTTCCACTAACTCAAGAGTTAACAATGACAGTGATGGAAGAACTCAATAACCACATAATATGTATATCAGAAGAAGAGGACACCATAATATGGTGCGGGGAAAAGTCAGGTGAGTACTCTGCCAAACTAGGCTACCGGTTATAGGTGGAAGTTGGAGCAAGAATGGACTGGTTGGCAACCTTATGCTGGAACCAGGCAGTTCTCCCCAAGGTGGGCACCTTCCTCTAGGTAGTAAGTCAAAACCGCTGCCTTACAATGGCAAGGTTGAAAAAGTTAGGAATTGCAGGTCCCTGGCATTGTGTAATGTGTGAACAAGTGGAGGAGGACACTGATCATTTGTTTTTATCATGTACAGTAGCAGTTACCTGTTGAGACTGGCTCCAGTGGTCATTCAATATATAGGGCCCAAGGCCTGAGAGGCTATGGGATTTCTTGAACTCATGGCAAAGGAGCAACAAGAATGGATATTGGAAAAGCCTGTGGCTGTCTGCACCATCGATGGTGATATGGCACATCTGGAAGGAAAGGAACCATAGAATTTTCAAGGGAGAAGCCCTTTGCAGCGACCATTTGGTAGAAAAAGTTGTGGAAGTACTAATAGAAGTGGCAAACAACAAAAAACAAACTGGTGCAAAACCAAAATTCACTAAGTGGGATGAAGAAATATAAAAAGAATGGAACAAATTGAAATGTCGAAAGGTTCGTTCTATCGAGAAACTCAAAGTGGATAGGAAGCTAGTTCGATGGAAGGGTCCCAAAGAATTCCTTGGAAATTGAATTTTGACGGGGTGACAAAAGGAAACCATGGCAAGGTGAGGGCAAGATGCATCATTAGAAACCAAAAGGGGTAGTGCGTCTGGGCTGCATCAAAAAATCTTGGCGTTTGCACCAATAACATGGCAGAATTGGAAGCCCTGGCTTTGGGATTGGAGATGTGTATTGGCAAAGGGTTCAGGTCAGTGTAAATTGAAGGGGACTCCAAAATTTGTATACAGGCAATTCTCAACAGGCAATCACCAAGTTGGAAAATCAACTGTTGGGTGGGTTAGTTAAAAGGGCTACTTAGCAAATTAGATAATTAAAAAATTGGCCACGCCTATAGGGAAGCAAATAAGGTGGCAGACTGTCTAGCAAATGCAGGTGTATGGAAGACGGACAAGATAATCACTGACTCGAACCTGGAGCGATGGGACGGCTTAAGAATGGTTGTCAAGCAAGACATGGTAAAAAGCAATCATAATTCCTAGCCAGAGGCAGGGTGATACATAGCCACCAATGTATTGAGGTGATTGAAGTTAGTAAGGACGTCGTTCCAAATGCAAGGTGGCTTCTTTTGGTTGATCTTGGAAAAGGCCTTCATAGCGATGACAGATGTAACCTGTAAGAGCTAAGTACTAGTGACCCAGTCATGAGGAACATAATACTAACCAATATGGCTATAAGTGGAATCCAGTTGAAGCCATCTTCATTGCATAACATTCTATCACTCTAGAACTTCCTGTCTCCAACTAAAATGGTGCACTGCTTCGGTCTAAGTTTCTCATGCCAATGGGAGTCGTGAGTTGAACAATGTCACAGGTTATTTGTAACCAACAACCCACGGGTAAGGAATGCAGTGCAAACTATAGCCTCTTGGGGTGCGGAAGGTAGACAACATCTGTGTGATGACCAGATCTATGTGGCTGTTATAAAACCGCTTGTGGATGTGGCAAGGTTGAGAGGGAGGGTGGTGGAATGGATCAATGGCCTTGTTTCGGGGGCCAACTACTTCGTAGTTGCTGGTACAATACTGGAGCTGCCAAACAAAAATGGGTGAGCTGGCTATAGGCTTTCTTTGACTTCAATCTGCACGTACCAGAGGAGGATCGGGTGGAATGGGAGGAAGACGTGCTTGGTCGACAGAGTGTGGAAAGAAGAAACCAAATGGGGGAAGCTTGGGAGGCGTTTTGGGTGGGGATAAGGAACAACGAACTGGGTTCCTTCCATCGTTTCATGCTCGAGGGCAACAACTGGCTTTCGAGAAACACTCTAACAAGGCTAATTGAATATGGCACTAATGTGGCAGTAGTGTATGGTTCAATATCCAATGCTTGAACAACTATCCAGTAGTGTATGGTACAATATCCAATATGTAAACGAGCGCTATCCCCTTGATAACACTTATCTATATATATATAAAAAAAAACTTATATATACTATAAAAATAAATTAAATAAATAAATAAAAACAAATAAAAATAAATAAAATAAAAATAAAATAATTTATATAATAAATAAAATAAAATAAAATCATTTATATAATCAATAAAAATAAAATAAAATAATTTATATAATAAATAAACAAAAAATGATTCTCTAAATAAAATAAAATAATAATTTTTTAATAAAATTAAATTTATATAATAAATAAAATAACTATTTAACTACAAAATAACTTATATATACTATAAAAATAAATAAATAAAAACAAATAATAATAAATAAAATAATTTATATAACAAATAAAATAAAAAAATGATTCTTTAAATAGAATAAAAAAAATAAGATAATAAATTTTCAATAAAAATAAAATTTATATAATAAATAGAATAACTATTTAACTACAAGATAACTTATATATACTATAAAAATAATTAGCCAATAGGCTATTATGTGGGGGAATCCCACCAAGATCTCCTTCATCATTGGAAATCACACCGGGAACCCCACTGAGATCTGTTGTGTGGCATGTTGTACACTCTTGTTTGTCTCTGTGATGTGAAAGCTAATGCAGGAAACATTCATTGAGCCTTGGAGACTTCACACGCGGGCATATGTTAGGCGTGATAATCACTGAGGTATATAACTAAAGTTGTATAGGAAGTGTTGTTTTTGGAATGAATTGGAGAGGAGGGTAAAGAAGTAGAGAGGGAAGGAGAGAGAGAGAGAGAGAGAGAGAGAGAGGAGGGAAAATAAGTAGAGAGGGAATGATAGAGAAAGAGAGAGAGAGGAGGGTAAAAGGACGAGGTAGGTAGAGAGGGATAAGTGAGATAGAGATAGGGAGGGAGAGAGAGGTGGGATAGAAAGAAGTAGAGAAAGAAAGAGAGAGCTAGAGAGAGAGAGATAGAGGGAGGGAGGGAGAGGTAGAGAGGGATAGGGGAGATATAGAGAATTAGAGGGGGAAGGAGAGAGATGTAGAGAGGGAAGGAGAGAGAGAGAAATAGGTGGGATGGAGGGAGGGATAGGTAGAGAGGGATATGTGATATAGAGAGAAATAGAGAGGGGAGGAGAGAGCAAGAGGGAGAGAGAAGGGGGGAGGGAGGGATCGAGAGGTAGAGAGGGATAGGTGAGATAGAGAAAGAGAGAGAGGAGGGTAAAGTAGAGATGGAAGGATAGAGAAAGAGAGAGAGAGGAGGGAAAAGAAGTGGAGAGGGAAGGACAAAGAAAGAGAGAGAGAGGAGGGTAAAGGGACGCAGGGAGGTAGAAAGGGATAAGTGAGATAGAGGTAGGGAGGGAGAGAGAGGTGGGATAGAAAGAAGTAGAGAAGGAAAGAGAGACCCATAGAGGGTGAGAGAGAGAGAGGGAGGGAGGGAGAGGTAGAGAGGGATAGGGGAGATATAGAGAATTAGAGGAGGAAGGAGAGAGAGGTAGATAGGAATAAGTGAGAGAGGGAAGGAGAGAGTGAGAAAGAAATAGGTGGGATGGAGGGAGGGATAGGTAGAGAGGGATATGTGATATAGAGAGAAATAGAGAGGGAAGGAGAGAGCAAGAGGGAGAGAGAAGGGGGGAGGGTGGAAGGGAGAGGTAGAGAGGGATAGGTGAGATAGATCACTGCTTTCTTCACACTGTCCATTGTTTTTCATGATCGTAAATAATGTGGACTCAACCTATCGACGTAAGTATTGCACCTCATTGGGGTGCAAGTGCTAGTATGTAAGAAATCGTGGACCGGGCTGCCAAGCCCGAACGAAGAAAACCATAACTGATAACAGTACAGCTCAATGTCCGTATGCCCCGCAAAAATGGAAACTGTGAAAAAAGAGGGCAGGAATTCCCTGGGTGGGTGGAAACTGAGTTCTGATAGGTTGAAAATCATTTTAATTGAAAACTTGGTTAGTTTGTTATTGGTAACAGTCCCCACCAAAAGCTGGCCGGAACGGATTACTGATTTGACAGGTATCTGGTCGCCTCAGGGTTATATATGTTACCCACCAAGGAACCTTCAATATCATGGTTGTAACGCATGCCGATTTAGCCATTAGAAGGAGTGGCACAGTGCTGGGGAGAAAATTGCCCACATGCGTCTTCGTTCTCTGTGCATTATTTGGTCTCCTGGCATTTGTATTTGGCTTCGTTGCAGAGATCACCGGAACACAGGTAATTGGTCATTTCCTTTCTTGTTCGTCAACTTTAGTTAATTGATGAGATTTCGTGTAGTTGAATTGATGGGTATGTGTAAAATTTACAGATAATATGGATTGGAAGCGAGGATATGGGAATGAAGTGCATGTACAGTAGCGATGGGTGGTCTCCCCTGGTGTCTGCGTTGAGTTCAATTGTGTCTCTGGGGATGGCAGTGAGCGTTGGCCAAGCCTTTATGTGGCTGGTCCTCTGCTCTGCTGCTGAAACTGATCGGTTTCGCCTTTTGACAGCTTGGACAAAATCTGATTGTAGTTGTTATAAATCGCTCCGATGGCTGGCTGCTGGATCCTTCTTATTTTCCTGGTAATTAGTCACAGTTTCAGTCTCTCAAGTTATGGCTTCTGGTTTTTAATTTTAGAATAAACATCTCTTTTTTCAAATTGGCCTCATTTCTCTTAGTTTTAGAATAAACATCTCTTTTTTCAAAATGGCCTCATTTCTCATTGTATTGGGTGTTTTCACAACATAAGAGATGATCCTCTGATCCTTGAAGTAGACTGGATGGTTGAGTCATTCCGGACAATGGTAGCGAAACCATTGTCCAATTTGTTGAGCTTTTTATGGATTAGCTAGGACTCGAATATTCAACTATTGAAGAGACGAAATTATAAGATCAGTCCTAATAGCTGTTTGATTCTTTTAGTAAAAAAGTTAATCATCAGGATAGTTTTTCTGATCCAAACATGCTAACGAATAATTAAACACCTTCCTTTTAATCTCTTTTCATTGTTTAGTTTAATCATGATGCAACTTGATTCGTGTGTTGGGAACATGATTTCAGGATATGTTTCGGATTGGCGGCTTTGCTTTTGGTGGTTGGTATTGTGGTGGAAGCAGGGCATGTAGGAAGATGGGGTGTGGAGAGAGACGAGTGCAGAGTGGTGAGAGAAGGGGTATTTGCAGCAGCAGGAGTGCTTGGGTTGCTTTCAACTTCGATGGGTGTTGGATTCTATGTCTGTGCAGTGCAGACTGAGAGATCACTGCAGGAAGAAGCAAGTATACGCAGAGAGGTTATGGAGGCCACTGCGGAATACACCCCTACTTCGCCTGCATATCCATCCATGGAAGAGCTTCCTCAATCCCAACATAAGTGATTATTCTGTAAAACGTGAAAGCCACAATGCTTTTCTTAACTCTGTCATTCTTCATATTAGTCAATACAAATTACACCACAGTTCAAAATGGATTTCATCCAATTTTTTGATTATCATAGAATGCAATTCAATTCAGAAGCAGCAAAACTAATTTTATATAGATTGTGGAAATCTAATTGTTGGAAATTTAATTGTGTGGATTGTTTCTAATTGTCCTCCCCTTATAACGAGGTCATAATTAGTTAATTACCTACTCTTTTTTTGATTGACTGTTTAAACTTTTCTATTCTTTTGTCTTTTTCTTTCTTCTTTTTATTTGCTTTCTTTTTTAGTGCTTTTATTAATTTTATTCTATTTATTTGTAATTTTTCCATGTTAAAGTTTAGAATCTTTTTATTTTCAATGGGCTCTTGGTCTACTGGTGAAGTTGAAAGGTTCTAAATGAGCCCACTAGGGATCAAGTCTCACTGAGTGTAAAGGCTCTGACATCGAAAAAGGGATGAGGCCGGGATCGTGCCCTAGACGAATTTTGCGGAATGGATACCCCTCAGTCCTTGGCTCTTAGCTGAAGAGGTTCAACCCATGAAGGCTCGTGCTCCTGTATCGAGTAGCAAAAAAGAGAATTTGTGGATGACCTCCATCAAAAAGAAAAGAAAAAAAGGGAATGGAAAATGTGTGATTATATGGCTTATCTTTTTAATTTTTATTAAGTTATTATATATTTCTAATTCTTTCCATCTCTCTACAATTATTATTTTAGTTTTTGAATTATAATTGTTCTATCATTTTCAAAGAAGATTCTATATTATACATTCATTTGTTTTTCTTAAAAATGAAGCAAGAAGCAACTTCATATTACTATAAAGTTAACAACACACAACAATCATGAAGAAAATAGTTCTAAAGTGATTTTATTCAAGATAATGTATCATATAGAATTTTTTGCAAATAAATTTAGTTTTTGCTTAAGGGATAAAAGTGGCTTTTGAAGGTATATGAAATCCTATAATTTCTAGTAAAACTTCAATTAAGCATTAGGTGAACAATAACAAAACAATAGCCAAATAAAACACACAATAGAGTAACAAAGGAAATCTTAAAGTTTCAAAACAATAAGAAGGAAATTAAAGGCTTCTAAAAGTTTCTATAGCCTCTAGTTCTTCTTTATACAAGCTCTCGTGAAGGTATATTTTTTTTTAATAAAAAGAGGGGTAAATATTTATTACAAAATGAAGTACATAAAAGTTAGAAACACATAGAGTCTCCCAAAGGAACCTCAAAAAGAGTCCATTACATAGTCCTGTCCTCCAAAATCATCTTTTCCGAAGTCACCCATAATCTAGGGGAAAACTACCCCAATCCCTAACATCCCATCCTACCTCATGCTCCAAAGCCCACTTGGCCAAGCAATCTGCAACTCTATTCCACTCCCTAGGAATATGATGAAAATAGATCATCTTCAAAGAATTACATTAGCTTAAAACATGCTTAACCACCACAACTAGTTGCCAACTAGCTCCTTCCAACCTCTACTAATTTAACATGTACACAACAATCTATGAATTAGATTCACAAATAATCTGTCTCCAAGCAAGGGAGCAACCTATTTCCACCGCATGAAGAATAGCAAGGTCCTCCATAAGATTATTGGCCTCCTCCCCTTTATACACAAAAAAGATAAAAACCATACCATCTCCACTATCCCTGCCAATGCCACCAATCCTCGCACACCCAAGGTTCCCCCTAGAGGACCCATCAGTATTCACCTTTAAAAAGGTGAAGGGGTCCATAAACACTCCCGCTGAATTTTCTACTTGGTATGGTGAGGCCTGCAACCAAAAGAGGAGCCCATCCCATAAAACCTCCAACTTTAAATTCCTTATGATATCAATATCACTATAATCCATAGTCTCAGATAAATCACATTTGGTAGAAATCGTTTGATTCCTTTCCAGCCACAAATTCTAGATAATAAAAGTAGGGCCAATAATCTAGGCAACCTTAAGGAAAAAGGTCTGAGCAAGAGAGCCACCCATACCATCCTTGAGTTCCACAAAGAAGTGGCATGAATGCAAGCATGTTTCCAAGCCCCCCACCAAAAATGCCAAATCTCCCAAGTAAATGGCCCAAAAAACCTCTCTTCTACAAATTGTCCCAAGTAAGGCAACAATTTTGGACCACTAGCCATAAGAAGAAATTACATTTGGGCCAAGAAAATTTGTTCCAAACCTTCTTCCACCAAGGCACCCAAAATCTCCCATACATCTATCTTTCTAGCTCCAAATAAACTAAGGCAACATAAAATTTTCCCTTCAAATCAAAACTCAAGCTAAGATATCCCTTCTTGAAAGGGAATTATAAAGCTCGCTAGCCAGAATCCTAGCAAGCTCTTGACAAGCCTCTTCAAAACCATCTAACAAACATTCTTGTGGATTCTTCCATCTCCTCACCTCCACCTGCCCCAGAGCATGAACTGAAAGAAAATGGAGTCCGACAAGATCTTATCTAATCAGTTTTTGCAAAGACATATAAGTTTTTCCCTACAGTATGCCACTACAATTTCATTCATGATGTAAGCTCTTAAAGTAGCATAATAATTATGTTTACTTCTTAATAAATTATAGTCTAACTCAATTTTCTTTGTAAAACCATTTTGAGAAAACTATTCATTTTAAGCATGTAGATGAAATTAACTATTTTATGCATCCCTTTTATTATTTGTTTTCTTTTGAATTCTTTATATACAGTCAAATTATTCTATTTTCCTTATAATTTTTTTAATTACTTGATGATTAATTTGGAAAAGAAAGCACAACTATATATTATTCAATTCCAATAATATTTAGGTATTTATTAAAATTGATTAAATTATATGAATTTAAAAACTAGACTATTTTCATTTTTACTTCACAATATTAATATTTTATTGATATTTATACATCTTATAAGATGTGTAAAATTTTCTAATTAAATATATTAAATTAAATTAATATAATTTATTTTTAAAAATAATATATAACAATGTGAAATTTTAAAACTTATTTAATATTCGATTTTAAAATAAAAACATTATTTAATAAATTTATATTTTAATATTTTTTTAGATAAATATAAAATTATAATAAAAATAAACATAAAATATAAATATTAAAAATAAAAATAATATTTTACCTTTAAATATATAGTTTTTCTCCATTACATAATAACACCCACTTAACTGCAAAAATAATAAAAGGACCGCGGATAAAGAGAAGCTTGATGTGGAATGCATGCCTTTTACTTACATGCATGCCTTTTACTTACATGCATGAATAATGAACTTTTTAAATTGAATGTCATTTGCTTGTTCAAAGTTAATCTTCTGAGCAGTAACAACTGGGAGGATCAAAGTTTTCGGCTTCTTGGAGCTGGCAAAATTTTGGGAGGATTAAAGTGCGAGAAATTCAACAGATCAAATCGAGGCTATCCTAGGTTTTATTTTTATTTTATGCAATACCATTCGAGCTTCTTGTCAGCATTCAATTCGTCTTTTCGTTCTACAGATTTCATTCAGAGAGAGAAATCTAGCAGCCATCAGCCATGACCTCTAATCAGGCAGTTCGGACTTCTGGAGAGCTTACGCAGCCCCAATATTATGAAAAGATTCTTACCATTCTTTGGGCAGGTAGTGATGTATCTGTTATGTTAGAGGCATACAAGAATTTTGATAGGAAGCTGTTAACTTCAATCCACAACAAAGCTCGCTTATACCTCACTCACCCTCAGGTTGGAAAAGTTTTGCTCATGCATGACACGCCTGAAGAAGAAAACGAAGGCACTCATGAAGCCACGGAATCTGCAGCTGACCTTGTTCCGGTCAAGATCAAGGATCTGGAAATCGGGAAGCGGCATGAATGTTGTGTGGTTTATGGCGTACTGTGTGTCAAGCCTTTCAAATTTGGAAGAATCTACACTCTGCTAGAGGAGTTGGATAGTGAGGATGCAGTGGCTCTTTCCATTGTTTCTGCAGATCCGTCGTCTTTTCATCAAGATTTTGCTAGGGATAATTATCCTCAGGGCATGAAAATTGCCGTCAAGGAGCCCCTGCTTGTTCGAGGTCAGGGTGGGGTCGTATTCATTGCGGTGGATAATCCCCTGTGTCTTGAATCGGTAAAAAGCCTTCCTGCTCCACAAGTTAATCAAAGGCAACTCGACGATTGGATAAAAGCAGGGGATACTGCTTATAAGGCCACAGATTGGGAGTTATGTGTGCGAAATCATACTAAGGGTTTACTCTCTCTTTCCAGAGCAGATTTTAATTTCCCGGTTAGTATTATTTCAATGCATTTTCAAAGATGGTTGGCGAATATAAAGCTTGGCCGTTTCGTAGAAGCGCTTCAAAATGCAGATTGTGTATGGTGTTACGGCGGTCTTTCCGATGGTCTTAGAGCTGCGTGTAAAATTCAGTCGCTCTTATCTGTCGGAAGGTATAAGGAAGCATTTCGCTTCTTTCAGAGTTCTCATGCTTCCCTGCAAGAGAGGCAGGAACTCTTTACTGAGGCGTATCGTGAATGGAGCGTGAAGTATGCATACAGTCACTCTTTCAAACCAGATGGGGGTTTCGTTGGGCCAGTGGAGATCAGAATGACAAGCAATGGAAGCGGCAGGGGTTTATTTGCCACAGAGAAAGTTGAGAAAGGTCAGACGTTGTTGCTCAGTGAGCCTTTGGCAGTCTCTGACAAGACTGTGCAAGATACCATTGAAAATGGCCTGCTTCAAAATGTGAAAAAGGCGCTGGCTTCATATGGAGACAAGACTCGGCAAGTCTTTTTTTCTCTAAATAGCTGCGAGCAGATTCCAAATATGCTGGATTTCTTCCAAGAAAGCAGCCCAACTCCTTCAAAGAAGCTGCTGAAAAAGCTTGGCTGCAAAGAGCATGAAATTCGTCACATAATTGAACGAATTGCGTTGGATGACAAGTCTTCAGAAGCGATGGAAGAAAACAGAAAGGAGTCAGCGATCTTGAACCCTCTTACAACCAGGCAGTATTATGGTGTATGGCTATTTCCGTCTTTCATAAACCATTCTTGCATCCCCAACGCTGCAAGAACGGCCAATAACGAAATCGTTGCGATCCATGCAAGCAAGCGCATTGAAAAAGGCGAAGAGATCACCATTCCTTATTTTGGGGTTTTGGTTCCATTTCCTTCTCGTCAAAAGTACTGCAAAGCCTTCGGCTTCGATTGTATTTGCAAGCGATGCGAGTTGGAGAAAAGGTTTATGGATTGTGAGTCGAAAGGATGCAAGTCCAAGATACTCTATGACAACTACAGCAATGCGTGCAAATCCAAGATCCAAGACCGGCCCATCCAATTGGAGAAGCTTGTTAATCAAGTGGAAAAGTGTTTGAGTGTTTGGAGGCAGAGAAAGAGCATTGAGCTGGACGAAGATGGTGAAGCATGGATTCGTTCCTCGTTTATGGCGGCGTATTTTGCCCGTATCTCTCGCATTAGTAAGAGAGCTCTAAAGAATTCGTCAGGAACAGATGATGAAACATTGTTAGCAGCAGCAGGTTCCATTGGTGAAACTTGCCCAGGCGAAGTTCAAAATTTCACATTTTGCAAAACACTCTTGACCTTATATACAGCTCTGTGCAGGTACAAGGGGTGCAGATTGGCACTCCAGAAAATGGAATTTGAGAAATGTGCAAGATCTGCTGAGTATCTTATGGAGACGGCATTTCTGTCTGTATATACAGATCCGCGCATGCTCAAGGGATCGAGATCGTCAGTTCAGAAAATGGCATTTGAGTAATCTGCTGAGGATATTATGGATGCGGCATTTCTGTCTGTATATACAAATCCGCGCATGCACAAGGGATCGAGATCGTTAGTTCCGAAAATGGCATTTGAGTAATTTGCTGAGGATATTATGGAGGCAGCATTTCTGTCTGTATATCCACAGCCTATGAAAGATTATTTTTCGTGGACATGAATTGTGAATCTAGGGAATGGTTTTGAGCCACTAATTGTAATTTCCATTTTACTACTTTACTGTGGAAATTTTGAAATATTGAAAAGAACAAGTTCAGATGGTTTTGAATTCCTAATTTCCTGTCTAATGTCATTGTTATAAATATGTTTAACTCTTATCTCTTTCCCTTAAAAGATGCTTCCTTACAGCAATTTCTCTTATACTAATCCACAATTTTTAATACCTTTCATTTACATGGTAATGGTTTTGATCTTTATTTAAGAAACATTCAATTTTTTTACTGTCTTTACATTAAATTGTATTGAAAATCAGAGAGCAAGAATTTGTTGTTAATATGTTATTTAATCCTAACAAGATTCTGTTTCTTTGATTGACAATTTTATAATCATGATAAACTTTCAAGATTGTTTTAAACATTTCAGTTAATCTTAAGAACTTAAGCAATAAATTTATGTAGTGTTATAAATAGAAGAAAGATGGTTGGAGAAAAAGAATTTGAATGTAGAAAAAAGAAGTTGGTTTCAAAAGTATCAGAATATAGAAAAATAAAGTAATATATGTTCATACTTTTTGATTCACATGATAACGGTTTTTATGTTCATTTTACAAAAATTTCAATTTTCTATTGTCTTTACATTAAATTGTATTGAAAACTAGAGAATAAGAAATAATTTTTTGTTAATATGTTATTTAATCTTAACAACTTTATAACCACTATAATCTTTCAAGTTCCAACAGCAATAAATTTATGTAGTATTTTATAAATAGAGGAAGGATGGTTGAAGAAAAAGAATTTGGTTTCAGAATAGGAATATGGAAAAATAAATGAAAGAAGTCAAGGGTTTCAGAAAAAAGTTTTGGAATATAGAGAAAAATAAATTAAAGATTTTAGAAAAATGTTATTGCAGAAGAAAAGAAATTGAACTTTCAAAAAGAATATTACAATATATAGAAAAAGGAGTTCAATAATCTTGTATTGACAATTAGAAAATAATAATAGAATAATAGAAAACAAATACAATATAGCATTTTCACTTTGTAGGCACATAAAATATACATGCACCTAATCTGCAATCACTAATTTCATTTTGTCCTTAATTATCCTTCTTCAAACCATTTTAATCAAATAATCTTTATCTGATTAAAATTCATCATCTTTCATCTTTTAATTAAATCAATCTTTATTAGATAAATAAAACTTATCTATTACATCTTCATTCTATTTAATTAAATCATATTCTTCTCTGTAATTAAATAAATTAATTTTATTTAATTAATCTCCTAAAGTTCCTTCATTTAATTAAATAAATCCAAATATTTAATTAAATCTCTAATGTTCTTTATCTTCTCATTTAATTTAAATAAATCCAAATATTTAAGTTGAATGTCACAATCAACTAGCCTTCATTAAAAGTAATCAAATCATGATTAAAACTAATTCTAATCCATGTCACATCTTCTAGATAATCCCACTTGCACAAAAAATCATTTATTTTGATTTATTAAATCTCTATTTCCCCTCACAAGACATATTCCCAAGGAATATTCTCTCATTAACTTCATTTATTTGTCCAAACGAATTTTCCCCCCAAATCTCTCAACCATATGCATTTAATGCTATGTTTCAAATTTCAAACTCACCTAATAAGCATTTATCATGCACAATGACCAAAATGTGCTCACTCTTTATCCTTTGACATTTTGACAAGTGGCATGTGGCCATTGGTCGAAGATTAGTCCCACATTCATCTATTTTGCCTCTTCTTCTCTCAATCTCATCTATAAATAAGAGGCTTTTCTTCTTCATTATCATCCACAATCTTAGTATTCTTACTATACACACATTCATCTTGCAGCATCTTCATCTTTTGGCATCAATATCATTTCGAGCTTATCAGGGGGTGGGAAAGGGCATCCTTTCCACATCAAGGAGCATCACTCCCATTATGAGATAAGGTATGAATATGTTTTTGTATGTTTTCAATTAGTTTATTTGATCTTTTGTTGTTTTCATTATGAAGCATGTTGAAATATTTCATAGGAGCATTTGATTTTCTTAGTTTAGACTAACCATACTAATGTGTGTGTGAGTTTTAAGATATTTTGCAGATTTATATGCTCACAATATGTCACTAGAGGGAGGGCATATGCTGGTTTTAAAAGTTTTCAACTCACAATAGTGTTTGACTTATCGATTAACTATTTTATTGTGATTACAAGGAAATTTAAAGTGTCCGTGGGAATATAAAGCATGTTTCTTTCATGATAAATATCAAGGATTTGAACATTCTAACTACATGAAAGTTAAAATCATTTCATATTATCTATTAGTTGTCTTAACTACTATGATTTTAACAGGTAATATGAAGGATTTTACTTTTGGTTGAAATGCTTTGGACATTCTAACTGTTTATTGAGTTTCTCTGATAGCCAATTTGAAAGTTTAGCATTAGATTTCATCTACTTGAAAGTTTCTTAAGACTTTTCCACAAATTCATTTTGTGCATATCTTGCAATTTTTGCACTATCTGAGATCACATTTCTCTAAGGAATTTTGTTTTATGGATGTCCATACCCTGTACCAAAGCCTTTCATTTTTACATAGGTGGGAAGGATGCAGGAAAAAGGTTGTAGTGTTAGGCTTTACCTCTACCAGCCATTCCATGAGATGACATTTCTTTGAAGGATTTTGACAAATAGTTCACCTTCCTTGTCTAGACATCCACATTTTTAATTTTTCAATGTACTTGTCTACCAGTGCAGCTACAACAACAACATCTGACAAAATATTTTCTCTTTATTTTTTTTTATCAATATTCATATCCTATTCTAACATGCCCATTTATGTTACACCAAGTGCATTTGCTTGAAATTTTCTAAAATCTTTCAACAAATCCATTTTTCATCTGTCTTGCTATCATGCCAGTCATTGAAACCATATTTACTTCAAGGCATTTTGAGTGGCAAATTGAAGTGTTTGAACATCTGAAGTAAAAACTATTGTGAAGACTAAAGCATTTGATCAAAATGGGCATTTAACATGATAAGAAAAGTAGACGAGTTTCTTTATTGTTTTTTGGTACTTTATTGAAGTCATTCACACCTTCTTACATGTCGAGCTACTAGATATCATGAAATATTTAACAGTGTCATGAAGTCATTCACACCGTTTGACACCTCCAACCTCTCCCTACGTAAATGGTGGATTAAATAAATCTTGTGACAATGTGTATTAGCATGGCAGTTGAACTCCCAACGAATCTGATAGAAGTGGCATAAAGGCTTAGTTCTAGACATGACGTGGGTTGTATGCTAGCCTACCAATGCGAGTAGGTGAGAGGCATTGCCACAACCTGCCATCAGGTCAATTCTTCCCATAAATCTCTTTGACGGATTATAGTATTCCATTATACCTTTCTCGAAGAGATTTTTGGTCTATGTGAAGGCCTTCTTGTCTTGTATATGGCTATGCAATTCCCTATTGTTAGTTGGGAGGGTTATTATTGCACACAGTAGTTGGTGATCTTGTTTTCTCTGCACATGTTATCTTGTATACAAATATTTATGTTGAAATATGTGCATGAATTGTATGCGTTTTAGACACTTGACTATGGACTATTTTTTTATTTGACTCCTAGATATCAGGAAATATTTTGTCTTATCTGTGTAGCTATGAATGGTATTCACACATGCTAGATGAGGAGGGTACCTTTAGTAAATTGTCTATTCAATTTGTTCAACTCTTATTTGATGTCAATGTTGAATAGTATTAAAAGAGTGGTCAATTTCAATGTTAAACCAATAAGTGCATTTAAGAATCATCACATATATTTATAGCCTTTGTCATAGTAAATGAGTATCTACATGTACATTTTTTTAGTGCCTTTTGTTGAGATGTGCAACTTATAAAATCAGAGAAGTAAAAGATCAAAGAGTGTACAAATATGAAAGGTGTGTCTTTGTGTCTATTGAATATGAATTAATTTAGTTGGAAAATAAATATGGCAATGGCCTTGCTGAGTTAAAATGTACTTCAAAATCTTTATTGTTGCATTGTTGTCTATCTGGCATTTTAAAAATTGAAAGTGAAATTCAATTTACTGTATTCAGTTCACAAATTGTTAGGTGTTGCATTTTGACTGCATTTAGTTTACTCACTGTCATTTTGTTAGAGAAAGTGAGTTTGACTAAAAACTCATGCTTCAGCATGAAGCTTCCTCGCATCATTCAATGTTGCAAGTTGAATCCTAATTTACTCTATGCTATGAGCTTTCATTTGTGGTCTCTGGTTGTGTAGGTTGTATGCTAATGCAAAAATATTGGGGACTTCACTTTTGAACTGACAACATTAGTTTTTTTTTAATCAATATTTTATATGGTGTATTTTGATCTTAACTCGATAATAGTAATTTTGAAGAAAAATACTAACATTTTGTTTCTACTTTGCATGATAGGTATATATAAAGAATAGGTTGGTGTTGGAGGCAAGCGTCAAAATTGAACAAAGGCGAACTAATTGGAGTTGGAAAATTTGAAATTAAGACTTGAAAAAATATTTCTCAATGCTTGTTGTAATGATCTTGAGCTTCCATTTTCTACTCTCGTTTTCTGTTTTAAACCAACTCACTTTTTTTGGAGGTTTAAAATTAATCATTGATTTGATCCTTTTCAAGTTGGATAAAAAATTGAACTTAGAAACTTACTAGATTTCAATTTGGGTTCTAAAAATTTGAAAAACAACTTTCACACTTCCTTTGGTGCTTTAAAAGGAATCAAATCATTGCTTTGAGGATTTAAAATGAACATGTGCATCTTTGTTTTGTAATCACTTACCCAAAATAATATCATCTAAAAGACGTATGTGCTTCTCTCGTGCCTCATGAAAATCTTGAGAATCAAAAGGATTTTGGTGATCTTAAGTTGTGTAAGTGATTGCCTCCACATTTCATTTGGGATTAAAAATTGGACAAAACTTGCGAGTGTGAGTAGAACATATTACGTGTGTTCTCTCTTTGTTTCTCAACAAAGATCAATCGAACTACGGATATGTTTGCTTTCTTTTGTTTATCTTAGAGGGCCTCCCTGGTGGGAAAAAGTAATCACCCCAGAGAACAGCCCAATCGGTAACACGCTAAATCCAAGCGACTTCCAACCGGTATATAAGTGTGGGTACTCGAGGAAAGTTTGAGTATCACGAGGATCATTCTGACAAGAAGGGAAGAAATGATCTCTTGCTGCATGAATGGTCTCCCACAAATGAAATGCCTGCATTAAAACCCTTGTTTAGAAAGGCCAAAGTCTTTAACTATTTGTTGGTGCAAGAACGGTCATTCTGAAGCCAACCCACATTGTTATGGCTTTTGGTAGAGATGAGAAGTATTCCATGGGAGATTCATGGGTATTGATGCTTGGCTGACCCACAAAGCGAGTTCACTATAAGGGGGAAGCCTGTGTGGTCAAGAATCTAATCATCCACTAAGAGTAAGCGTAGCTAGATTTATACAAGTGGGAACCCAACAAATATTGTCTTTTCATCCTAGGATTATGCATGTTCTTGGAATCAAAAAACACTTTGCTTGGATCTCAAAACATTTGGAAAACAAACATTCAAAAGATCCCCAAAATTTCAAACCCTTTAGGGAAGCAAATACCTTTAACGAATTCAAGTGCTCTTGCTTTCCCTAGGGATTTCATCCTTAGAGGCATCTAAGTACTTGGGTTTTAACATCATTTGTTTTCACTAAAGTCAATATTAGGAAAAAAATTTCTTAATTTCCTTGATTCCTCACATAATGGACTTTGTGGGATGATAAGAAATTTGGACATTAGAAATTTAGTTTGAAAATCTAATCAAGAGAGTGTTTGTGGTAAAAAGAACTCATGAAGAAAAGTTAAGAAAAATTGAACCCCACACATGTGCTTGGCATCTTTTGGTCATATGGTTTTCCATGCAAACATTGGTCTTTTGGTTTGAAATACTCCTAGGTTAAGACATGTTCTTTATTACCTTGGTCTTGTAAACAGGTCCTTCTTACGTTCATTTAGGATCAAATCAACTCCTTCATCCATCCCAAAACATTTATCATCATCATCTCACAAACAAATTTTAGAGCTTTGGAAACATCATTATCTAGACTTGGGTACATCTTTAAACCAAACCAAAATAATTTGTCTAGTTAGGTGGGTGTGGATGAATCCTTCCTCACACACTTAGTTAAATTATCACCCTTTTGAACGAGTTCATCCTAAGATAACATCTAACATCTTAGGATTCACAAGTTCATTATCCAAATCAATCAATAAAAATCAAATCCTAAAGTATAGCATTAATCCAAAATTCCTAAAAGTTCAAACACCCATATCACTCACCCTTTCATCTTTCATCTCATCATTGGTCCTAAACACCTTAGAGGTTCACTTTTGCAACAGGGTCAAAACACAAGAAAAACATGGAATATAAACTTGATTCATACATCATGAGTGGTCTAAATCAACCAAACTATCAAAGCCTTGTAATGCCAATTGATTATCAGAACTCACATTTATACAATTCATACATGGGATCATTATCTCCTACAAGCCTCAATGATATAGCAAATGTGAGTTTTCCCAATCTAAATTGCGGAACACCTTTTCCTATGGTAGATTTAAATCAAATTCAAAACTTATAAATCTATCAATCAAACATTCAATACATGAGTCTTCTTCCAAACAACATTATCTCACCTAATCCATACATGCCAAATGTGACTATACCAAATTCAGGCTTACCAAACATAAACATATCAAATCCATACTTGGTAAACTATGGGATGGATATGTTTGCAAATCCCACCAATGTTGCTCAAAACTAGGCAATATGTTGACAACTCCATGTATTGATCCAAGTCAAGGTAACCCCATGCAAAATCAAAGTTACCTAAATCCAAGCAATGCATTTCCCAATCACAACAATGTTCAATATCAACCAATAATGCCAAATCTAAACATCATACCAAATCAAAACATTGTTCAAGATCAATCCATCCATGATTCCATGCAAACACCATAAGTATACATGCCAAATATGCTCGCTCAAACCAAGTCAATGATATCAAGAATTTCAAGGTCAAATATTGTGAAACAAAATTGTTACACTCAAAAAACTCATTGATTCATATCACCAAGAGATATCTCCACCCCAAAATTAATATACTCTTACATTGGTTGAACCATGCCATCAAAGAACTGATTTTTCTCCACAACCACATCAAGAACAATATCTCCAATTTCAAGAAGTTGTATATCAATATCAACAACATCAAAAGAAAACTGAATCACCACATCTCGAAGATCAATCACCACATCTCCAAAATCAATCGCCACAAGTTCAATTTAAAGTATAAATCTCACAAGATAACAAATGAAAATACACACCACTTGGGGAACCAATCGAATTGGTCATGCAATGGTTAATACAATAAAATCTCATTAAAATCCTTATTTATGTGAATTATCAAGAGCCCATGGTGAAACCATTAGGGTATAACGACAAGCACCTTTATGATTTTCACAAAGTAAAGGGACACACAAGATCAAATTGTATTCAAATTAAATATATCATCCAAGACCTTATCGATCAAAATATAATAACTATTGGGGACAACGATGAAAATTCAATCACTAGCAATAGCATTGACAATCCCTTCACCACAATTTTTGAAAATGGTGATCGAGATCAACTACCAATCAATGAAAACCTTGACGATGTTTCCATCTCCTCTGACGATCAAATCAACATATATCAAGAGTCACTTTTCAATCATGATCAAAACCCACCAACGATACCCAACAATGATCCAATTCAAGAAACACCAACATCATTTGATCTTATGGCTGAAAATAGTGACAATCTCTCCACCATAACTGTTGAGGATAATGATCAAAATCAATCCATCAATGAGCACTATGAATATATGCCTACCCCATCCAATGATCAAATCAACATTCATCAAGAGCCACTTTTTAGTGATCTATTTCAAGACGTGTTAACATTATTTGATCCTATTGACATAATCCATGATCCATCCACCAACGATCATGTTGACAATGTCTCTACATTACCTAATGAATTAGAGGACATATCTCAAGAATGTATTCCAAAGCATGATCAACATCTTCCATCAAGGTTTAGCAATGGTCCTTCCCAAGATATATTGACACCCTTTGACCTCATGGTTACAGATATTGAAGGAATCCCTAGCTCAACATTTGATCCAAATCCACTCAAAGCTCAAGAGGATATTGAGCCACTTCCCATTCCTAATGAAGATATCCAAGTGCCCTTTATAAGTAATCTATCCTTTGAAATTGACCCATGTCAAGAACTTGATCCAAAACATGTCCAAAGCAATTCCAAAATTAATCAAGATCAAGAATTTGTATCTTGAAGATACTACAATGATCTAGTGGACACTCCCTTATCTATACAAGATTTTGCAAAAGATAATTATCCATATGGTGCATACTCCTCCATCTACCCATGGCATGCTTTCTTTAGATGGACACGTAGATGATCTTCATTCAAAACAAGAGTCTCATACTCTTGACATCATTACCAAGGAACAAGAGTCTCCTACTCTTAACATTTGTACACACGACCAAGATATAGAAAAATCTGGAGACATATCAGAAATAGATCATGAAGAAGGCTTCTACAAAAGTTGTAAATCAGAAACATCCTATGGAGACATATCAAAAATAGATCATGAAGAAGGATTCTACAAAAGTTGTAAATCAGAAACATCTTGTGGAGACCTAGCATAAATAGATCATGAAGAAGGCTCCCACAAAAGTCATGAATCAGAAACATCTTGTGAAATGAGTCAAGAGGAAGAATTTTATATGGACAGTGAATCATCAACACCTCTTGAAGAAGCATTACAATCTAATATCTCAAAAGATCAATCCAAAGAGATCAATCTGGAATTTATCCCACATATGGATGATCCTATCACTTATAAACTTGGATCACTCACATTTTTAAGGGAAAATTATCTTATCAATGAAGAAGTTATCACCTTTGAAGATCCACAACTAGGTAGAGAGGGACTAGCAACCTGCTTCCAAGATAAATCATATCCTATTGCAAATAAAATGTTTCAACAGATGAATTATCAAGGAAAAGGATTGGGTCTACATGAACAGGGTATCTTAGAGCCAATGCAAATTATTGGAAATCCTAAGCATCAAGGTCTTGGTTATAATTCAATACTGGGGGAAAATTCATCTCAAACAAACGTCAACATAGGCAGCATGAAGAATCCTTATGATAAAACCAATGCCAATACTACAACCCGCCACGTCATGAATCTTCATCCACCCATCACCCCATCCACGAATTGGAACCAACATCATAAGAAAGATTTGAATCAAAGTATGAATAATGTTATCAAGGAAAAAAAAGTGGAGAAGCATAATGGACAAATCAAATACAAGTGGATGGGTATGTGCAGGATCATCATGGAAAAAACAAGCCCTTAAGTGGCAATAAAATTCAAAAAATTAGAGTTAGGCAACTTGACATAAAAATTTGAATAAGTTATCTATATTATTTCAAAAATATGTAAGAATAGAATTTGTAGAAAATTGAATGTAGTTTCTAAACTATTAGGTTTATTTTAAAAAAAGAAAAATCTATTTGGTAAAAGTTTGAAATTTCAATGGAGTAGTACTTAAATTTCAGGGAAAAAATAAGAAGTAGGTGTCTATTTGACCACCCTAACCACAATAAAATGATAATATTTTAGATATAAGTAGGGGACTCATTTCCGCATGTGATGCATACTTTTTTGTAATTTTTTCCAAGTAAATAATTAATTATGATTTTTTTATTACAAATTTTAAAAAATATAAATACTCATATGTCTAACCACCTTAACTTGGTCAAAACTTCATGAAATTCATTGTTTTTTTTAATCCTATAGTATGCGATGCATAGAATGTGACACATATTTTAGATTCAAAAAATGTGATATTGTTTAAAAGTTATAGATGGTTTTCAATCAGCCTATCAATCAGGACTTTAGTCATAATTCAAATAGAAAATAAATAATAATAATTTATTAAATTCAAAGTAAAGCATAATTTATATTGGTGGAAAGCTAAGAATCTCCTTTAAAAGCCCTTTTCATTTCATCAATTTTGGGTAAAAAAAATTAGTCAATCACATGGTTCATCATATCACTTCGATATCACCACTTTTTGGCCCATCATGATCCTGCACATACTTGGATACCAAAAAGTACAAAGAAAGATTATCCCTATCAAACTCCATTACTCAAAGAAACTATGGGGCAAAATCAAAAAAGGAAAAGTATCCATCAAAGATATTCACAAAGGCAAATGTTGGCTTCTCAAGAAACATACAAAGTGTATAAAACTATTGGTCCTAATTCTTTGCACACTTTTGTATCCACCCATCATTGCTCATCTTCCCAAGTTTGGAGAGTCAAAGGTTCCAAATTGTCAACCAATCCATCTTTTATTACTAAATGGACTACACCATCCATGCCTCCACACATGATATCCAATTCTCACATTGAGCATGTATTGGAAACAACCCTTCATCATAAGGATTCAGAAGGCATTCTATTGTAATGTTCACACAGAGACACAGTTAACCTTGGTGTCAACAAAGCAGAACAAAATTCTCAAAATTTGCATTCAAGTGCACGTATCTTAGCAAAGCAACTTCTTCAAGTGGGATACCAATGAAAAATTATGATAGAAGCATCTACATCAACACCACTAGGTGGTTCAGCATGAGCTTAAAATATTTCAGCAAAATATCCAAAAAAAATCAGAAAAATTATTGAAAATAGTAAAGAGAAAAATCATCCTCTAGTGAAAACCACTTCGGTGGTGCTTTGGATAGGTACCATGATGAAAACCTGGAAAATAGGAATAATGTGTAGAATTGAGCATTAGCATGCGCCGGTTCAATTGGAAGCATCTCACCCCGTCCATAATAAATCCATTCATCCATGAACCATTTATCCAATCCATTTTCATATATGTACATCCATCTTCCACATTATCATGATCCTGACCAAGTTTGGTGCACAATTTACACTTGCTTATGTTGAACATCTTGACATGGGTCATTTTCATTGATCCTATCCTACCCAATGTTATTTGAGCCTTGAAGCATTATCCAATTGAGCAAACTTTGTTCGAACATCTTATCACAAGATAATATTTGGCATCCTTTGCATGCTTACCATATCTATCCATCCATACACCTATCCAAGAATCCACCCAAGGCCTTTCAAACATTCCTAGACATTGGGGGAAGATATTTACATCTCGCTTCAAGAATAAATCTTGATCTATATCCTCCAACTTATGTAGTGATCCGAACATTTGGTGAACATGAAATCAAATTGGTCAAAGCATTTGTGAGCCAAAAAATCCAAATCAGTGGCCCATGACATATTTTGACAAGACGATGTTCTTTATCAAGATTTATCTTTCATCGAACATCAATCCAAACAATCAATATCAATCACATCTAGTTTTCACTTCAACGTCACATCAAATCATCAAAAAAAATTGTTCCAAATTAAGCTTCAAAATACTAATCAATCAAAATCCAATCAATCCATCATAATCTTGAGATATCCTTCCCAATCCTTGTGTTTCTTAACACTATCCTTGCATTATTGTGTATCCTCAACAACGTTATCATCATAAATCTTGATCAATCAAAATCCAACCATTCCCTCATCATCTTGGGATATCCATCCTAATCCTTGTGTTGCTTAACACTATCCTTGCATTGTTGTGTATCCCCAACAATGTTATCATAATCATTCCATCGATTTGATCAATCAACCTTAGCTTCATTTTCAAAAAAATCCAAAAACAGATCACTAACATCATCGGACATATCCATATCCAAATCGTCAAAATCATGTGAAAAAATAAAAAACATTCAAAAAACCAAGAAAATCCAAAAACATCCAAAACATATCAAAATCCAAAAACATTCAAAAAAACAAAATCCAAAAACATCCATAACATATCAAAATCCAAAAAAATTCATAAAATCTCAAAAAACAAAAACATCCATAACATATCAAAATCCAAAAACATTCATAAAATCTCAAAAAACCTAAAAAATTGAAAATCCAAAAATCAAACAGCCTCAAAACATTTCAAAACACCAAAAACATCTAGATATTTGAAAAAAACCCAAAATAGTGCATCTGTCTCATCTCACTTTCACCCACAATAATATCTGCTCATAATAAATCAATCATCATTTTGATCATTTGGTAAGTCAATCAGAAGGAAGTATAGCAGGTTCAAAAGTGAGCCTAATCATCAAAGTCTCAAGTCTAGGTCAGTAAGTCAGCAAGTCAATCAAATCGGAGTATCAATAGCTTATCATACAATCAATCTCATCATCACTTGTTCACATGTCCTAGGATGCATCCTTCCTACAATGGACATCAACATCAGGCATCACCGTAGGTTAGTCTTGGCTAGCGGTATGAAGAACATTGTTTACTTTATCTTTATCTTTTTGAATTATCTTATTTTGTGCTCATTCTGATGACCTCTCAATGATGCCTAATAAAAATAGTTTAGAGAGAAAGGAATGGGGCAATGATCATTATCTTTTTTATCTACTGTGCTTGTTGGATGTTCTTGTAATATAACTTGGTTATACATGCTTTGTTTGGTTTGTAGGGAAGGTGTTTTAGATGTCTTGTTGACCACATAAGAAGGCTTGTTTTTTTATGTTTTGGTTTGAGATGTCTAGAATATCTAAACTGCATTCTGAATAAGGTTTTGTATGTTAGGTGTGAACAAGAGTACTCCTATCTGATTGTCGAGTCAAATTTCATCACACTAGGTGCAATGCCATCCTGGTTCTTTATACCTTGATGCATCATACCTATGTGTGTTATCAAACATAAAGAAAATTATTCTCTTTATCTCTCCCATCCTTGGATAAGAAATACATCATCATCATTCATCATCATATCTAATAAAGTCTCAATGACTAATAGACTTGTTGGACTTCTGCATCTTCTTGGATTCAAGGGTTGATCCCTCTCATTCTTCTATCCTCTTTCATGATAACATAGTATTATTTTATCAATGCATCCATCCTTTATTGATAAAATATCCGCACTCTAATCCTGCATAACCGTGTCATATCATCATAGGACGACATCATCTATATCACCCATCTCACATGCATTGCATCATCATTTAAGGTGTTTAGGATAATATAGATTTGTTATTCTAAGAATCTTACAAACATCTCATTTGCATCATCATTACCACATAGATCCATCAATACATCCATCTTGAACCTCTTTGTCATGAGATTAACCCTCAAATTGAACTTTTCGCTCAATCTCTCGAGGGGGCAATGTACCAACGTACTTCTTTCCGCTGGGGCATCCAAAAAAAATAAATTTTTTTTAATTTCGATCTTGGCGGCATCATTCTTTGAATCAATGCAACATGTACACTGCTTTAAAGAGGGGAAAAATGTAGGAATGTAAAATATACATGCACCTAATCTAGAATCACTAATTTCATTTCATCCTTAATTATCCTTCTTCAAACCATTTTAATCAAATAATCTTTATCTCATTCAAATTCATCATCTTCCTCTTTTAAGTAAATCAATCTTTATTAGATAAATCAAATTTATCTAATTACATCTTTATTCTATTTAATTAAATCATATTCTTCTCTATAATTAAATAAATCAATTTTATTTAATTAATCTCCTAAAGTTCCTTAATTTAATTAAATAAATCCAAATATTTAATGAAATCTCTAATGTTCTTTATCTTCTCATTTAATTTAAATAAATCCAAATATTTAAGTTGTATGTCACAATCAACTAACCTTCATTAAAATGAATCAAATCATGATTAAAACTAATTCTAATCCATGTCACATCCTTTAGATAATCCCACTTGCACAATAAATCATTTATTTTGATTTATTAAATATCTATTTTCCCTCACAAGGCATATTCCCAAGGAATATTCCCTCATTAACTCCATTTGTTTTACTTTCTTGTCCAAACAAATTTCCCCTCCCAAATCTCTCAACCATATGCATTTAATGCTATTTTTCAAATTTCAAACTCACCTAGTAAGCATTTATCATCCACAATGACCAAAATGTGCCCACCCTTTATCCTCTCACATCTTGACAAGTGACATGTGGCCATTGGTTGAAGATCAGTCCCACATTCATCAATTTTTCCTCTTCTTCTCTCAATCTCATCTATAAATAAGAGGCTTTTCTTTTTCATTATCATCCATAATCTTAGTATTCTTACTATACACACATTCATCTTGCAACATCTTCATCTTTGGGAATCAATATCATTTTGAGCTTATCAGGGGGTGGGAAAGGGCATCCTTTCCACATCAAGGAGCACCATTCCCACTATGATATAAGGTATGAACATGTTTTTGTATGCTTTCAATTAGTTTATTTGATATTTTGTTGTTTGCATTATGAAGCATGTTGAAATATTTCATAGGAGCATGTGATTTTCTTAGTTTATACTAACCATACTAATGTGTGTGTGAGTTTTAAGCTATTTTGCAGATTTATATGCTAACATATTTCTTTCAAAAATCTTTTTTAAAGAAAAACTTAGCACAATAATTTTTTCCCTCACTATTCTCCAATATAAAAAGAAAACTCTTACTTTACCCTTGAAAATGCATGCATACATATATATATGAATGAACATGAGTACTTTAAAATATAATTTAAAATAAAAAATAAAAAAATCCTTCCTTAACTATAAAACACATTAAATATTCAACATTTAATATAATACACAAAGAAGGATTTATAATTAGTCTCCACCATTTTTTAAATGACCTATACGTTTCATAAATCATTGCTTCTCATGAATTTAAAAATAAATGAATAAACACATAGATCTCAACTATAAATAAATAAAGTACATTATAACTTTTAATTGGCTTGTTTTAAAAATAAATATACTACTTAGACAAGGTTATTATGATTGTAGAATTGAATGTGCATAAATTATGCAAGAATTTTTCATGCATGACATAACATATTCAATGCTCTTCTTGTAAAATTATTCATCTATAAGATGCTGAAATTTTATGCAAGAATAGGTTGAGGTTGCCTTAAATAAATTAATTCGTAAATTTCAACTATATGTTAAGTAAATTATTATTTGGAAAAGGTTCTTACAATTAGAGATTTGAATGCACAAAAAATATGCAAGAAATTTCCATACATGACATGTCACATGATACTCTTTGAAGATGAAAAATGAGTGAAAGACACAAATCATAAGATAAACAAAATACACAAATACTTTGCTTCTTTTACCTTTCCAATCTCATAGATATAACTAAAGTATATGCACCCATGTCTAATTGATTCACTCTAGATGAATTTTGAATTGTTGAATGTGATTCCTTAGACTGACAACATGGTGTTTGAGAGTAGGATTGGCAGATGAAAATGAGATCAATGACCTTCAATTATCGATTTTCCATAAGGAAAATCAAGGGTAAAGATGCAATACCCAATGGATGGCTAAACATGAATAAGAGTGCGGACATGGATTGAAGACTTAGCTTTGTTCCAACCAGGTTGTTTTTACGAGGTATTGTTGCTTCCCTCCATAAACCAGTCATGTGTAACACTGCAAGAATGACTAATGAAGAAATCATGGTGATCCATGCAACTAGTGTTGGCTTTCAATTGTTTTGTGGTTTGTCCTTGATGTCAAAATTGATTATGCAATGCTTTGGAATTCACATTGATTTCTCATATGGATGATTTGTAGTTACATGTTAAAGTTACAGGTCTTTAATTCAGATCTTTGAAATATATACATTTGTTGAGGTTGGAAATGTTTATTACTTGTGTTTCAGCAGTTTGATTCCTCAAAAACTACATGTCACAGTGTTTCCACGGGTATATTCAGTAGGTATATTTAGGCTATCTTTGAATGATATATTAGTGCATTGTCAATATTAAGTTATTGTGCACTATTGTATTGTTTTAATGCATTCATGATGTTTTGTCCTAAAATTCACAATGTGAATATGGTGATATCAAAAAGCAGTGGTTTTGAACATATTGGATGGATATCAATAATTCAACATTCAAATTTTCACAACATTCTTTGTTTCACTTGATATACTTAGGGACAACATTCAATACATGTTGTTTAATGCTTGGCATATTCTTGTGTTGTGGGCACATTGTATTTATTTTTGATGCAATCATTTATATGTGTTTGACATATATTTGTCAACAATGTTAATGGGATTAAAACCCCATCGATGTCATTATTATTCTCTATGACCTAATTCTAAAGGCTTCAAAGGTCATATTATTCAGCATAAGGTTTGACTTGTCATTTGGCATTTTTAACATGTGGTAGGTAATCAACATTTGAGGTTTTTGATTATTGATTGAAATGAAAATGATGGTTTATTAGAGGAAATGACTTTCTCAAAAATTCACTTGACAATGGAAGGTGATCAACATTATTGATACTATCATTTGGTTTTGATATTAGGCATTATTGGTGTCAACATTTTTCGCAAAGGATATTCTTGACAGAATATACTCACGTGGATTTCAAATGTTAATCAATGATTGTTAATATTGAAAATGATATACTCCAAAAGATTATCAATTATTATTGAGTTCATATTTTAATGATTATGTTTTTTTGTAAAAAACTATTTCATTATGTTTGAATAGGTTTTATAACCCTAGCCGCCATGGTATTCTTTGGTTTGCAAATTCTTTGATTTTTCCTCAGTCGACACACTGAGGATTTATGTTATTGGTTTCCTTGAGCTTGCTAGGAGTAAGAATGGCTCAATTTTTTTGTCATTCTGGTGTTGTGTTTGGAATACTAGCTATGAGCTAGTGTGTGTGTGACTATGGAAGTTGGACTTGACTTCTAGCTGGGTAGTTATGATGGTCTTCAACAGAATTTTATGGTATTTGTTTCTTTTTCTTCCACCATGAATAGTTTTCCATAACTGCTACAAACCCTTATGGGTTATGTTGTTAAGTTTTGAAGTGTTACGACATTGGTTAAGAGATCGAATGTGGAAGAAGATTCGATGGAATCTTTCCACCTGGGTCATTATAATCTTCTTGATAGGTCATCATGCTTTCTATTTAGTTTCTTCCTCCATAACCAGGTATCTACAAAAGTTGTTTGTGTTATTTGGGCCTTGTGAACATTTTGTTAAGAAAAAGGTTTATGATTCTTGGTAGTTTTTAGCAGTTATGGGCTTATGATTAAATATTTGTGGTTGAAGATGTTTTGTTAAGGAAAATATGCTTTTATGAGTAGTCCACATGTCATTGCATTCAAGTATCTTGAAATAAAATAGTTACAGTAATCAGTTTCATCTAAAACATTCGATGAAGATACATGATAGTATATGTGCATATTTTGTATATATATAGAAATAGTGATTGATCACTATTTTGGTGTTTGTATTTTTATTTTTAAAAGGATTGGTGCACAAAGTTCTATCATAAAAATATTACAAATATGATGCAGAGTATATAACTAATGTGTCTAGTATTTTGGAGATTCTAGAGTGAATCTTTAGGATATTACATGTATTAGAATGAGAGGAACATGTGATTTGAATCGAAACAGAGAAATCCATTGATATATATTATTGTTCTAATTTTGTATAAGGGGTTGGTGCTCCTTGAAATGGGTGTTTCTCAATGTGTAATGGGTTGGTACTCCTAGAGTGGGTGCTCTAAATTTTTCCAGTAAGGCATTGTAAGCAGTGAGTTTTGAAGTTAAGCCAGTAAGGCAACATTTCTGGAGTGGTTTTCTACCCCTAGAGGGTTTTCCACTCATCACATTATTTGTCTTATGATCTCATTTCTTTAATGTGATAATGCTTCATGATTGTAAAGATCTTTGATTTTCTTGAATATTTCTTATTTCAGTTCTTTAATGATTGCATTCAATTCATGAATGTATTTATCATTGAAATATTAAGAGCATAAATTATCTAAGTTTTCTTTATGGAAAAAGTTAAAGTTGTTTAGGACACTGATTTACCCCCCCTCTTAGTGTCATCTTTACTCCAACAACTAGACCCATTTAAAAGGGTGAATAGATTAATCAATGATAATATTTCCTAATCATTAGTTATGAATTGAAAGATTCTATGTGCCATTAATGGTAAATTTCACTACCATGCTGGTGTATTTTTTTTAAATAACAAGAAGGCATGGGTTGCATTAACAAGTTTAGTTTGTTTTAAATTGTCAATTCCTTTCTAGTGTTTGTGATTGTTGTTATAAATTTGTTTAAATTTTATCTATTTCCTTTTACAACGCCTTCTGAGAATTGTAGGCACCTAAAAATGTCCTCATAATCATTTTTATCCATTGCATATTTCATATAGTCATTTGCATAAATAATTTACCCATTTCACTTTAACCATTTGCATAATCATACATTAATCTATTTTCATTTCCCATTTATCCAATTCATTAAATCATTAAAATATTACACATATTCATTAATTTATCCATTTCATTTATTTACCATTTGCATGCATTTCTCCCTTTCACTCTTTTAATCCCACATTCTTGTTGAAATGTGGATCTACCCATGAGGACATCTATGAAAGCCCACTTCCTCCTCACTTTTCAATCGCAACAACTCCAATATTATTTTGATCAAATTGATTCTACATAGCCTCTTTTGTTTTTGCTGCAAAAATCTGAGACCAAAGACAAGATCTTGTAGATAGGATAACAATGGAGTTTGATTTCATTTGAATCTTACCTTCTCAAAATATAGTATCATGCAAGAATAAATTATATTATAGAGATTCACCATTACTAATTTCAAATAGTAAATATCAAGATTCTCTTATTTTACATTGGAGACGGTTTTGATTTTCATTAAAAACAAATTATCTCAATTTTTCTATTGTCCTTATGAAATTGTTTAGGACATTTTTGAATTTATATAAAAAAATTATATTAAATTGAATTTTGTTGAAATGCAATGGTAGGAGAAAATAAAGAAACAAAAAAAGATATGGAAATTTTATATTGATCACAAAAATAACATTACACAAATGAGTTGCTGCTCATTCACATACAAACATAGCAAAGGATGAGTTACTTCTCAAACATAATTACATAGCTTCTTGAGATTCTAGGAGCTATTGCACCTTGATAAACATCATTACAAAAAAATATATTCATTCTCACTACTACTTACAGCTCTGTGGAGTTGAACTCCATTTGGGAGTACATACAAAAAAAAAAAATCAACGAACATATAGAAAACTATACACCAATTGAAAGAGAACAAACATAAAGTAATATATTTCAAACTACCCACAAAATGTGTGAAGTTTAATGACAAAAAAAAAAATAGGCTAGAGGAATTAATATGTAATCTATTCGAACCCTTGCCAAGATGTGACTTCACTATTTGGCTTTAATACTAAGATTGATGAAGATTCATTGCTGACACATAGGATGATATGGAGAGGATAACACAAGATGGAGTAGTTGGGATTATATTTCCAACATCCCCCCTTAATCTTAACTATGAATTCTAGTTACTTTCTTGATCTTTTCCATTGATGCTTCAACATTTTTATTATTTAAATTCTAGAGATCGAACCTAGAAAATCCTTATTTTCTATTGGGATGCTCTAACCATGAGCTTTGGCCTTCTTTTCACCAATCCATTATAAGTTTAAGTGTGATAAAAAAAAATTCTCAACACCATCCCTTGAGCCAGACTACTAGTGCTTGAGGATCCTAGCTTCAATTTTCTCTACTAGCCTCATTCACAAACACATAATGCTATAATATTCAACAATATTATTGCTTGGATTTTCACAGCTTCAAAAACCTATCCTCTTTTGATATTTTCATCTCCTTCTACAACTAATTTTTCTAATTTTATTCTAATAGAGGCTTCTCTTATATACAACCCTTCACTCTCTCTCATCCTAGACACACACTCAGATTCGAGTGCTTCTAACTCTTCAACAAGCACAATGATTCTTCAACACACGTGCTTTCTCCTTTCTTATTATTTTTTTAAAAAAGACCTATGATAATCTCGAGACATAAGCAAAGAAATAAAAGCTTCTTTAAACTCACCTTCTTATTATTGACGTTGGCATCATTGAAAAAATAAAAATAATTACTACAACATTCAATTATTTGACCTACTTCTATATTTCACACACCTTTCTTTCCTTTCATGTTCTTCAACATGCAGATCCTTTAACTATGACTTGTTCAATGTGGTTGGGGGCATCTCACCAATATTTGTGACTCATTTTCAATCATCTTGCTTTCATAGCTTATACTGAAGCCATGATCTTGTATTGTTATTGACAATTTTACCACCTACATACACCTTTTAAAAGAGGATATACAATTTACCAAAAAATTTACCCACTTGACACAATATATTTAACAGTTTATGACCCAAAATGTTTTCAACTAAATCTAACACTTTCTTAACAGCTTCCTCCTTAGCCATTCTTCCATCTTCTTTTCTCTACTTGATCTTCTCTCTTAATTTTTTAACCTCAAGGGTTAAATTATCCTTTTCATGTTATCCTTTATCTTTAATAATTTCTTGTGTTAGACATAATAATCCTGTAAGCACATTCAATTTCTCCTACAACTTCAAATTGGTGGCATTGGACCTATCTAGGTCTCCCTACAACTTCTTTATTGTTACTTCCAGTAAAAAAATTATGAGGGAGGTTTCTTGGGTGGCACTTGTATCCCATAGTCTATTTACTATTAGATTTATTTTGAGCTCACAAGAGCCATTTATTACTTGGGGCTTGTTAGTCTTAGGAAAAATAGACCATATAACCATTTTTTTGTGCCTTGGGTTGAATCTAGACCCAAAATGCAAAGCATCAACTTACCTTTGAGATTGTAATAAGAGGCCACTTGTTCCTTGCCTTTTGATAGAGTCAAATTCAATTGAAGATGTATCCCACCCTAGAAAGAGTAGGCATCCGAAATTCATTTCTAGCTCTTTGTGTTGAACATACCAGAATAATTGAGAGGGGGGGCATGAATCAATTATTCAAATACATTTTTATTCTCTTTTTAATTAATCTAGAAGTATCTTAAACCATATAGATAATAATCAAATAGATATATGAACATGAAAATATAGAACAAAACCATGCACAAAGAACACCAAAATTTATCTGGAAACCCAAGAAGGGGAAAACCATAGAGAACGCTAATTCTCAAATATAAAACACCGGTTAAGGTGACATCGGTTAAGGTGATTTTTACAAGGGCTCACTACTGGTTGGGTTCATTGCTCGGCTATTATAGACAAATATACAAAAATGCTAACTACCAAAAGAAAGAGGCTCACTGGCTACAAAAAAAGTCTCACTACCTATAGAAAATGGCTAACTACCAAAATAATGATGAAAGAGAATCCATCATTGAAAGAACTCTTACCAACAATGACACCGAATATAATCTCACAATTTATTGCCTTCGATCATATACTCTCACACACTCTGTAATGTCTGGATACTCAGATTCACATTCATCACACTTTAATTCATCAAACAAAAATCTCTTCTAGTTATATCAATCCATACTTCCATAACTCCCAAGTCGGCCAAACACAATTTCATAATTCTTAAGTCAGCCAAGCATAATTTGAAATAGGTCATCACAAAAAAAATCTCATGGTTCCAGAGGAATTAAACATGGACAAAAAAATATCTCCTTGCTCAAATCAACATGCTACATGATATCCAGAACCAAAGAGTAATATGTACATGTTATAATGCAAATAGTATGCTGGAGCACGATAACCAACTACCAGATCGGTCCGGGCCCAAAAGATAGATCGCACATGTAGATCCACATTACCAAGGGACAAAAGATAGTTCATTCATAAGATAGCATAATCACCAAAAGATAGTAAACTTGAATTACATAAAATATATTGTAGAGCCGATGAGAATGCCACAACCAAGACCAAATCTTGGTTATCATCAATTTTAGTATCAAACAGAGAAACACAATTCGACATATCAAAACTTGTAACATGCTTCATGAATGTCCAAATAGCAAGATTATCTGGAGTAAGATTTGAGCACAACATCAAGAGATTAATCTTCATTATTCTCCATTATCAATCCTTCATAGATGTCCCAAAAAGAAGTACTACCATATCCAGAGCAAGGATAATATCCACACAACACCACACCATAACATTCGATACGATGGAACAATTATATCATCTGGAGCACAACCTTTCAGATCCAGGTTTTGACATCAATGACAACAATTCTAAAACATCTTCATCTCAACAAATTCTCAAGAATCTCCCCCTTTGGAATTGATGTCAAAACAACAAAAACACAAAAATCCAAAACTCCAACTCCAAACTCCCCCTTTATCCAACAATTAAATTCTTCTTTCTTTTGTTTTTCTTTTCATTTTTCTCCCCCTTTTTTCCATCAAAGGCAAAGGGCTAAAAAAAATATATTCAGGAGCTCAAGTAAAACTAACACTTTTCACATGAAAAATATTCTTGTACCTTTCTTTCATGGTTGGAAGAATCCTCTTCCAAGCTAGCATTGCATAAACCATTTTGGAACACATACTATCCAGTGAAGTCAAAAACATAAATGAGGATGACTAGTCTAGAGATAGGCACTAACATTCACAATCCTCTGCATTAGAAAGTATTTCAGAGAGATGATCCAACTGGACCTCAACAATTTCTTTGACTAGCCAAAAAGTTCTAACCATATCTCCCCTCTATCTCTGAGTAGTCAACAACTCCACTTGCAACTCACCAAATCTTCTCCTCTATTTTCCATCTTTGTCTTTGAAGAAATCAAAAGTCTTTCCAATATTATTTATCTCAAATTCAATAGCTTCAATTCTACTTCTAAAATTATCAACAACCATAGGTCACTAGAGACAATACTTGTAGATGTCAGACATCTCCTTAATGCATTCTCTTGTCTCACCAATGTATTTAGATAGCTCATGTTTGGATTTGACACACCTTATTTTAATCATAGCTTTGAACTTATGTCCGTCAGTTCCTTCCATCAACATCCTTTCTTCAATAACTTCTGCTAGATCATCCGGTAACAATTCAGAAACATCTGAAATAGTAATACCCTTCTTGAGCAGATAATCAACCAAAGCATCATAATTTTAAGTCTTCTAACCAGAGAGAATGCACTCCACATTTCACCAATATTTTTCATGTCACCTTCAGTCAACACTGATCGAATATCATCTGGATTGAAATATTCAAATCCATGCAAAGATTCGTCTTCCTTCTCCTTCTCTTCCAAGCTAGTGATGACATCTTCTATGTTAACTTTCCTCTTTTTAGGTTCTAGAGGAGAACCACCAATAACAACCTCTAAATCCTTCTTATCGGAGGAGGAACCCTCCTCAAACTGATTGGACACTAACACACCAGAGCATAGATTCATCTACAGGGATGAGAAATAGACTTTGCATGTACTTGCTTTATCCTTCGTATATTCCAAATACCTGTAAACTTTCTTTCTGACGGGGATTCCAGAATTCCACATAAAATTCTCTTTTTCTGGTAGCGAGCTCAAAAAGTAAAATACCAAAAATATGAGTAGAGACCCAAACCAGAAAGGATAACTCTCAGCCAATGACATTCTGATATTCTCAATTAGGTTTTCCATTACTAGGCTACACAAATCACACTACTTGTTTTCCTTTACCATCATGTGTGCAAGATATACAACAATAGTCGAAGCACTTCATGATTTTTGAAATAGATTTTATAAGTGATATCGTAAGCAACATACCTTACTACAGGATCGACAATGGTATTTATCAATAGAGTCTAGGGGTCTTTGTCAATGCTAGTAGTTCCTACATATCTTTGTATTTTACTGTTTTCTTCCCAAGAAGGTCACCAACACTACACAAACTAGTAATAACTTTTATGGCTTCCTTCATGATCGCGTAGCATTTGTCCAAAACAATGCTACCATCCTTGAATCGACTCAATAGAAACAAGATAGATTCTTTGTCTACAAACTAGGGAAATTCTCCCCATAAATCCAAACCCAAAGTATTCATATTTTGTGGGTATGTGTAGGATCATGATGGGCTTAAAAGGGCAATATGTAAGTGATATGATGGCCCATGTGGCTAATGACTTTTTTTTTACCCAAAATTGATGAAATGAAAAGGGTTTTTAAAGGATATTCTCAGCTTTCCACCAATATAAATTATGCTTTACTTTGAATTTAATAAATAATTATTATTCATTTTTTATTTGAATTACAACTAAAGTCCTAATTGATAGGCTGATTGAAAAAAATCTATAGCTTTCAAACGGTATCACATTTTTTGAATCCAAAACATGCATCACATTCTATGCTTCACATACTATAAGATTAAAAAAAATTGAATTTCATGAAGTTTTGACCAAGCTAAGGTGGTCAGACATACGAGTTTTTATATATTTTTTAAGTTGTAATAAAAAAATCATAATTAATTATTTACTGGGAAAAAAATTACAAAAAATATATGCATCACATTGGGACATGAGTCCTCTACTTATATCTAAAATATTATAAAAATATTATCATTTTATTGTGGTTAGGGTGGTCAGACAGACATCTACTTCTTATTTTTTCCTTGAAATTTAAGTACTACTGCATTGAAATTTCAAATTTTCACCAAATAGATTTAAAAACAAAAAAAAACCTAGTAGTTTAGAAACTACATTCAATTTTCTATAGATTCTGTTCTTACATATTTTGAAATAATATAGATAATTTATTCAAATTTTTATGTCAAGTTTCCTAACTCTAATTTTCTAAATTTTCATTGCCACTTAAGGGCCTATTTTTTCCATGATGAAATTGCACATACCCTTGTATTTCATCAGACTTCAACCCTAGTACCATTTCCTTCATTTTTTGATGATCAAACTCATCCAACTCAACTCCCTTAAGCTTTAGCCGAATACCGCCACTTGATCCTCTATTAACAGATTCCCTCATCATGCTTAGCTTCTTCAAAACTCTTTATTTCTCAACGAAACTTCTTCTTCTCCTTTGCAAACTATGCAAAATTATTTTAAAACTTCGCCTTTTATCCTTTATTGCTCATAATGATTTGGCCACCAAAATCACACATTGATGATGCTAGCAATTGCACTTCACCTTTCAATCCATCATATTAAGCTTTGTCATATATCATCAACCGGTTCAAACTAAATCATGCAAAATATCAATATAACTTTTGGGAGGGGGAACCAACAGGATATGCATTGCAAATATTCTTTGGCTGAGATACCGATACGACATATACCAGGATCCAGCACCATGGAAATATCCTCCACACTTGTTTCCTTCTTCTTCCAAGCTGTGACTATCTTCTTCTTAGATTCATCGAATTATGTATTCTCCTTTTTGTTCTTAGGCTTTTTCGAAGCAACATATCTACATGCATTAGGATAATATCTGGGTTGATTGAAATTATAGCATATTTTCCCTAACTTAGTTGAGTTGACCCTAGGTCTGCACTGATTAGCTTTGTGACCATATTCATAAAACAAATATCAATAATCGTGAAAGAGATTGTTCATTCCATTCCTTCTTGTTGGATTAGTTAATTCACTTAGGCATTGACTTGCCTTGTGACCAAACTTGTGATAGCTGAAGCATTGAGTATTCGGTTCCATCTTTCTTCTACATTCTACAACCTTATGTACAAAATTCTTGCATAGAAAACAATGATCATTGAATGATAAGTACCTTTAAGAATTTGGTTTCCTAACTGGAGGTCTTTTTGTAGGTGCTCTAGAGTTCCAAACCTTGCTTGATACAACCGATCTAGCTTCAGCTTCAACTGCTTTGTCTTCATCCTTAATTTTATGATTTGAGCTTTCACTGGTGAATCCAAGTCCTCCCATATCCTTGTGAAATTTTTGTAGGGAGAAGAGTTGATCCAAAATTATGCTACTTTCACATACTCTTGCTTCTGATTTCAGCCATCTTAATTATTGATCTAACTTTTCATTTTCTTCTGATTTTATTTTGATGGTTTCTTTGGTTTTTTCTTATATCTTCTTGCATTCATCTAGTTGTTTCTTTAAATCAACAATTATTTCCTTTGACTCCTTTAATTCCCATCTGACTTCTCTATGTCTTGATTTGAACTTTCATATTTTCTCTCTTATCTTTGAGGTACAAACATTTGCTTCCTTGAGGTTTTCTTTCAATTCTTCATTTTTCAGACTCTGTGCTTTCCATATAATCTAACATCATCTTCAATTCTTCATAAAAATGATAATCTCCTACCATTTGTTCAAGCAGTTAAGCTCTATCTCCAAGGGACCAAGCTTTGATACCAATTATTTAACAATCGAGAATAACTAAGAGGGGGGTGAATCAATTATTCTTAAATACTTTTCTTCTCTTTAATTAATCTAGAATTATCTTAAACCATTTAGATAATGATCGTATAGATACGAACATGAAAACAAAGAACAACACCATGCATGAAGAACACAAAAATTTATGTGGAAACCCAAGAAGGGAAAAACCACAGAGAATGCTAATTCTCAAATATAAAGTGTCGATTAAGGTGACAACGGTTAAGGTGATTTTTACAAGGGCTCACTACCAAGTTTCTCATTGTAGGGTGGCTCACTACCGGTTGGGCTCACTTCTTGGCTATTATAGCCAAAGATACACAAAGGCTCACTACCAAAAGAGAGAGGCTTAGTGCCTATAGAGAAACGCTCACTGCTAGAAGAATGATGAAAGGGAATCCACCGCTGAAAATATTGTCACCCACAATGACACTAGATAGAATCTCACAATTTATTTCCTTAGGTCATATACTCTCGCACACTTTGTAATGTCTGGATATTTAGATTTTCATTCATCACACTTATCTTCATCAAACAAAAAACATCTTCTAATTATATCAATCCATGCTTCCATAAACTCCCAATTCGGCCAAACACAATTTCATAATTCCTAAGTTGACCAAGCATAATTTGAAATAGGTCATTACAAAAAAATTCCCACGATAGAAAGGAATGAAACGTGGACCGAACAAAACCTCCTTGCTCAAATCAACACACTACATGATATCCAGAACCAAAGAGTAAGATGTACATGTTACAATGCAAATAATCTATGACAACTACATCAATGCATGCAAATCCAAGATCCAAGACCGACCCATCCAATTAGAGAAGCTTGTTAATCAAGTGGAAAAGTGTTTGAGTGTTTGGAGGTAGAAAAAGAGCATTGAGCTGGACAAATATGGTGAAGCATGGATTCGTTCCTCGTTTATGGCGACATATTTTTCCTGTATCTCTCGCATTAGTAAGAGATCTCTAAAGAAGTCGTCAGGAACAGATGATGAAACATTGTTAACAACATCACGTTCCATTGGTGAAACTTGCTTAGGCGAAGTTCAAATTTCACATTTTGTGAAAAGCCCTTCAAATTATATACAAGATCGTCACTCCAGAAAATGGAGTTTGAGGAATGTGCAAGATGTACTGAGTATCTTATGGAGATGAAATTTATGTCTGTATATGCAAAGCCTATGAAATATTATATTTCATGTTCATCGATTGTGAATCCAGGAATGGTTTTGAACCACTAATTGTAATTTCCATTTTACCACTTTAATGTGAAATTTTGAAATATTGAAAAAAACAAGTTCAGATGGTTTTGAATTCCTGATCTCCTGTCTAATATTATTGTTATAAATATGTTTAACTCTCATCTCTTTCCCTTAAGATATGCTTCCTTACAACAATTTCTCTTGTAATTATCCACAATTTTTAATAAACATTCTGGCACCTTTCATTTAAACACGATAATGGTTTTTATCTTCCTGTAAGGAACATTCAAATTCTCTATTATCTTTACATTAAATTATATTGAAAACTGGAGAATAAGAATTTTTTGTTATTATGTTATTTAATCTTAACAACATTTTGTTTCTTTGATTGACAAGTTTATAAAAGTTATAAACTTTCAAGATCCTTTTAAGCATTCCAATTAGTCTTAGGTATGTAGGCAATAAATCTATATATAGTGTTAAAAATAGAGGAAGGATGGTTGGATAAAAGAAGTTAAGGGTTTAGAAAAAAAATGGAATATAGAGAAAAATAAATTAATGGTTTTAAGAAAAAGTATATTGAAATATAGAGAAAAAAAAGACTTTTCAAAAAAAGTATTAGAACGTAGAGGAGAAAGAGTTCAATAATCCTCCCTTAACAATTTATAATAATAATAGAATAATTCAAAACAAAGACAATATAGCATTTTCACTTCTTCCAAAAATCTTTTTTAAAAGAAAAACTTAGCACAATAACATTCTTCCCTAAAACTATGCTCCAATATAAAAACAAAACTCTCACTTTACCCTTAAATATCTATAAATATATATATGCAAATAAAAATGAGTACTTTAAAATATAGTTTAAAATAAAAAATAAAAAAAATCTCTTCTTAACTATACAAACATACTAAATATACAACACTTATATAATACACAAAGAAACCTTTATAATTATTTTTCATATTTTTAAAAAATAAATATGATGTCATATGATACTCTTCTTGAAAATATTATTCATTTAGAAGATGCTAACATTTTATTCGAGGACAAATTGAGGTTGTCTTAAATAAATTAATTTGTAGATCTCGACTATAAGTTAAGTACATTATTATTTGGACAAGGTTCTTATGATTGGAAACTCGAATGCACAAAAAATATACAATAATATTTTCATACAAGACATGACACATGATACTCTTGAAGATGAAAAAAAGAGTAAAATATACAAAACATAAGATAAATGAAATGCACAATTGTCTTGCTTGTTTTATTTTTCCAATCTCATGGATAGAACTAAAGTAGATGCACCCATGTCTACTTGATTTTTTCTTTGGATGATAGTTGAATGGTGGAATGTGATTTCTTAAACCAACAACACAATGCTTAAAGTTGGTTTGATAGATAAAAATGATGATGGAAATGAGAACAAAGGAAATGGAGAAGCTTGTCATTCAAGTGGAAAAGTGTTTGAGTTTTTTGAGGCAGAGCAAGATAATTGAGCTCAACAAATAGGGTGAGGCCTAGATTCATGCCTCTTTTATGGCTACCTATTTGAATAATATTTCTTGTAGATAAAATTGTTAGGAATAAAGGAATAAAATTTATTTATAGTGGGATGTAGCCTAAGTGAAGCTTGCACCGAAGGATGTTCATTATCTGACATTTTTCAAATCTCTCTTTATCATATATACAAATATGTGCCTATAAATTCAATAGGTTCACCTTTACAAAAAAATACATTGAGCAATGTGCAAAGTCAATGATAAAATATCCTAACCATTAATTGTGAATCCAAATATTTTTGAGCCATTAATAGTAAATTCCACTTTTTCCATGCTAGTCGAAATTTTTGAAATAACAAGAAATCATGGGTTACAAAAACAAGTTTAGATGATTTTAAATTGTTAATTCCTTTCTAGAGTTTGTTATCATTATTATAATTTTTTTTTAATTTTATCTATTTCCTTTTATGATGTGTTTTGACAATAATGTTTGTTATAGAGATTTACCATTATAAATTCAAAGAGTAAGCATTTTGATTCTCTTCTTTTACATTGGGAATGGTTTTCATTTCCATTTAAAAATAAATTATCTCAAATTTTATATTGTCTTTATTAAATTGTTTTATAGACCTTTTTTATTTATAATTTATAAAACAAAAAACATTTATACTGAATTAAGTTTTGGGTATGAAATATTTAGTGTAGATTCTAATACACAAACAATAAATATGAATTGTTTTAACACACATAAAAAATGTTTTATGCATCTTGTCAAAATGGATTACAACATGATGCACCTTAATATAGAGGTCTTCAATTACATCATTATAAACATATGAACTAAACAACAAGGGGATCACTTTATAGAGATAACAATCCCTTAGAATAGACAGTAAACTATACCTATATTTTCCATGCATTTAGCATGCACAACTTAGATCACCTATGCCTTCTAAATTAAAAATGCACGAATCTTAAAAAAACATTCAAATTTGTCATTGTGGTGAATGACATGGTAGATACACTATGATTACATGCATGTTCAACATCGTGTATCCAACATTTACTGGTTATTCTGTAGTGTAGTAAAATGTACTCCTTTACATTTCCCCACTTTGTTTGGGCCCTCCTAATTAAATTGGACTTAATTAGGACTTAATAGTCCTTACTATGCATCTACAAGCCCATTAAATTATATTTTCTGAAGGGGAAATCTAACAATAATTAATGCGAATACATAACACTTTACCTTGAGTAACGTTTGTGTTCTAGGAATAGGGACCTAGGACCTATTCACCCATGGGTGAATGGGTCCTCCCTAAGCCTTTGAACCCAAATTTAAATTATGATTTTGGGAGTATTTTAATGTCTCAAAATTCAAATATTGATGTCGGCTTGTAATGTTTAATTTTCGGGAAATTAAAGATACATACCTATAAATAGAAGGTTATTTTATCAATTCAAGTCTAAGTTTTCTAAGTTGCATAATTAAAATTCCACAAGAGAAAGGATTATGATCAAGAGAATTCAAGAGCAAATTTATCAAGGATATATTGCAGCATTCAAGATCTCAAGTATCATGTCAAAGTCTTTATGTATCATGCATATTTTTGGAGCTAAAATTATGATGTAGGTTTTGAAGATCAAGTCAAGCATTCAAAGCATAATTCAAGTATCAAGATCCACATCCATTGAAGCCATTTCATGAAAGTTGCAAACCTTCCAAGGTCTCCATTACCAAGGTTCATTTAAGGGTTTATTTAATTGCAACATATCATTATTCATTTTTCATTCCTTTCATGTTTTATTCATTTCATTTCAGGTTTTAATTACCAAAATGAGTTTTGACAAAGGCAAACCCCCATTCACCAAAAATAAACATTTTTCTCCCCTTTGTGAATGTGCAAGTTTATAGGTTGAAGACAAGATGGAGATGTCAAAGTTGCATTTTTTGTCAGCTTTGTTGTCATCTCACAAAAACTCAGACCTTGAATTCATTTTTGAATTTTATATTTTGAAACCTGAAGAATCTAGAAGTGTAAAAGTAGGAGTAGAGGGCCCAAAAATCAAGTTTGGAAAGCAAAAAAGAGACCCATTCACCCATCGGAGAATGATTCCTAGACAACCTCTTGAAACTACTCTTTGGTGACTCATACATAGTGTTTAACCCTTCTCAAATATATATATATATATATATATATATATATATATATATATTTTTCTATTGGTATTGAACTTTAAATTGATGTTTCAAGTTTGAATTAGCATAATTTAGTTGATTTACTATTTCTATTTTTATTCCCAAAACTATTGTTTAGGTTGATACCCTTGTCCTCATTCATAACAAAATCAATAGATTCCCTCATTGAGTTGACTCACCTAAGGGTTGTAAGTCAATTATTTGTGTGGATATCATTTCCTAATTAATATAGAAGGATAGGCACATCACCCCACACCCCACACCCTATATTTCTATATTTTGGTGAACCCGACATTCTTACACTACGGGAATGTGCAGGATCATCATGGAAAAAATAGGCCCTTAAGTGGCAATAAAAAGACAGAAAATCAGAGTTAGACAACTTGACATAAAAATTTGAATAAGTTATCTATATTATTTTAAAAAAATGTAAAAAAAGAATCTGTAGCAAATTGAATTGTAGTTTCTAAACTACTAGACCTTTATTTTTAAAAAAAAAATCTATTTTGTGAAAATTTGAAATTTCAATGTAGTAGTATTTAAATTTCAAGGTAAAAATAAGAAGTAGGTGTCTGTCTGACCACCCTAACCACAATAAAATGATAATATTTTAGATATAAGTAGATGACTCAAGTCCCAATGTGATGCATATATTTTTATAATTTTTTTCCAAGTAAATAATTAATTATGAATTTTTTATTACAACTTTAAAAAAATATAAAAGCTCTTCTGTCTAACCACCTTAACTTGGTCAAAAATTCATGAAATTCAATTTTTTTTTTTTAATCCTATAGTATGCAAAGTATAGAATGTGATGCATATTTCAGATTCAAAAAATGTGATACCGTTTGAAAGTTATAGATGTTTTTCAATAAGCCTATCAATCAGGACTTTATTCATAATTCTAATAGAAAATGAATAATAATTATTTATTAAATTCAAAGTAAAGCATAATTTATATGGTGGAAAGCTGAGAATATCCTCTAAAAACCCTTTTCGTTTCATCAATTTTGGGTTAAAAAAAAGTCGTCAGCCACATGGGCCATCATATGGCTTACATATCGCCACTTTTTGGCCCATCATGATCCTACACATACCCCTATATATTTTATGAAATTTGGAGTCCATTTAACCCTAGGTATAGATTTTCATTCTCTTACATTACTTTTCATTTCTTTAGATATTTCAAAATTACATTAGTTGATTTACATTTTAGGGTGTAAAGTGTATTTTGGCATCATTAAATATCTAAAAAATCATAAAATTGGTGTATTGTTAGGCTCATTTTGCATAGTGCATTCATAACATTGCATGATTAGTCATTTAAATCAAAAAATTGAATCAAAATTGCATCTCAAATTAGGTCTTTTTGCTTGAAATTTAGCATCATTTCACACTTGCATATAACTCTGATTTTCCAAAAATTTAAAATAGTAACTACCTATTTGCAACCAGAATCTAGAAACATAAATATTAACTCAGAAATTTGTAATTTAATTTTTCGAAACCCTAAGGGAAGACCCATTTTCCCATGAGTGAATGAGTCCTTGATCAGGGATTTTTTTTTCTGAATTTCTTAGGATTAAAAACCCCCTATCTACATTTTGTGTTTCTACATTTAGATCTTTGTTTCAGTTTTCATATTTTTTGTTTTATAATTTTTTTCACAATTAAGGTTAATTGGTCAAATTCAATGTATTTTTTGAATCCAAAATTACATTTAAAAAAGACATCATTTTCATATTTTTGTATAGTATAATTAGAAAATTATCTTCCTTTAAATCTAAATTTTTTCTATCTCTTTAAATTTCAATTCATTCTTGCATGATGGACATGTGTATGGATAATATATGAAATTATTTACTCTCTTTGGTAGATGTCTCAATTTGTGTATTTGGTAATGGTCCTAATGCAATAGAACCTAATCATGTTCAATCAACTCCTAATGCATGTTATCATGAGGTTGACATCATAGGAGAAGATGAGGATAGCATGCACAATTTCATATATAAATACCTTGAAAACATTGAGAATAATGTATCATTTTAAGTGAATCCATGCAACAACCAACAACTCCTATTATTCCATCACTTGAGATGCTTGGTTTTTACATCCTGAAATTGAAACACAAAGCAAGTCTCAACCATCAATCAAGAGCAATAATGATACTCCTTTTGCTTATGCCAATAAAGTTACCAATACACCCATTAAATTAGAAGAGACTTATGGTGAAGGCTTTAATATCTTAACCAAGAAAGGATGTGACATAACTAATGAGAATGAAATTCACAACCTTTTAGAACAAATCCCAGTTGAGGATACCAAAGGATTAGGATATCAAGATCCTCCTCCCTTGCATCTTCCAAGGAAACAAATGTCCTCCATCATAATGATCAACCAATGCCTCACAAGGATGATAGGATCATCTTAGGTCCCCCTCCTCAAAATCCATCTCAAAAAAATAGTCAACCAAGCAAGAAACAAAAGCTTTGCAAACTCAAAAAACTAAAATTTCCTTGTCCCATGTCTCAAAGTGAAAATTTCTTACAAACACTTCTTAATCAAGGACTCATAACATTACCATCTAATAAAGAAAATAAAAATATAAATGGTAAAGTAAAAACATGTCTCATTGTCAATATCATACAACTCTTGGGCATAGTATTGTTGAGTGTCATTTTTTATTTATAGTATCTTTAATGATTTTGATATCATAGAGATAATCTCGTAAAGCACGTATAAAATTTTCTCCTTGTCCATGTAATAGTTGTAGAATCTTAGAACACTCACTATTGCATGTATCACACTTAAAGCATATCATTTAACCTATTGCAAGGAGCACCACATCATCACTTATCTCACCTCATCCTTGCCTTGCATGCAGTGGGCACAAGGGGTTAGATAGCATTGTTCTATTGTTATGCTTTTCATGGTCCCTTTAGCTAGTTACCCAATTTCCACATATGATAAATAAGATTGGGATGTGGACAACTTGCTATCTAGGTTAACTTGCATGTGCCTTACTAGTCTTTTCTCCATTTTCTTTTCATTTTTTTGTGTCATTGCATGTGCATAATGTGATCCCATGTACTAGGGTTAAAACACCAAGTTGTGTTGCACTTTCAGCAACTTATCAGCACAACATAATTTAAGTATTTCTAACTAAAAATCAAGTTTGGTCAAACATATGATCTAGTAAGATTCATTCTAGCTAAGTTAGATACTTCCACAACTTTCTCAACTAAAATTGTTGGCTAAAAATATATGGAGCACCACTTTGAGTCCAATTTACCAAAAAAAAAAAATTATTTGAAAAATTTGAAGTTTCAATAACTCTTACTAATGTAAATAATATTTTTTTTTAAATATAAAAATACTTTTATAGACCCATAAGTGTAATTTTCAAAAATATATTTATTTTAATAGTTTAATTATTATTCATATTTTATATTTTATTTTTACTAAAATTAGGTTATCAACACAAAATATTAGGTTGATTACCATGCCAAAGAAAAATACTAAAATTTATTAAAATAAATAAAATAAAATATGGTGCACTAGATAAAAGAATCTATTTCAAAATGGTATTTTTTTTTTCATTTTAGCTGAATATTTAATACGAAAGTTGACATCTGATGGAAACAACTATTTTTTGATTCACACACATTTTAATATTTATTTAAAAATATATATTTATCAAAATTGGAAAAAAAATATCTATGCACTAAAGTTTCAAGTTATAAATACACACAAAAATTTCAAAAGAAACAAAAAAAAATTACTATAAAAAATTTGACATCTTATACAACTTCATTTTTCAACATTTTATCAGCAACTAAATTATAGTGTTAATTTATTAAAAACTAGTTTAAAATAATTTTTTAAATTTTTTTTAAAATACAAACATAAAATATACTAAAAAATACGTATTTTACTAGTTTATATCATTTCAAAATTCAAAACATATATCCCAGTTTTTAATAATTCAAGTTTAAAAGTTGGATTAGTGTTGACCATTTCCTTTATAAAGTGTGTGACAAAACTTTGTGCTTTTACCCAATTATCTCTGTTTTGACATGTTCCTTTTATATCTTCATTCTTCTATATATATGTCATTTTAAACCTTTATATTTTATTAACAAGCCTCTTCATTTATGAGGATTTTTCTTCAATAAGGGCTATATACTTTAGATCTAGATTCCTCAATTGACTTTTGTAATTTTTGAGGCAGAAATTTTTCGGGATGCATTTTGGAGTGAAAAAAGAACCTTTACCATCGATCTGTGGAGATCGATTTGGATGAATTTTGACTATAATTTTCCTATTTATCCTGTCAAAAGCTTCTAAGTAAATTTTTTTTGTACATGGGTTGTATGACTAGGTACAATGATTAAAAAAAAGAAAAAAAAGTTTTTAAATTGTTTATTTTTTTAAGGTTTTATAAAAATAAAATATAAAAATAAAAAAGGGGGGTGATTTTGTTTTCATTGGGCACATTTTTGGGATAGTACCCACATGTACCTTCCTATGGGATTGTATCTCACTCGATGCCAGTTCCCGTATCGCTAAACAACATGTTTTATACCACTAGTAGCGGCTTACAGGTCACTCATTGGTTCAAACCTTCCCTATCGTTGTAAAATATTTTTTGTTGACACTTTTATTTTCTAGCGTTTCCCTGGTTTTTTCGACACCTACACCAGTTTTCAAGTAGTTGCTCCACTTTATCAACAACTATGAATTTTTTTTCTAGGTTATAAAATATTCTAGCTTTTCCTTAGAATATTTTGCCAATTTTATTTTCTAGCAACTTTTGTAGGGAGGTTGGCTTTTTTTCCAGTGAAAGGAATATTCTTGGAATACTATGATGACATCATGCATGATGTCAACAACATGAATAACTGGCGGGGACCACCAAGACCCTCTTTGTACCCTAAAGGAGATGTTATTTTTCTTTTGGCCATAACTTGGGCGTATGATATTGAAATTGGGTGAATGAGATATTATCGAAAAACTAGTTCCATCAACTTTTGTGTTGTGGGTGTCATCATCTTTTTTTTTCTACTGGTGCATTCTACAACCTGTTGAAGTTAGAGGTGTTGTTTTGTTTCTCTATTTTTCATGATTCTAGCGATATTGGGATGGTATTTTAGAGCTCTTCATAGCCATCCATACTAGTCTTCCATATTTTTCTTCATGTACATTTTACTCAGTTTTCTGTGTTTTCACATTTCGGTGAATTACTTGGATGTCTTAGCTCCTAGAAACTTTTTGTTTGTGGGGGATGACTTTTTTTTGGCTATTCTACAAGTATTTCCAGTATTTTTTCCTATTTGAGCATTGTAAACATCTTTTTCATGCACATTCTCTTTGTAGATGCACTAAGATAAAGTTCCATTTTGGTGTATATTTTTGGGGGTTGATGTTTACATTTGGTTTGACATCACACCTTTGTCAAGTGAATGTCCCTTCCACAAAAATAGTGAATCCTAGTGATTCTTGCCTCATGCACGTGTGCCTTAGTTTGCAAACCCTTTATTTGTAGGTTGTTTCTCCTACATGCACTTCTTGGTTTCACACAGTTTCAGTGTACATGTCTTGGCTTTCCCTTTTTAGTATTATGGGGGGGTTTCTACTATTGGTGGTAATGCTTCCTTGGTTTCATTTTTGGAGTGATCTATGTATCTAGTTCTTGTTCTTATGTACTAGGTAGATGTAGAAGATGGTTAGCCATGCATTTTGGTGAGGTGGAGTGGTGCAGGAGCACCTTAAGGTCTTTTGAAAGGTCTTAGAAAATTTTGGCTTGTAGGTGGTTCTAGCCAACCACCAAGGTAATAAGGACTATTTTATAAAGTCCCAAGGTTGATTTGGTGTGTGTGGTGGCAAGTTTGTGTAGAGTCTTGGGTTTTGTGTATTCTTAGGACATCTTGCAAAGTTGTCATGACAACATCTCCTAAACACTAGGAAGCATTTATATTGTTCTAAGCCCGACCTAAAGGTCCCAACACGTGGGGATAGGATATATAAGTTCATAAAAACTATAACCTGATAGTTGGAAGAGTTGGAAGTACTATTGTACGGATTGTGTCTTGGAAAGAACAAGTTTTCTTGACTGTGTTTTTGAAACAGAGCCTTGATCTAGTCAATTAATGGATTGAAAGGACTGAACTAATGCATTGAATCTTTAATTTGTGACATGTAACTACTTTGTGTGGCATTGGTTTAGTTGTTTGGCATGACCTGTTAACAGTTTGTAACTTCTTTGTGTTCATCTGTTTCACTGCCTGGTTCAGGGCCAGTTTTGTAAAAGATGCACCCCACTTGAATTCCCGTGGCTGAAATTCCATGGCCTCTTGGAATCAAGTAAGGGACCTTGTATATAGTGTAAATATGGTCTGTGGATTGTTTTTTTGTAGGAGAGTTAGTAATTCCATCAAGCTCTAGGTGAGTGCAAGGGCATTCTGGCTAGGTGCTTTAATAGAACATAAGCAAGAGGGCTTGCTTAATGGATTGGTTTGTGCCAATAAATGGTGTAGAAGTGTAGGGGTATGTGTCTTGGACATGTGTATGCAAGGAGAAGTGCAAAGGAGTCCATTAAAGCACTCAGTGAAGTGAAAGAAACCAGACAGTGTCACATGCCCTAGAAACCCTTGAAAATAGGGGTTTGGTGACATACCTATGTACGGACACCTAGAAGGTCTAAAACCTAGGAAATCTTGGAGCCTAGGAGGTCTATAGAAATAATCCCTAAAGAGTTTGGGGGTTTGTTAAGGGAGTCTCGGGGTTTTTCCAAGAGCATTGGTTTTAGGAGGCCTAATTGACCAAAAAGGCTACAAGGCCTAAAAATAAGGTTTACATGAATTTGATGGAAATGAAGAAGGAATCCAACAAGATGGATAAGAGTGAAGTAAGATCAAACAAGGAATAGTTGGAAGACCTATTCCTAGTCCCAAGAATGGCTTGGGGAACGTTGTGGAAAACTTGAGCCCAAAGGTGCTTAGTATGGGTGTGAGAGTAAAGGTGATCGTTTGAAGTTGGTGGAGAGTTCTATAAGGAGATAGGGTCTTAGGAGTGACCTCTGAGTAGGGTAGAGAAGAATACCCTAGTAAGACCAAAGAGTAGGTTTTAGAAAGAGAAAATGTGCTCTTGAGGGATTGTACTCCCCATCAAATTAGTATCAGAGCAAGTTAAAAGGCTTGGGAATTGAGAAATATATGTCAGAGGGACATGAATCCATAGGAGACAGCACCATGGTGACCAATGTAGAATTGGCTAGAGATTTGATAGAGCAACAAGAAAAGAACAGATGTCTTGAAGAAATTGTGGAGGAGATGAAGCACAAACTAGAAGAGGTTGTAGAGACTGCAGGAAATATGGAAGTGCAGTTAGCAGGGGTTAAAGACATGGGTAAGAACCAAGTTGAGGAAGAAATAGAACCAAAACCTGACCCTCCATTAGCAAAGGAACCCTTCCTCAAAGAATTAAAGGCACTAAGTGGCAAGGCACTAGAAGGCATCCCTATTTTCATAGGAAGAATGGATGTAGAATTAGTTATGGAATGGATTGAGGGAATGGAAAATCACTTTGAATGTGATGGGGTTACAGAGGCACAAAAGGTGAAGATAGCCAAATCAAGGCTAAGAGGACAGGCATTAACTTGGTGGAAGTTTTTGCAAGAAGAAATAGAGAAGGAAGGCAGGAAGCCAATAGGAAGTTGGAAAACTATGGTGGATAAAGTAAAGGAAAACTATCTTCCTGAGGATTATGACATCCAATTGCATAAGAAGAGGCAGAATCTCAGATAGAGAGAACTAGATGTAGCTACCTACACAGAAGAGTTCCAAAAACTAAGCCTGAGGTCTAGAGTGCAAGAAAGTGAAACCATTAAGGTTGCTAGGTATCTAAACGGCCTTAAATGGAACATACAAGAAGAGTTGAGTCTCTTTACACTTACTACCCTCCATAACTGTTATTAGATGGCTATTAAAGTGGAAGAAAAACTAAAAAAGAAACAAGATTCAAGTACTAGGGGTAGAGGAAAAGGCAGAGACCCTAGAGGTGGACATAGAGGAGGTTTTGGTGGAAAGAGCAATGATAACAAAGGCCAAGGAGATTCTAAGGTTGATGAACAAACCCATGAGACAAATAGTAGAGGGGGATACAGAGGTAGAAGTTCTCACAATGGTGGAAGAGGCAGATCAGGAGGATTTGCGAGAAACTCCCACTTTGCTTCCATGAAGTGTTACAATTGTGGGCAATTGGGTCACCCTGCATATAGGTGTCCTGATAAGCCAACATCTTCACAAGGTGAGAAAAGGATTGCTTATGTCCAAGATGAGGATTATTCTAAAAACTCAGAGGTGAGTTTAGATTCAGAGAAAGAAGAGAATCTCATGTTGAGAAGGATCTTGATAAAAGAACCTACAGAGGATGAACACAAACAAAGGAGGGCTCTTTTTAGAGTCAAGTGCAAAATACTAGGCAAGGTATGCAAGGTCATCATTGATTCAGGATCCACTAATAATGTCATCTTAGAGGAGGCAGTACAAAAGTTGAACCTCACTAAGATACCTCATGTGTGTCTGTATAAAGTTACTTGGTTGAATAAGGGGCAAAATATATTGGTCAATGAGCAAGTATGGGTTGAGTTTACCATAGGGAAGTATCAAGATAGGATACTATGTGATGTGTTACCAATGGATGCATGCCATCTATTGCTTGGAAGACCATGGAAATATGATAGGGAGGCAGTACACCATGGCAAGGAGAACAAGTACTCATTCAAAAAGAATGGAGTAACTTACAAGATTCAGTCTTTAATAGAAGAAGGCACAGTTGAGAAGGCAGAAACCCATACACTTTTGATGAGTGGGAAGAAATTCTTAAAAGACATGAAGGGGGAAGAAGGATTTGGCTATGCTATCATGTTGAAGCCAATGGAGGAGGAGTCACCTAGTCAATCACCTATGTCAGCAGAAGTGAAGCAACTGTTAGACTAGTTCAAGGACATTATTTGTGAAGGTACACCAGCCACACTACCACCTAAGAGGGCAATCATTCATCAAATGGACTTTGTGCCAGGAGCAACATTGCCTAACAAGGCTACATACAAGATGACATCAGAGCATAACAAAGAGATAGCAAGGCAAGTTCAAGAGCTCTTGGACCAAGGGTTGATCAGAAAAAGCATAAGCCCATGTGTTGTCCCAGTGGTGTTGGCTCCTAAGAAGGGAGATAAGTGGAGAATGTGTACTGATTCTAGGGCAATAAATAGGATAACTATTAGATATAGGTTTCCTATTCCTAGAATAGAAGATTTAATGGATTTTTTAGGGGGTGCTAAGTATTACTCCAAGATTGATTTAAAAATTGGCTACTATTAGATTAGGATGAAAGAGGGAGATGAATGGAAGGCAGCTTTTAAGACCATAGAGGGGTTATATGAGTGGTTGGTAATGCCATTTGGGCTTACAAATGCACCTAGCACTTCTATGAGGGTGATGAATGAGGTCTTGAAGGACTATATAGGAGTCTTTGTGGTAGTCTACTTAGATGATATCCTCATCTTTAGTAAAACAAAAGAGGAACATATGAAGCACCTGGAACTTGTGTTGAAGAAACTTCAAGAGGAGAAGCTCACCATAAATCTCGAGAAGACTGATTTTATGAAACAAGAGCTAGTCTACCTAGGATTTGTAGTATCTCAAGGGGGATTGAAGATGGATAAGAGCAAGGTTGAAGCCATTCTCAGTTGGCCTATTCCCAAGATAGGGACTGAAGTCAGAATTTTCCATGGGTTAGCCCAATGCTATAGGAAGTTTATTAGGAGATTTAGTGAAATCTGTTCACCAGTCCTTGACACCATCAAAGGAGGACTTAAGACAAAGTTTGTATGGACCAAAGAAGCCAATGAGGGGTTTGAGAGATTGAAAAAGGAAGTAGCTACCCAACCAATACTGGTTTTACCAAGTTTTGACAAACTATTCATAGTGGAATGTGATGCAAGCAACATAGCGGTGGGTGCAGTCCTAAGCCAAGAAGGCAGGCCAGTGGCATTCTTTAGTGAGAGGCTAAATGAAGCAAAGTCTAGATATGAATCCTATGACTTAGAGCTATATGCTTTAGTACAAGCCCTTAAGAAGTGGAGGCACTATTTTTTGCCTAAAGAATTTGTGGTATACACTGATAACTAGGCCTTAAGCTACATAAAAACACAAGAGAAGCTCAGTTTGAGGCATATAAAGTGGATGGAGTTTCTACAATCATACACTTTTACTATCAAGCACAAGAAATGGGCCAATAAAAAAGTTGCAGATGCCTTAGTAGAAGGTTACTTACCATTCAGGAGATAAAGCTACAGAGTATAGGGGTTGAGGGGTTCAAGGATATTTATGAAGGAGATTCAGATTTCTCAGAGATCTATAAGGTGTGTACTGATTTTGAAAATCACTTTCATAGTGAGTATGCAGACTACACTTTACAGAATGGTCTATTGTTTAGAGGGAAACAAATATGTGTTCCAAGAGGTTCCATGAGGGAGAACGTCATCCAATAAAAGTACAATGGCAGTTTGAGTGGACACTATGGGTTAAACAAGACCCTAGACTTAGGGGAGAGATTCTATTGGTGGCCTAAAATGCAGAGAGATGTAAGAAGGTATGTTGAGCAATGTGGAGTGTGTCAGAAGGCAAAGCGGACATCAAAAAATGGAGGTCTTTACCAACCATTGACCATCCCAAATAGACCATGGGAGTGCATAAGTATGGATTTCATAGTAGGGCTACATAGGACAACAATTGGTTTGGACAGTGTGTTTGTGGTAGTAGATAGATTCAGTAAGATGAGTCATTTCATCCCATGTAAAACAATACATGATGCTAGTCACATTTCCCATCTGTTCTTCAAGGAGATAGTAAGGATACATGGGTTTCCAATGAGCATAGTTGCGGACAGAGATGTGAAGTTCATGGGACACTTCTGGAAGACTCTTTGGAGGAGGCTAGGAACCAACTTGTCTCATAGTTCTGCATATCATCCTCAAAACGGATGGATAGACAGAGGTGATAAATAGGGTACTTGGTAACTTGTTGAGGTGTCTGACTAAAGAGAATGTACAAGGATGAGAACAAGTTATTCCACAAGCAGAATTTTCCTATAATGATAGCACAAACAGGACTACTAGTAAGAGTCCATTTGAAATTGTATATGGGTTACATCCAAGAGGTGTACTTGAGCTAAGAGACCTAAAGGGTTATGAATGAATCAATGGTCATGCTGATGATTTTGTTCAATCAATGAGAGAGGTTCATGAGCAAGTATAGAAGACACTAATGGAGGTTAATCAGAAGTTGAAAGCTAAAAGAGATGAAGGGAGGAGAGATCTACAATTTGAGATAGGTGATTTGGTAATGGTATACTTGAACAAGGCTAGACTACAGAAGGGCATCCCAAGTAATCTATAGATGAAAAGGATAGGGCCATGCAAAGTGTTGACTAAATATGGTCAAAATTCCTACAAGGTGGAACTACCCAAGGAGTTGTCCATTTCTCCTATCTTCAATGTGAAAGAATTAGTGAAATATAAAGGACCAGAGATGAATGATGAGCAATATAGTACTGAGGTGAGTAAGGATGTGGAAGAACTGAAGGTAACAGATCAGATCATACCATAGGTTGACAAGATTCTGGATTCAAGGGTGAAGAAGAAGACTAGACACAAGACATACATGGAGCACCTAGTGAAATGGAGACACCAACCAGAGTCAGAGGCTACCTGGATAGCAGAGAGTGACTTGAAGAAGCATGGTATCAGTGAGGAGTTCTTAACACCATGGGTTCCTTAACTTCCTTGTTGCAGGGGGGAGAATGGTGCAGGAGAACCTTAAGGTATTTTGAAAGGTCCTAGCAAATTTTGGCTTGTAGGTGGTTCTAGCCAACCACAAAGGTAATAAGGACTATTTTATAAAGTCCCAAGGTTGATTTGGTGTGTGTGGTGGCAAGTTTGTGTAGAGTCTTGGGTTTTGTGTATTCTTAGGACATCTTGCAAAGTTGTCATGACAACATCTCCTAAACACTAGGAAGCATTTATGTTGTTCTAAGCCCGGCCTAAGGTTCCCAACATGTGGGGATAGGATATATAAGGTCAAACAAACCCTAACTTGACAGTTGGAAGAGTTGGAAGAGTTGGAAGTACTATTGTATGGATTGTGTCTGGGAAAGAACAAGTTTTCAAGACTGTGTTTTTGAAACAGAGCCTTGATCTAGTCAATTAATGGATTGAAAGGACTAAAATAATGCATTGAATCTTTAATTTCTGACATGTAACTACTTTGTGTGGCATTGGTTTAGTTGTTTGGCATGACTGTTTAATATTTTGTAAATTCTTTGTGTTCATCTATTTCATTGCCCGGTTCAGGGCCGGTTTTGTAAAAGATGCACCCCACTTGAATTCTCCGGGCTGAACTTCCACGGCCTCTTGGAATAAAGTAGGGGAACTTGTATATAGTGTAAATATGGTCTATGGATTCTTTGTTTGAAGGAGAGTTAGTAATTCCATCAAGCTCTAGGTGAGTGCAGGGGCATTTTGGCTAGGTGCTTGAACATAACAGAAGCAAGAGGGCTTGCTTAACGGATTGGTTTGTGCCAATCAATGGTGTAGAAGTGTAGGGGTATGTGTCTTGGACATTTTTATGCAAGGATAATTTCAGAGGAGACCATTAAAGCACTCAATGAAGTTAAAGAAACCAGACAATGTCACATGCCCTAGAAACCCTTGAAAATAGGGGTTTGGTGACAGACCTATGTACGGACACCAAGAAGGTCTAAAACCTAAGAAATCTTGGAGCATAGGAGGTCTATAGAGATAATACCTAAATATTTTGGGGGTTTGTTAAGGAAGTCTTGGGGTTTTTCCAAGAGCACTAGTTTTAGGAGGCCTAATTGACCAAAAAGGCTAGAAGGCCTAAAAACAAGGTTTACATGAATTCGATGGACAAATGAAGAAGGAATCCAACAAGATGGATCAGAGTGAAGTAAGATCAACCAAGGAATAGTTTGAAGACCTATTCCTAGTCCCAAGAATGGCTTGGGGAACGTTGTGGAAAAGTTGAGCCCAAAGGTGCTTAGTAGGGGTGTGAGAGAAAAGGTGAGTGTTTGAAGTTGGTGGAAAGTTCTATAAGGAGATAGGGGTCTTAGGAGTGACCTCTAAGTAGGGTAGAGAATAATACCCTAGTAAGACCAAAAAGTAGGTCTTAGAAAGAGAAAATGTGCTCTTGAGGGATAGTACTCCCCATCATGGAGCATTTACCATATGGAAATTCTTTGATTCCTATTTTTGGAGGCATCCTTCCATTTTAATTCAATCAAAGACTATTGGTACCTATATTTTCAACTTGCATCTTACATGTTGAGTAGTTTCATTGGGGTCACTACTCTAGATTCATGTGTCATTTATATCTTTGATTTCTAGATGTTTACCTTTGTTTTCCATTTGATTTGAGTAGTGTCATTGGGGACACTCATGTAGGTTATTGTCTCTCTCTTGATTAGTGTTCTTCAAACTTTTGGTACCTGTATTTTTGACTTGCATCTTGCATGTTGACTAGTGTCGTTGGGGTCACTCGTGTAGATTCATGTACCATATGTATCTTCAAATTCCAGATGTTTTCCTTTATTTTCCATCTGACTCAAGTAGTGTCATTAGGGGCATTCATGCAAATTATTGCCTTCTTGATCTTGACATTTGTATCTTCTTGATCTAGATGTTTTCCTTTGTTTTCCATCTAATTTGAGTAATGTTGTTGGGAGCACCAATACATATTATTGTTATCTTGATTTTGATCATCATTTATTTCAGAGGAGGTTATTCATTTCAACACTATATTAATCATGATTCAAGAACAATCTGCAACTTCTTCGTTCTTCAGTAATGTTCTACATGTTTCTCTTTTTTGGGGCATTGTTTTGGTTGGAAGCTTCTTAGTCCTTCACCTTGGTTTAGAGGCTTTTTTAATCATTCATTTGCCTTTCTCTTTTTTGGAGAGGAATTTTTCCCATGATATTTCCTTGTTTTCTCCAGTTGTGAGAGATTAGATTGTTTGTACATGGGTACCTCACAAGGCCTTGTTTATTCAGGACCCATCATGCATTCTCTTTTTAGGGTTTTTAGCTATCCCCTAAGTTCATCTTAAGGGGGGGTGTTAGAGTAATCATGCATTAGCTAATAATTATTTAATCTTTAATTAATTATTAGTCTAGTTTATCCTCATGCACTTAAGATAAACTTAGGAGTGATTTTCTATGTTAGCTAGAGAGTTATTATTAGATCATTTTGTCTCATTGCATGAGATGTTGAAACTTTTCATGATATAACCCCTTTATCATTTAGGGATGCTCCTATATAGTACTCAACCCTTATTGTGTTATCTCTCTTTAACTCTTAAATTCCATAGCTTTTTATTGTTGAGGAATATTGCATATTATTGTTTGCATCTCTCTTGTATGGAAGGTGTCTTTGATTGGTTTTTGATATTGTGGCTTGTGTTTTTCATAATTCAAACAAGAAAAATGCATCCTAGTCTCCACATGGTTGTCACATCTACCTATAGATGTGTTATACCCCTTGTCTAAGGTAAGCTAGAACATTAGTGCTTAGTTGTAATCTAATAGGAGTTTCACGTATTTTGGATATAGTTTATCTCAAGTTCAATCTAATTGGTGCTTATTCATAATATCTCTAAGAGATACAACTTGGGGAAAATACCTTAGTTTAGTATAACTTAATGAAGGAGATATTGATCCTTATCAATTGGTCATTTCATATCATCGTATAATCATGCATCTTAATTTCTACCTTTGATGAGATACCCCTAGCCTTAGGTATTAGAAAAAGTCTCTCATATGAGTGGAGTTACATGTTTAATCACCAACATAGTCTCTCCCTCCAAATCATCATGAAGGAAAGATATCTTCACTTCAATTTTCTCAATATCAAGATCAAAGGCTATTATAATAGATAATAATTATTAAATAAATGTTAATTTAGAAACTAGAGAAAAAATATCACCATAATCAATTTCCTCAACCTTACAATATCTCTTTGTAACCAGTCTAGTCATGTACTTCTCAATATTGTCATGAGAAATAATCTTTGTTTTGAACACATATTTACAACCAATAGGTTTTTGACCATCATATAAAGGTACCATATTCCATGTGAGATTTTTATTCAATGTAGCCATATCCTTATCCATAGTAACTCTCTATAACTTAGAATCATCCATACTTAGTGCCTCCATAGTTTTGGCCCCATCTATGTTATTAATCAAATAAAAAATTACGTCTCCAATCAAGAAGAGTATAAATGTTCAGTTGCTGTCTATGCAAAGTGGATATCCTTAAGATTTGAGGTAGAGGTTCTATCTTATCTTTAGAACCATATGAGATATCCTCCTCTTCAGGTCCTTCATGAGTTTCTAGTTCAATTTTCTCAATCTTAGGGTTAGTTGAACCACATCTTTCTTCTTATCATCTTCTAGCTATAAATTTCTAGTAGAAGGCTTAATCTCTTTGAAAATAACACTTATATTATATAAACAAAATCTCTTAGCCATTAGATCCCAAGGCTCATACCATTTCACACCAATACCATTGTTGATGAAGACACACTTAACAAACTTGTTTTCTAATTTTGACCATCTCTCCTTAGGAACATGAGGATATACCTTGCAACAAAAAACAAAAAGATGTTGTAATGAGGGATTTATTCCAACCAAGCCTTCTATTAGAACCTTCAAATTTTGCCAAAATTCAAAGGTGACATGTTGAAAATTTTGATACAACACTCAGAAACACAGTTGGAAAATCTACTTCAAGAGCCTACTTAGGAAAAAAAAAACCTGAAGCCCATTCAGTTTCATGCAAAATCGCTTTGCAAGCGTGTTTATTTTCCATATGAGAGTGCACACACCAATTTTCAGCTTCCCACAACCGGTTTTGATAAATTTTAAAAAGGCCAAGTTGAAGGGTTTTGTGAAGGGTTGTTGTCTACAATCTTAAATTTGCTAAAGTAGCCATCTTTGGAAGCTAGTATTAAGCAACTGAAAGCTCATAATGACAAACCAATTGATTCCCTGAATTATCTCATAAAAGTGTACTTCTATGCCAATTTTCACGGTCATAGCACCTAGTTTGGTATTTTTCCAAAGCTAAAACCAAACTGATTTTGCACAGTTTTGACACTAGCATTTCCAAAAAATTCTCACAGAAAGCAACTTTGACATCTTGTATTTTAAAAAAGAAGAAGATTGTTAAAAAATAACTGTGCACACATGCTCATGGATTCCAAATGAACCAATTCCCCAAGTTGTGGCTTCATAGGAAGTGATTTGATATTTTTCAAGATGGCAATTTGGTGATCTCCAATTGGATTTTTGACAGTGGTAATTTCCAGAAAATACCAAGTAAGCTACTTTGACTGTTTGATAGTTTTCAATCCTGATGATCTCATGAAAAATTATTCTACAACTATGTTCCCCTATCATAGGGAAATGCTTAGATGGATTTTTGTGCCTCTTGGAGAAATTTTGAGTAGTTTCCCAAGGTCATTCTGGAAGTTATTTGACTCATTTTGATCATAGTACAAGAAGAAAAATGACTATCCATTCAGGATTTAGATGTACTTTGGATTTTGATAATTGTATGAATATGTTGTTTGATAATGGAAAAGCACAATAGAGCATATGGCTAAGAGTACAAACAAAGAGAGAGTTGGAGGCATAGGACTAAAAAAGAGTGCAATCTAATGGTTTAAAACACTTGTAGAGTTCATAATATTTAATCCTACTATTAAAAAATCTACCATGGATCATTGGTTACATATATTGCCAATGAAAGACACCTCTTTACAAGATAAACTAAGCACATTTGTCTGTTGCCACATAAAAAATAGGCTCAACAAAGTGAATCTCTAGAATACATTGAGAAATTATATGACAAATTGCATTTTGAAGACTCGCAAATGAGAGTGAAAAGGGCTTCCACAAAAGCAGAATATGAATTCTTCTCCTCGTAGTAGACAGATCTCCAATTGTCAATTTTCTTCTCATTTTTTAATAAGGAAACATGTGAATGAACAATGGAAATATGGAAAAGCTTATAGCCAAGAATAAATAAATTAAATGAAGTAGTTTACTAGTCATCTAAGAGATTACACATATGAATCCAAAGAGAATAAGGAGCTACTATTATTGTACACTATTTTTATAATATCTCAAGAGATGCAGATGATGTGTGCCAGATGTCGGACACTTTGAACCTGGATAAGGGGTTCGATCACTTGCAGAAAATCTATCTCTTAGTGATGATACACTACATAAATTCACATAAAAAACTATCATTCTAAATGGTGCTAAGGTTGATTCAATCCTCCCTATGACTGCGAATAATTCCAAGTTACACAAAAGTTATGACATCATATGAAGTGCCTGTTGGTTCTTTCTTTTCACTCACTAATGAATGATAAAGAGAGGAAGACCTCTCTTCCAAAGTTAGCAAGAGAACATCTCTCAAAATTTGTAGTTTGGAGTTATAGCTGTCGTGGAAGACAAAGTGTAGATACATAAAATGTTTTGTTGGGAAATGATCAAGAAAATGTGGATGTCGTGACTCAGACTCAAAATGTGATCCACCCAAAGCAAAATCAGGGGTGAATTTAAGGAGGATGAAACTTATCTATGCTTGGCATCATGGAACTAAAAATGGATGACTGGCTTAAAACACAAGAAACAATGAAAACTACACAAAGAATACAAAAAAATATTTATATTGACATTTCTACTTGGAAATTAGAATTATTTCACAATAGTAATAGCTTCGATGGCATTTATATATGCAAACGAGGTCTCTTGTAGCCAAAATCTTGACGTATTTTCATGGCAGTCAAAGCTACTTCTAATCTTTCTTCAAACTTGAAGCATTTAAAAAAAATAGAAACAATGGAATAGGCAATAAGAAGGTATTCTTGGCAACCAGTTAGAAACCCTAATACCAGTGAAAAGAAGACGTACATATCTTTATCAAGGAGACTTGAGTATATTGGTAGTAATTGGCTCAACAAAATTTTATGGAGGCATTATAGAATGGAATTTGGGTTGAATTCATCAATGAAAGGGTTCAGTGCCAATTCTATAGTTTTTTTTGTGCATGTTAAGAGGATGGAATTCTTCCATCAGTTAGAAGAAGGAGGTGTTTCACCTGAGTTACCATGAGGTAAATTCACAAAACCATGGCTCAGGTTCAAAGTGATCCAACTAAACCCAGAATCGATTAGGGATGCACATAAAGGCAGATGTATAAACCCAAACTCATCAAGGCTTCAAATGACCTCTAAGGAAATCGATTTGTCATACAATTATCAGAGCAAGAGGCATAGGGAAATGTGAAGGGATAATGAATTGATTTAGCCGATCATGCAACTCCAATTCATTTTGAGTCATCTTCCCCAATAATTGATTATGGAGAACTTTTTGCAGTTTCAATTCATTTGCAGAGAGTCGGTAGTGGTGATCATTTCCATAAAGAGTTTTCAGTTGTCCATTCTTTGAAAAAAGCTCCAGTGGATATATGGAAGACGATGAACTTAGAGGAGCATCAATAGATGATCAAATGACATTTTGCATAAAATGGGATACACAGATGATGGTTGTCATAAAATAAGGACCCAATGATGAAACCCTAGTATTAGTACAATACTACGAAGATTCTAGAAAATCCCAAAAGCATCGGTGAGACATATGCAATCGAAGTGAGTTCTTTAAGTCTTTCCAATTATACAAAGTTTCACCGATAGCCAAACTGTACCTAATTCATCGGCAGGAGATGGCACATCGACATGCATTATTTTGAAACTCCCGATGGAGTAAGTCACACCATGAAAGAATTTATCCGTAGGAACAAGCTAATTGGGGAAAAATTTCCAAAACACGTTGATCTCGTATGTTATACCAATGAGAAGTTTTTTTTTTGGGAGAGCATGCTGACTTCATTGGCAAGAGAATCAAAGTCGGTGGAAGTAAAATAAGTCTTATCAATGCTATAAGTTACATCAACACATTGTTGGATTTTGTGGTTGTGTTGTTGATATGTGGTTGTCATTGATGTCAAAACTATTAGCATTGAATCTGCTTAAGGCTGTATATGTTGAGGATATTGAGAAAATTGTAATAAATATAGTATAGGCAGCCAGTGGAGTTGAGAAGGTCAGAATGTTTTAAAGCTCTATGTGTTGAAGATCTGAAGGTGCACTTAAAAGGGTTTATTGCTGAAGCTTTCTAGTATGTTGTTCGAAAGTTTCAGAGGTTTGCATAAAGATTTGTGGAAGTTATGAAGATTTGTGTGCCTACAGTTACTCAGTTTCTATAGATGGTGTTCTTGGTTGAAGCGGATGAAATTATGGTAATTTCATGTGTTTCACATGTACGTGTGACATTCATGGATGAGTCTAGATTATGTTCTATCCTTTTTGTACATCCACATTGATTGAAGTGCTCGTAATAAGAGATTCTTCCGATGTGTGCCCGATTTTTCATGTTCTTGATCGACATGATGATGTTAGCATGTTGCGGATCCATGAGGATTAATATTTTATTGTTTGGCATGTTTGGCATATTTGGAGGTGTTTTTGTGGGTCCTCACTATGTTTTAACTGACTTGTGTTGGTGTGCATTGTAATTTATTCATGTATCAAGGCCGACAGTTGTAATTCATTCTTTATTTGTGGTCAACTGAATAGTGGTTGTAAATCCGTGTAGTAGATATATTTGAGATTTTTTTCCTCATTTAGAGAGGAGTGCTCAAGTGTAAAAGTGATGTACAGGTGCAAATAAAGGTCAAATAATTCAGAGCAGAGTGTGGAAGAGTTTGAGCAGAGGGTGGAAGAGTTGGAAGAAGTTTTTGTGCGCCTAACTCAAACTGTAATTAGGCTTTTTTAGAAGCTAATTTCTCAGTTCAAATTTATCAGATGGATTTAATCTGATTACTATATGTAACGCAGTGAGCCTTCCCTTTGACTAGTGTGCTCTAGGCAGTGCGCCTAAATGCAAGTGCATTCCCTTTTTATTCTTTATTATACTTCTAACAGGGTATAATCTTGTGGACTAACATCCACTGTGGTTTTTCCCCTAATAGGGTTTCCACGTATAAAATCTTGGTGTTCATGTGTCTCTGATGTGTTTTTGATTTAATTCTTGCACTGTTAATTGTCAGATCTATGATATAAGGTTGATCAATTCTGTATAAGTTTGATTTTGGTAACAACTGATTCACCCCCCTCTTAGTTTTTTATCCTTATTTTGCCAATAATTGGTATAAGAGCTAGTTTCTCTGAAAGAAGCTTAACAACTTGAGGTGATCTTAGATGGCATCATTGAAAAAGGATAGTCCTAGATTCGATGGTACAAACTATTCTTTATGGAAAGTCAGGATGAAATGTCATTTAAGGTGCATTGGTGAACCTTTCTGGCAGATGACACAAATTGCATATACTATTCCTCGGAATGGTCTCTCCTCTGAAGATGAGATCAAGGAAGCATAAATTAATACCAGGGTAGTAGAAACACTGGTGAGTTCTTTGACCAATTTAGAGATGAAAAATGTGATGGGATTGAAGACTGCACACGAGATTTGGAAAAATATGGAAACATTGTATGAAGGAGATGCACTAGTGAAAAGTGCTAAGCTACAAAGTCTAAGAGGCAAATGGGAGAGCTTGAAGATGAGTGAAGATGATAAAATATTTTCCTTCTCACATTAGATAAATGAATTGGTGATGGACATTAGATGTGCCAATGGAACCTTGGATGATAATGAAATTGTGGCTAAGATACTTCTATTTGTGCCCCCTTCTTACAAGACAAAATATCATGCTATTGAAGAACTCAGGACTGTGACAATTATTACAAAAGACATGTTGATTGGAAAACTTACCGCATTTGAATTAAGTGAATTCGGTGAGTCTGCTCCTAAGACTAAATCTACCTTCAAGGCTACTGTATCCAGGAAAAGAAACCAAAGATATGATTCAGGAGAAAGTTCCAAGAGAACATTCAGGTATGAAGATGAGATGAAGCGAATTGAAGATGAAGAAAAGGAATTGGAAGAACTAGAAGGATTGATTGTGAAAAGAGAATCAAGAGGTCATGGTAAGTACAAAGGAAATTTACCTATTAAATGTTTTTCTTGTAGTAAGATAGGTCATTTTGCATCTAGATATCTTGAAAGAGTTTCAAAGTATAAACCTAAGAACACTAGATATCATAGAAGTGCTATTATGCTGAAGAAGGTTTAACTAATGAAGAATCTAATAAAGAAACGAGAAATGAAGATGAATGGGTATTTATTGCTATAAAAGAAAATGGCTAGGTGTCCATTGAATTTTCTAGTAATGTGAATGTTGAGAAAGCTCTTGCAGCCAAATTTGAAGAGAAATATGAGTGGGTGATTGACAATGGATGCTCACATCATATGACTAGTGAAAAAATCAAAGTTGTAAGCTTGGAAAATTATGATGGTGGTGTTGTGAGGTTTGGAGACAACACTTCTGGTGTGATTCGTGGCACAGGCACTATTTGTTTATGTGGTAAGCACAATACTGATGATGTTCTTTATGTAGAAGGCTTAAAGCATAACTTGTTGAGTGTTGGATAGATGGTAGACAAAGGTTACAATCTATAGTTCAAGAATGGCAAGTGCAAAATATTGGGAAGTTCAGGAAATATGATTGCTTCAAGAAAAAAGACAAAAGGTAATATCTTTCAATTGAGTACTGCTAGTGAAAGTTGTTTGATTGCTCAAATTTATGTAAGCTAGTTATGGCATAGGAGGTTATGTCATGTGAACTTTGATAACATTTTCAAGATAAGATCTACTCAAGCAGTTAGAGATCTACCTAAGTTGGTGAAGCCTACTAACTCTATGTGCAAGGAATGTCAGATGGGAAAGAAAACAAGAAATTCATTTTGGAGCAAACAATATAGTTCTAATGGAGTATTGGATTTGATACATAATGATCTATGTGGTCCTTCCAGAATCAAAATCCTACAAAGTGAAAGGTATTTTATGTTGCTGATTGATGATTATTCTAGAATGATATGGGTCACTTTCATGAGAGAAAAATATGAAGCATTAGAAAAGTTCAAAAGTTTTAAAGTTATGACAGAGAATGAGATAGGTAAAAGGATCAAATGTCTAAGGTCAAACAGAGGTGGTGAATTTTCTTCAGAGGAATTCAATTCTTTTTGTGAAGAGCATGGAATCCAAAGACAAGTATCTGCTCGCCGGACCCCTCAACAAAATGGAGTTGTTGAAAGAAAGAACAGAACCATTCTAGACACTGCTAGAACCATGATGCTAGAAGTAAATGTTCCTCATTCTACTGGAGGGAATCTGTAAGTACTGTTGTGTATACCATTAATAGGGTGAATGTCAACAATAATTCCGTAAGACACCTTTTGAGATATGGTTTGGTTATAAGCCTACTGTCAAGTATTTTAAAATCTTTGGAATCAAATGCTACATCAAGAGAGATGATGATATAGGTAAGTTTGATGTTAGAAGTGATGAAGGAATATTTTTAGGATACTCTACTAAAAGAAAAACTTACCGATGCTTTAATAAAAGGATGAAGAAAATGGTTGAAACCACAAATGTCAAGGTTGATGAAGGTATTGGTAAATCATCTAGATCTAGTGGTTATGATTCAGATGATCAACATGATGGTACTAACAATGAAAGTAATTTTCAAGCACATAATCAACTTCAAATTGTTCTCGTGAACCGAGGGAATCAAGAAGCAGAAAATAATAGAAGTGTAGAAGAAAGAACACAAGAACAAGAGGTAAGAGAAAATCTCAAAACTCCTAAGTATGTAAGACGAAATAATTCTGATAGTCAAATCATAGGAGACAAAAGCAAAGGTGTGCAAAGAAGAAGAATATTGTCTAATCTCTAAAGCTGAGCCTAAAAATATCAGTGAAGCATGAAAGGATGAACATTGGATGGAAGCCATGAAAGAAGAACTATTGCAGATATAGAAAAATGATACATGGGATCTTGTTCCTAGACCTCAGAACAAAAATGTGATTGGAACCAAGTGGGTGTTCTAGAATAAGCTAAATGAACAAGGTGATGTGGTCAGAAACAAAGCAAGTTTGGTTTGCAAAGGATACTCACACATGGAAGGTATTGATTTTGAAGAAAATTTTGCTCTTGTTGCTAGAATTGAAGCTGTTAGATTAATTCTTGCTTATGCTACTTTCAAGAATTACAAAGTTTATCAAATGGATGGAAATTCAACATTTCTGAATGGTGAACTAGAAGAAGAATTTTATGTTGAACAACCAAATGGATTTCAGTTGACTGATGAAAAAGACATGGTATGTCAATTGAAGAAAGATATTTATGGACTAAAGAAAGCTCCTAGAGCTTGGTATGCTAGATTGGACAAATACTTATTGAAACTTGGATTTAATAAAGGTATTGCTAACAACAATCTATATTTCAAGCTAGATCAGAGCAAAGAACTGATCATTGAAGTTCTTGTTGATGATATTATTTTTGAAGGTGATGATGATTTGTGTATGAAGTTTGTCGATGAAATGAGAAGTGAATTTGAAATTTCAATGATAGGAGAGCTGAAATCCTTTTTAGGATTGCAAATTACTTAATTAGATGATGTAATCTTTGTATCTAAGTCTAAGTATGTGAAAGAGTTATTGAACAAGTTTGACATGGAAGATTCAAAACCAGTTGGTACACCTATGGTGACCAAATACAAAATTACACAGAAAGAAGATTCTCCTAAAGCAAATCAGACAAGATGCAGGTCAATGATTGGTGGATTACTCTATCTGACTTAGACTAGGCCATATATAATGAATGTTTTGTGCATGGTTGCTAGATTTCAAGCTGATCCTAAAGTGTCCCATGTGACTATTTTAAAAAGAATATCCAGATATCTAAAAGGGACAGTTGGTCTTGGTCTTTGGTATCCTAAGGATGATGATCTTACTCTAAGTGCTTTTATTGACATTGATTGGGTAGGAGATGTAGATGACCGGAAGAGTACTAGTGGTGGTGCATTCTTCTTAGGTAAGAAGTTGGTATCTTGGTTAAGAAAAAAGAAGAACTCAGTTTCATTATCTACTGTTGAGGTAGAGTACACTGTTGCTGAAAAAAATTATACCCAAGTATTAAGGAGGTAGCAAATGTTGAGAGATGTCAAAATTGAGTATGAAGAACCAGTTACCATATTCTGTGACAATTCAAGTGCCATTAACATTTCTAAGAATCTAGTGTTGCATTCAAAGACAAAACATATATCCATCAAGTATCACTTCTTGAGAGATAAAGTAAGTGAAAAAGAAGTTAGATTGGAGTACATACCTACCAAAGAGAAAATTATAGATATCTTTACCAAGTTGTTGCCTAAGGATACTTTTGAGTACCTCAGAGGAAAGTTAGGGGTGATTTCATCTCTTGATAAGAACTAAGATGCATGTATTTGCATCAATCTATGAATTCATAGCCATATCTCATTCCAGATTGATGTTGTGGTGGATGCTACTCAGGGGGAGTAGTTAGATGATTCAAATTTGTGATCAGAGCATGTGTACCTTTGCCATTGATGTCAAAGGGGGAGATAAACAATGTGAAAAATGTGGGAAAGAAAAGAAATGAAGGAAATAGGAAAGAGTGCACAATCTCAGGGGGAGACTATTGAAGAAGAGTTAGTTGGGTTGATGGTATTATTTTTCACATCATGTGTTGCCATCAATGCCAAAGGGGGAGATTGTTGGATGTTGTGGTTGTGTTGCTGATATGTGGTTGTCATTGATGTCAACACTATTAGCATTGAATCTGCTTAAGGTTGTATATGTCGAGGATATTGAGAAAATTGTAATAAATATAGTACAAGAACCAGTGGAGCTAAGAAGGTCAAAATTTTGTAAAGCTCTGTGTGTTAAAGATCTGAAAGTGCACTTCAAAGGGTTTGCAGCTGAAGCTTTCTACTATGTTGTCCAAAAGTTTCAGAGGTTCACATAAAGATTTGTGGAAGCGGATGAAATTATGGTAATTTCATGTGTTGTGCATGTACCTGTGACATTCATGGATGAGTCTAGATTTTGCTCTATCCTTGTTGTACGTCTACATTGATTGAAGTGTTTTTAATCGAAGATTCTTCTGATGTGTGCCCGAGTTTTCATGTTCTTGGCTGACATGATGAGGTTAGCGTGTTGCGGATCCATGAGGATTAATATTTTATTGTTTGGCATCTTTGGAGGTGTTTGTTTGGGTCCTCACTATGTTGTGACCAACTTGTGTTGGTGCGCATTGTAATTTATTCATGTATCAAGGCTTACAGTTGTAATTCATTCTTTATTTGTGGCTGATTGAATAGTGGTTATAAATATGTGTAGCAGATATATATATGAGATTTTTTTCCTCATTTAGAGAGGAGTGCTCAAGTTTACAAGTGTGAATAAAGGTCAAATCATTCAGAGCAGAGTGTGGAAGATTTTGAGAAGAGGGTGGAAGAGTTGGAAGAATTTTTTGTGTGTCTAACTAGAACTGTAATCGAGCTTTTGTAGAAGCTAATTTCTCAGTTCAAATTTATCAGATGGATTTAATCTGATTACTATATGTAAGTCACTGAGCCTTCCCTTTGAGCTGTGAGATCTAGGTAGTGTGTCTGAATGCAAGTGCATTCCATTTTTATTCTTCATTATACTTCTAACAGGGTATAATATTGTGAACTAACATCCACCATGGTTTTTCCCCTAATAGGGTTTCCACGTATAAAATCTTGGTGTTCATGTGTCTCTGATGTGTTGTTGATTTAATGTGTGCATTATTAATTGTCAGTTCCGTGATATAAGGTTGATTAATGTTGTATAAGTTTGATTTTGGTAACAACTGATTCATCCCCCCCTCTTAGTTGTCTATCCTTGTTTTTCCAATATACATATGGTCATAATGTACACAAAATAGTGAATAAAGTATGATCATAGTAAAAAGGAATATTATTTGGAGAAATATCTTAACAAAGGGAGTTATAAGGTGGATAATCATTTCACCCAAAAGCATGAAAGGTAAAATATTTACATTAGGAGATGGAATATTTTTTCACCAAAGGAGTTACAAGCCGACAATGGATAATTATTCCAAGAAGATATTTGTTTGATGAAAATACAAATGCAAAAGGGGGAAATATTATTTTCATGGGTAAAAGAGATGTAATGAATGATAATAAATCAAAGATAAGTTTCGCAAGGAGGCAAATATAGAGGAAATTAACAAGGATAATTATTTTTTATTTTTACCTGAATTATATATTTAGTGGGTGAAAAGGTGGATGTGAAGTTTTCTAGCAAAAGGATTATTGTGAAGCAAAAGAAAAAAATGATTAAAATATTTAATTTTTCCAAGGAAAATAATTAAATATTTTATTTTTCTCAGAGTAATTAAATGAAGAGTTGCACCGAAAAGAAGAGTTGTACTAGAGGGATGCTGTGAAGAATTGCAGCCCTAGAAAATACAATGTATATATGTAAGATGAAATAAAATCATCGAGGGGAATTATCTTTTAGAATTAGGAGTTAGGTAGGAGATACTCTTAGAATTTTTATCACATAGACTTACTGCATGGACTATGATGCATGCATAATTTTTGGAGGTTTAATGGAATATC
>CM021103.1:89750951-89765888 GCA_007115665.2 Sequoiadendron giganteum | reverse complement strand
CCTAACTAGATGGGCAAACAGATTGCTTAATGTGATGGACACATAAATGAATGGGCAAACGGATTGCCAATGCGAGGGACACATAAATAGATGGGCAAACGGATTGCCAATGTGACAGACGCATAAATAAATGCGCAAACGGATTGCCAATGCAACGGACGCATAAATGAATGGGCAAACGGATTGCCAATGCGATGGATGCATAAAGGACTGACCTAATTGTAGAAAAGATAAGCAAATGAATGCCAATGCGACAGACGCCTAACTAGATGGGCAAATAGATGCCAATGCGACGGACGCATAAAGACTGACCTAATTGTAAAAAAGAAAGATAAGCAAACGAATGCCATTGCGACGGATGCCTAAAGGATGGGTAAATGGATGCCAATGCGATAGACGCATAAAGAATGACCTAATTGTAAAAAAAAAAGATAAGCAAACGAATTCCATTGCGACGAACGCCTAAAGGATGGGCAAATGGATGCCAATGCGATGGATGCATAAAGAATGACCTAATTGTCTCGGGGGATGATCAAAGATCAACCTTGCCTATGTTCAAGCTCAGAGACGACGTAGTTCGACAAGATGACTCTATTTTTTTTATTTTTCTGACTTTTTGAGATGTTTTTGAGATTTTGAATGTTTTTGCATTTTGAATTTTTGAATGTTTTTGAATTTTTCCGCATGATTTTGACAATTTGGATATGGATATGTGATGATATTAGTGCTCTGTTTGGAGTTTTGTTGAAAACCAAGCTTTATATTGATTGATCGGATTGATGGATTGATAGTTTGACTAAGTGTGTTAAGTCAAATGAAAGTGATAATGCACTTGTAATTCCAGGAAGTTGTGTTATCCTAGAGTAAACTTGTACAAAAGAGGATGGTTTGGCTAGGTGTGTTAAGCCAAACGGGGTGGTTTTGGATTCGATGATTTGGCTAAGTATGTTAAGCCAAACAAGGATGATAAGTAATTTGCAAACCCAAGGAAGTTGTGTTATCCTAGAGTAAATCCGTGCATAAGATGATAGTTTGACTAAGTGTGTTAAGTCAAACAAGGTGATAATGAACTTGTAAACCCAAGGAAGTTGTGTTATCCTAGAGTAAACTCATTCACAAGATGATAGTTTGGCTAAGTGTGGTAAGTCAAACAAGGTGATGATTGGATTCAATTGATCAAGATTGATGAAGCTTGATTTAGAACAAAATTGTTTTGATGACTTAATGTGATGCTGACGCGCGTATTAAATGCAACTGATATTGATTGTTTGGATTGATGTTGGATGAAAGATTAGGAACGTCTTCCTATCAAAATATGCCATGGGCTAGTGACTTGGATTTTTGGATCACAAATGCTTTAACCACTTTGATTTCACATTTGTCAATGTTCAGATCACCAGATAAGTTAGAGGATATATATCAAGATTTATTCTCGAACCAAGATGTAAATATCTGCCCCCAGTGTCTACCAATGTATGGAATGCCATGGGTGGATTCCTAGACGAATGGATATGAATTATCTTGCGATAAGATAAGGTGTTCGAATGGACGAATGCTCATTTAGATAATGCTTCAAGGCTCAGATAGCGTTCGGTATGATGGCATCAATGAAAATGACCCATGTCAAGATGTTTACCATAAACACGTGTAAAGTGCACCAAAATTTCATCAAGATCCAGATAACGTGGAGTATCGATGCAAATGGATGAAAATGGATTGGATAAGCGGTTCATCAATGAACGGATGATATGGCTCAAATGATGGCTTTATTGTGGATGTGATAAGATAATTTCTCCTGGGATGGTGCACGTAGATGCTCGATTCTACACATGATGCCTGTTTGCCAGGTTTTCATCATGGTACCTGTCCAAAGCGCCATCAAAATGGTTTTCGCTGGAGGACAATTTTTTTCTTTACTATTTTCAATCCTTTTTTTGATTCTTTTGGATTTTTGTATTTTTGATTTTTTTGTTGTCGCCAAGACGCCTATTTGCCAGGTTTTCATCAAGGTGACCATTTCTTCAGGACATTTTTTTGATTTTTTTGTATGTTTTGAGAGATTTTAAGCTGATGTTGAATCGCCTGGTACTGCTGATGTTGATGCTTTTGTCATAACATGCCAACGGTATCCTACTTAAAGAAGTTGCTTTGCAAGGATACGTGCACTTGAATGCAAATTTTGAGATCCCTGGTTTGCTTTGCTGATACCAAGGTTAACTTCGTCTTTGTGCGTACATCGTGATAGAGTGCCTTCTGAATCCTTATGATGAAGGGTCGTTGCCAACACATGGTCAATGTGAGAATTGGATATCATGCATGGAGGCGTGGATGGAATGTGTTTAGAAATAAAATATGGATTGGTTGACGGTTTGGAACCTTTGATTGTCCAAACTTGGGAAGATGAGTGATTATGGATGAATACGGAAGTGTGTGTGGAATTAGGACCAGCTGCTCGATAAACTTTGTACGTTGCTTGAGAAGCTTGTTTTTGCTTTTGTGGATTATTTTGATGGATACTTTTCCCTTTTTTATTTTGCCCCATAGTTTCTTTCACTGATGGAGTTTGATAGGGATAGTCATTCTTTGTATTCTTTGGTATCCATATGTATTTGACTTGTCCTTCATGCTTCTTAGCTTCTTCTGCTTTGATAAGATTTTTCATGCTTTGATTCAAATCTTTCTTTTGATGTTGGTCCCAATTCGTGGATGGGGTGATGGGTGGATGGAGATTCGTGATATGGAAAGTTGTAGTATTGGCATTGGTTTCATCATAAGGATTCTTCGTGCTCCCTATGTTGATGTTTGCTTGAGATGAGTTGCCCCCAGATTTGTAGAGGTATCAATGATATGTTTGTATCCCTTGATTGTTGAATAACCAAGACCTTGATGTTTAGGATTGCCAACAACCTGCACTGGTTCCAAGATACCCTGTTCATGTAGGCCTAATCCTCTGCCTTGATAATTCATCTGTTGAAACATTTTATTTGCAATAGGATATGATTGACCTTGAAAACAAGGTGCTAATCCTTCTCTACTCTGTGGTGGATCTTCAAAAGTGACAACTTCTTTATTGATGAGATAACTTGCTCTAAGAAAGGTAAGTGATCCAAGTTTATAAGTGATTGGATCTGCCATATGTGGGATGCATGTTTGATTGAGATCTTTAGCTTGATCTTGTGAGATATCAGATTGTACTGCTTCTTGAAGAAGTGTTAATGCTTCACTGTCTTTGTAAAATTTTTTCCCATGATTCATTCTTGATATGCTTTCTGATTCACGACTTATGTAGGAGCCTTCATCATGATTTGTTTCTGCTATGTCTCTGGAGTTTACCATATCTTGGTCTTGTACACAAATGTTAAGAGTAGGAGACTCTTGTTCCTTGGTAATGATGTCAAGAGTATGAGACTCTTGTTCTGAATGAAGATCATCTACGTGTCCATCCGAAGAAAGCATCTTGCGGGTAGGTGGAGGAGTACGTGCTATATGGATGTGATCATAATTTGTGACATATTGTATAGATAGGAGAGTTCCCATTAGATCATTATAGTATCTCGGAGATACGAATTCATGATTTTGAACGATTTCGGAATTACTTTCGCCATGCTTTGGATCAAGTTCTTGACATGGGTTGATTTCAAAGAGTGGATTATCTACAAGGGATTCTTGGATATTGTCCTTAGGCATGCGAAGTGGCTTAATTTCCACTTGTTCTTCGAATGGATTTGGATCACGTGTAGAGCTAGGGATTCCTTCAATATCTATAACCATGAGGTCGAAGGATTTCTATATGTCCTTGGAAGGGCCATTGCTAGACCTTGATGGAATATTTTGATCATGCTTTGGAATACGTTCTTGAGATATGTCCTCTAACTCATAAGGTTATGTAGAGATATTTTCAATATGATCATTGGTCGATGGATCGTGGATTATGTCAACAGGATCAAACAATTCCAATACTCCTTGAAATAGATCTTTGTAGGAGGGGTCTTGATCATGACTAAAAAATGGCTCTTGGTGAACGACAATTTGATCAATGGATGGGGTAGACATATCTTCAATGTGCTCATTGATGGATTGATTTTGATCATTATTTTCAACAATTTTGGTGGAGGGATTGTCAATGTTCTCAAACATAGGATCAAATGATGTTAATGTTTCTTGGATTGGATCATTGTTGGGTATCGTCAGTGAGTTTTGATCGTGATTGAAAAGTGACTCTTGGTGTGTGATGATTTGATCATTGAATGAGATGGGAATGTCTTCAATGTGTTCATTGATGGATAGATCTTGATCATTGTTTTCAACAATTGCGGTGGGAATCTGTTGCAAGCTTGGTTGAGCAAGTACTGTTTGCATTTTCTGTTGAGTCAACAACGCTTGTTGTCGATCATGTTTTTGTCGTGCCAATAATGCTTTTCATTGGGCTTGTTCTTGTGCAACTTGTTGATGGAATTGTTGATGGATTGCTTGCAATAGTTCTCGGAATTGTCCTTGCGCTTGTCGAGCTTGGTGCTGGACTGGAGCTTGAGCTTGTGCTTGTCGGGCTACTTGAACTGCTTGCGCAACTTGTGCGGCTTGTTGGGCTTGGAGTGCCTTTTGGCAGGCAGCTTGTTGTGTGGCTTGCAACATGATGGAGAATTGTTGTGGTTGTGATATCGATGGAAAAATAGGTTGACTTTGAGCATTGTTGTGATTAAGACTTGCATTGCTTGGATTTGGGTAACTTTGATTTTGCATGGTGTTACCTTGACTTGGATCAATACATTGAGTTGCCAACATATTGCTTGGATTTTGAACAACGTTGGTTTGATTTGTAAGTGTATCTATCCCCAAGTTTACAAAGTATGGATTTGAAATGTTCATGTTTGGTAAACTTGTATTCGGCATGTATGGATTTGGTAAGATAATGTTGTTTGCTTGAAGATTCATGCATTGAGTGTTTGGTTGATTGATTTGTAGATTTGGACTTGGATTACTCATGATGTATGAGTCGAGTTTGAATTCCATGTTTTTGTTGTGTTTTGACCTTGTTGCGAGAGTGAACTTCTAGGGTGTTTTAGGACCAATGATGAGATGAAGGATGAAAAGGGTGGTGTGGATGAGTGAAACTCTTGGAGAACTTTTAGGGGTGATGCTAAACTTTTAGGCTTGGATTGATTTTGATAGTTTGACCAGGTGCATTAAGTCAAACAAGATGATGGTTGAACTTGCAAACCCTAAGAATTTGTGTTATCTTAGAGAAACTTGTTCAAGTAATTGAAATGGCTAAGTGTGTTAAGCCTATCAATGTGATTATGAACTAGTAGACCTCAGGAAGTTGTGTTATCCTAAAGGTGAATTTGTTCAAAGCATGAGACTATTTGACTAGGTGTATTAAGCCAAATGTAATGATGTTGTTTTAGCCTTCAAGTTTAGCATGAATGATTTTTGAAAATTCTCAAGAGTTTGTTGATGGGATAATATTTGATTGATGTTTGGATGGATGAAGTGTTTTGAATTGATCCTAGACGAACCTATGAGGACTTGTTTACAAGACCAAGGTAATGAAGAACATGCTACACTTCATATGCGAGGAAAGTGAATCTTTCACAAGCTCAGGATTCTAATTTTGATCTTGCGGCAAATCATGTTAGAAAACACATGTGTAATCCAATTTGTCTTTTTATCTTTGCTTAGATTCAGTTCTTTTTACCACAAACACTTTCTTGATTATGTTTTTCAAACTAAATGTCCAATGTCCTAATTTCCCTTTTATCCCACAAAGTGTGTTATGCGGAAATCAAGGAAATCAAGGTAAAGGTTATCTAATGTTGACTTTAGTAAGCAAATTGAGATGAAATCCAAATGCTTAAAAGCCTCTAAGGATGAAATCCCTAGGGCAAGCATGAACACTTGAATTTGTCAAAGGTATTTGCTTTCCTACAAGATTTGAAATTCTGATGACTTGTTGAATGTTTGTTTTCCACTATTTCGGATCCAAGCAATGTGTTTTGATTCCAAGCACTTTTTACCACCCTAGGATGATGAGACAATATCTTGTTGGGTTCCCACTTGGATAAATCCAGCTGTGCATATCTTGTGTGAATGGCTAAATGCTTGACCACACTGGCTCCCCTCCACGACACTCACTTATTCGGGTCAACCAAGCATTAGTACCCATGAATCTCCCATGGCGTACTTTCCATTTCCACAACAAGACCGCATGTTACATGGGGCGGCTTCAAAGGACATGACCTTTTGCACCAACAAGATAGATAAGGTTTTGGCCAATTTCTAAACAAGGGGTTCTAATTCAGGCATTCCATTCGTGGGGGATTATCCAACGTCGGCGAGAGTCCATTGTTGTCCATCTCGTTGGAATAATCCTCGTGATATTGGCCTTTGTTCCAATATCCACACTTATATCCTGGGTGGAAGTCGCTTGGCTTTAGCGTGTTCCCGGTTGGGTCGTTCCCTTGGGTGATTAATTTTTCCCACAAGGCAGGCCCTCTAAGATAAACAATAGCGAGCTAACATATTCCTTCGTTCACACAACCCTTGTTGAAAAACAAAGGGAAGAACCTCTGCAATATATCGTGCTCACACTCGCATGTTTTGTTCAATTTTAAATCCCAAATCGAAGTGTGGAGGCAATCTTTTATGCAACTTAGGGTCATCAAAAAGACTTTTGATTTTCAAGATCGCCGTGAAGCACGAGAGAAGCGCATACGCCCTTTTAAATGACACTACTTTGCAAAAAAATTTACAAAACACAAAGTACACATGTTCAATTTTAAATTCCTCAAAGCAATGATGAGTTCATTTTAAAAGCACCAATTGAAATGTGAAGTTGCCTTGTTCAATTTTAATCCCAAATTGAAATCTAGTAAATGTCTAAGGTTCAATTTTAACCAACTTTGAAAAGATCAAGTCATTGATTGATTTTAAGCCCAAATTGAAAGGTGAGTTAGCTAAAAACAGAAAAAAAGGGGTAGTAAATGGAAGCTCCAAGATTGTTAAAACAAGCATTAAAAAATGCTTTTCAAGTTTTGTTTTCAAGAAAATCTTCAACTCCACTCTTTTATCCCTTATTTTTGCTTCAACCTTCAATTTCAATCTCCAATGTCAACCTTGATGTCACCACCTTCAAATTTCAACCTTGATTTCAACCTAAAAAAAAGAAAGAAAGAAAGAAAAGGAATCAAAGTTACAAACTTAGGAATGTGATTTGTTAAAACTCCATAAAACATTATAGAAAATCACACTTGTTCATGCAAGGTATCTATGAAGTGAAAACAATGGTCATAGCTACAAAAAAATAAGATTTGATGAACCCCCGAGAAGCCCTGTAAGCAGATTTTGAGTCACTAGACACAACCACAAATTATATCTTTCTCAGAATAAAAGGTTGTGACATAATAAGTTTGAGATTGATAAGCATTTAAAGCAAAGAACAACTAAGAAGTTTACATAATACATAACAACACCTGGCATTAAACACTTAATTCCATTTCAAGAAAACATTAAATTTCACACAGCAATATTGAGAAGACAACAACACTGATTTTGCATAAAAAGATTATTTCAACATCATTTAGCGATCATAAGAGTTTTGAACACTAACATCAATCGCATTTACTTATTTCCATCAATCAATTGCACTCATGTATTGCATTTTTGGTGAAATCAATTATTTACTGCACTTATTTCCCATCAATCAAATGTACCTATATACGCTTTTCAAACCCAAATCAAGGAAATATACAAGCTATAGGTTGATCTATGAGCTACACCCTACACCAAACTGCGTCCTATGCCAAAATCTTTTTGAGACAATAAGAGAGGTTGCTCATAACAATCGGGTGTCCTGGGCAGAAATTAGTTTGAGTCTGTACCTAACACAATAAAAATCGGACCCCGAATCTATTCACACACAGAGGCATTTAGATACTTGTAGAGGTTTTAGCCTGCACATAGAAAAGTTGCGATGCTTACTAGATCACAAATAGATAATGACAGGTATTGATAAAGGTATTCCTCCAGTTGAGTACAACATCAACTCATCACGGGAGTCTCCAATGGACTAAAATGAAAACTGTGCTATCTTAAATGAGTTCTTTTTATTTATTTATTTATCACTCTTACGCAAAACTCACAATCATAACGTTGACGTTTTGGACATTTAAATAAATGCAGTGATATCCATTAAATGATTTGAGCAACGTACCCACTATTTTCAGCATAAATAGAGAGATCTTATCAAAATCAAAACCTGAAAATAAATGAAGTTCTTTCATTCCAGATTGTATGCCAGCGACTTACTGCAAGAATCAACTGTAGGCAATAAATATGTCAAGGACACTGGATTGTGTGAGATTTACCCTATAGCCATTCGAAATCAATGCCTATGACAGTGTCTTCCCAAAATGAATGCACCTAATTTGAATGATATAATCTCCACTAACTTTATGCAGTGAGAAAAAAGAATCATAATGAAAGTAGGTAAGCAGATGAAGCTAGCTAGGTGTATGATGACGTGCAGGGTGCCGGGGGCAAATGTGAATGACCCGCAACAGCTTAAAGTGAAATCTTCTTAATGATCTCCTCAAAGTTACTTCCACAAATGGCTTGACATCTCAAAATTTAAGCTATAATAAATGAACTGTCTTTGATTCGAATATCTACACATATCAGACAGAAATAAGTATGATTCATAAGCCAAAATTAAAGGAAACAAAAAGAACTTTCATTTGACCAAGAAATAGCGAGCCTCGCACAAACTTCGACTAGAATCCTCTCCCGAAATTGATGTGAACTTATTCTTTGCTGCCGCACTTGAGATCAAAATCACGTCCTATCTATGTAAGTGAATCGATCATTTGAACTAGCATTAATTCCATATCCACCTCCTTTGATATCAAATGCCAGTAGTATAGACACGCTCAAAAAATGGATGTCTGGTAGTTAATGTAGAACCTTTCCACCTGAATTGTGAAATATGTTGTTGCAGGCATTGTCCCAGATCGATGTCTAAATAGTAATAGTGAAAACCATTCTGCGCAATAGCTAGTATGACTGGCTTTATTCAATAAGTAAAGCTTCAGAATCAAGCAAAGAATTCAAATATCTTTTGCACACCCATCCTTTGTATTAGAGAGTCCGATATTTGCAGGAACAAGATCCTCATAGGGAAAGGCGCAGGGAAAATTTTGGTAAGCAGGGAATGGGTCAAGCTATTGTTTATTTTGTGCTAAGCCATAGCTGGTGCAGTAGAACTCTTGCCAAGGCATCAAGTATTGAACACTTCCAAGCAAATGCTATTAGTGGACCTATAAAGATGAATTCCACAACTTTTATCGGTGTCCTTACTGTCTTTGCCCAACATCTAATTAGACTTTCTTTGCTGTAACGTATTCTATTTATGCCATGGTTGTAGAATAAATGAATACCATTATGATGGTAGCAAATATTGAACGAATTACATGATGAATTTAAACAGAAAATCCAAATTTTGAAGTTTCATCTATCAGTGATCCAGACAGCAAACACTAAGACAACAAATGAGGATAAACGCAATATTAAGAGAGCAATGTCGATGGAACAACAATATCGACACAACAAGATCCCTCAAATCAGTTGGCACCCTTTAAAAAATGGAAAGCAATACCATGCAAATTCGATTTGGGTATTCCAGTCAACAAGGAATCACGGTCAATAGCCGTAATAGATTAAGAAGATCAAATTAAACTTACATCATAAAATCTCATACCAACCTTATTTGCGACTTGTGTGGTCTCTAAATGATGACACTTTCTGCCATATTTCTTAGCAAGAGAAGCAAACCAAGGAGATCTAGTATTATAACAGCAAAATTGAGGAAAACTCCTCCAAGATCATAGAGATAAGGCAAAAACTTAAACCTTTAATGTAAATTCATCACGTTGGACTGCCAGATTTAAGGGAACGAGCACATCAAATATAGAACAAATGAGTAATGTTACTTCCTCCTAATTAGTTTAGGTGATACTAGATGTAACGATGAAATGCTTCAAAAAAAATGTATGATCTAACAAAATCCTACAAAGCAACTATCAGTAGTTTTGAATCTTGGACTCATGAAATCAGCTGCACCAATAGTTAGTATCATGTTAGTCCAAAATTAAAAACAAATGACCAAAACTATCTTAACAAGACTGCCCAGAAATGGAAACAAGTGTGTAGGAAAAAAAGACAACCTGCATACATAGAATTAGAGAATATATGCGTGAGACTGCAGAAACAAATGCGCAGGAAAAAGTGTTGAATGTGTAGTTTAACAGGGTAAATGAGCAATTTTCTGAGATCAAATGTGTAGAAAATGAGGACAAATGTGCAAGAACATTAGATGTGTAGGAATATCATGTGAATATGCAGAACTGGGAGTTAAATGTGCCATAACATCCTTCCATTACTATCTACACACATAGAATTCAAAATTTGATGTTAACTCTGGGGCAGCCCTCCTTCTAGCGCCATTTGTAGGACATGAAAATCTGCATATGGTTAGCAACATGATACAAACAATATAACAGAAATTCCTATCCCTATGAGATAATAATTCATGATTCAAATGCAACCAAACAACAAAATTAGATAAAGCATCTAAACCATGAAATAAACCTATCCCATAGTGGATTGGTACAACTTAGTTGTGTAGGAAGTTGTCCTTTCCCAATCCTTGATAAGCTTAGTGAGATAGACAATGAGATGCTTGAACTCAAGTTGCCTATAGTGTAAATGCTTTCAAATGTGGCTGTTGTGTTGTTTGAAGGAGAGAAGCCTTCAACTTATAGTTGAGCTTGAAGAGAGGAGAGGCCAAATTGATGAATGTGGGATCATTCATGGGCCAATGACAAGATGCCACTTGTCAAGGTGTGAGAGGGTGAGGAATGTGCAAGTTTTGGCAAATGTGCCAATTTCAAATTTGAATTTGAATGACTTGACATGTTTAGGGGGGATGAAAGGTGCAATAAATGCTATGTTTGACTTGTGCAAATAGCATTTAAAACCTTGTTGGAAGGGACAAGTCCCTTTTGGGGGGAAGATTCAAATTGGAAGAATATTCCATTTTGATTCCATTTAATGTAATTAGAAGAAATAATAAATCAAATAAATGATTTATTGGTGCAAGTGGGTGGGTTAGTTAGAGTTTGGATTTGACTCTAGTTGAGTCAAAAGCTAGAGAATGATAATCATGATTAGAAGTTAATTAATGTAGATTAATTAACTTGGATGATATTAGGAGGTGACATTTGATAAATCAAATGAGAAGAACTTTAAGGATTTGATTAAATAATTTTGATTTATTTAATGAACCTTAGTAAATTAATCAATAAATTGCTTTAATTGATTAATAGCAGGATTTGATATTAGTTAAAGCGAGATGTATGATGTTAGTTTTGCATGTCTACAGAAATATGCAATGGATAAAAATGATTATGAGGACATTTTTAGGTGCCTACAATTCTCAGAAGGCGTTGTAAAAGGAAATAGATAAAATTTAAACAAATTTATAACAACAATCACAAACACTAGAAAGGAATTGACAATTTAAAACAAACTAAACTTGTTAATGCAACCCATGCCTTCTTGTTATTTAAAAAAAATACACCAGCATGGTAGTGAAATTTACCATTAATGGCACATAGAATCTTTCAATTCATAACTAATGATTAGGAAATATTATCATTGATTAATCTATTCACCCTTTTAAATGGGTCTAGTTGTTGGAGTAAAGATGACACTAAGAGGGGGGGTAAATCAGTGTCCTAAACAACTTTAACTTTTTCCATAAAGAAAACTTAGATAATTTATGCTCTTAATATTTCAATGATAAATACATTCATGAATTGAATGCAATCATTAAAGAACTGAAATAAGAAATATTCAAGAAAATCAAAGATCTTTACAATCATGAAGCATTATCACATTAAAGAAATGAGATCATAAGACAAATAATGTGATGAGTGGAAAACCCTCTAGGGGTAGAAAACCACTCCAGAAATGTTGCCTTACTGGCTTAACTTCAAAACTCACTGCTTACAATGCCTTACTGGAAAAATTTAGAGCACCCACTCTAGGAGTACCAACCCATTACACATTGAGAAACACCCATTTCAAGGAGCACCAACCCCTTATACAAAATTAGAACAATAATATATATCAATGGATTTCTCTGTTTCGATTCAAATCACATGTTCCTCTCATTCTAATACATGTAATATCCTAAAGATTCACTCTAGAATCTCCAAAATACTAGACACATTAGTTATATACTCTGCATCATATTTGTAATATTTTTATGATAGAACTTTGTGCACCAATCCTTTTAAAAATAAAAATACAAACACCAAAATAGTGATCAATCACTATTTCTATATATATACAAAATATGCACATATACTATCATGTATCTTCATCGAATGTTTTAGATGAAACTGATTACTGTAACTATTTTATTTCAAGATACTTGAATGCAATGACATGTGGACTACTCATAAAAGCATATTTTCCTTAACAAAACATCTTCAACCACAAATATTTAATCATAAGCCCATAACTGCTAAAAACTACCAAGAATCATAAACCTTTTTCTTAACAAAATGTTCACAAGGCCCAAATAACACAAACAACTTTTGTAGATACCTGGTTATGGAGGAAGAAACTAAATAGAAAGCATGATGACCTATCAAGAAGATTATAATGACCCAGGTGGAAAGATTCCATCGAATCTTCTTCCACATTCGATCTCTTAACCAATGTCGTAACACTTCAAAACTTAACAACATAACCCATAAGGGTTTGTAGCAGTTATGGAAAACTATTCATGGTGGAAGAAAAAGAAACAAATACCATAAAATTCTGTTGAAGACCATCATAACTACCCAGCTAGAAGTCAAGTCCAACTTCCATAGTCACACACACACTAGCTCATAGCTAGTATTCCAAACACAACACCAGAATGACAAAAAAATTGAGCCATTCTTACTCCTAGCAAGCTCAAGGAAACCAATAACATAAATCCTCAGTGTGTCGACTGAGGAAAAATCAAAGAATTTGCAAACCAAAGAATACCATGGCGGCTAGGGTTATAAAACCTATTCAAACATAATGAAATAGTTTTTTACAAAAAAACATAATCATTAAAATATGAACTCAATAATAATTGATAATCTTTTGGAGTATATCATTTTCAATATTAACAATCATTGATTAACATTTGAAATCCACGTGAGTATATTCTGTCAAGAATATCCTTTGCGAAAAATGTTGACACCAATAATGCCTAATATCAAAACCAAATGATAGTATCAATAATGTTGATCACCTTCCATTGTCAAGTGAATTTTTGAGAAAGTCATTTCCTCTAATAAACCATCATTTTCATTTCAATCAATAATCAAAAACCTCAAATGTTGATTACCTACCACATGTTAAAAATGCCAAATGACAAGTCAAACCTTATGCTGAATAATATGACCTTTGAAGCCTTTAGAATTAGGTCATAGAGAATAATAATGACATCGATGGGGTTTTAATCCCATTAACATTGTTGACAAATATATGTCAAACACATATAAATGATTGCATCAAAAATAAATACAATGTGCCCACAACACAAGAATATGCCAAGCATTAAACAACATGTATTGAATGTTGTCCCTAAGTATATCAAGTGAAACAAAGAATGTTGTGAAAATTTGAATGTTGAATTATTGATATCCATCCAATATGTTCAAAACCACTGCTTTTTGATATCACCATATTCACATTGTGAATTTTAGGACAAAACATCATGAATGCATTAAAACAATACAATAGTGCACAATAACTTAATATTGACAATGCACTAATATATCATTCAAAGATAGCCTAAATATACCTACTGAATATACCCGTGGAAACACTGTGACATGTAGTTTTTGAGGAATCAAACTGCTGAAACACAAGTAATAAACATTTCCAACCTCAACAAATGTATATATTTCAAAGATCTGAATTAAAGACCTGTAACTTTAACATGTAACTACAAATCATCCATATGAGAAATCAATGTGAATTCCAAAGCATTGCATAATCAATTTTGACATCAAGGACAAACCACAAAACAATTGAAAGCCAACACTAGTTGCATGGATCACCATGATTTCTTCATTAGTCATTCTTGCAGTGTTACACATGACTGGTTTATGGAGGGAAGCAACAATACCTCGTAAAAACAACCTGGTTGGAACAAAGCTAAGTCTTCAATCCATGTCCGCACTCTTATTCATGTTTAGCCATCCATTGGGTATTGCATCTTTACCCTTGATTTTCCTTATGGAAAATCGATAATTGAAGGTCATTGATCTCATTTTCATCTGCCAATCCTACTCTCAAACACCATGTTGTCAGTCTAAGGAATCACATTCAACAATTCAAAATTCATCTAGAGTGAATCAATTAGACATGGGTGCATATACTTTAGTTATATCTATGAGATTGGAAAGGTAAAAGAAGCAAAGTATTTGTGTATTTTGTTTATCTTATGATTTGTGTCTTTCACTCATTTTTCATCTTCAAAGAGTATCATGTGACATGTCATGTATGGAAATTTCTTGCATATTTTTTGTGCATTCAAATCTCTAATTGTAAGAACCTTTTCCAAATAATAATTTACTTAACATATAGTTGAAATTTACGAATTAATTTATTTAAGGCAACCTCAACCTATTCTTGCATAAAATTTCAGCATCTTATAGATGAATAATTTTACAAGAAGAGCATTGAATATGTTATGTCATGCATGAAAAATTCTTGCATAATTTATGCACATTCAATTCTACAATCATAATAACCTTGTCTAAGTAGTATATTTATTTTTAAAACAAGCCAATTAAAAGTTATAATGTACTTTATTTATTTATAGTTGAGATC
>CM021103.1:89678914-89750851 GCA_007115665.2 Sequoiadendron giganteum | reverse complement strand
TTTATTGATTAATTTACTAAGGTTCATTAAATAAATCAAAATTATTTAATCAAATCCTTAAAGTTCTTCTCATTTGATTTATCAAATGTCATCTCTTAATATCATCCAAGTTAATTAATCTACATTAATTAACTTCTAATCATGATTATCATTCTCCAGCTTTTGACTCAACTAGGGTCAAAATCCAAACTCCTAACTAACCCACCCACTTGCACCAATAAATCATTTATTTGATTTATAATTCCTCTAATTACATTCAAAATGGCATCAAAATGGAATATTCTTCCATTTTGAATCTTCCCCCCAAAAGGGACTTGTCCCTTCCAACAAGGTTTTAAATGCTATTTGCACAAGTCAACATAGCATTTATTGCACCTTTCATCCCCCCAAAACATGTCAAGTCATTCATATTCAAATTTGAAATTGGCACATTTGCCAAAACTCGCACATTCCTCACCCTCTCACACCTTGACAAGTGGCATCTTGTCATTGGCCCATGAATGATCCCACATTCATCAATTTGGCCTCTCCTCTCTTCAAGCTCAACTATAAGTTGAAGGCTTCTCTCCTTCAAACAACACAACAGCCACATTTGAAAGCATTTACACTATAGGCAACTTGAGTTCAAGCATCTCATTGTCTATCTCACTAAGCTTATCAAGGATTGGAAAAGGGCAACTTCCTACACAACTAAGTTGCACCAATCCACTATGGGATAGGTTTATTTCATGGTTTAGATGCTTTATCTAATTTTGTTGTTTGGTTGCATTTGAATCATGAATTATTATCTCATAGGGATAGGAATTTCTGTTATATTGTTTGTATCATGTTGCTAACCATATGCAGATTTTCATGTCCTACAATTTCATATAGTCATTTGCATAAATAATTTACCCATTTCACTTTAACCATTTGCATAATCATACATTAATCTATTTTCATTTCCCATTTATCCAATTCATTAAATCATTAAAATATTACACATATTCATTAATTTATCCATTTCATTTATTTACCATTTGCATGCATTTCTCCCTTTCACTCTTTTAATCCCACATTCTTGTTGAAATGTGGATCTACCCATGAGGACATCTATGAAAGCCCACTTCCTCCTCACTTTTCAATCGCAACAACTCCAATATTATTTTGATCAAATTGATTCTACATAGCCTCTTTTGTTTTTGCTGCAAAAATCTGAGACCAAAGACAAGATCTTGTAGATAGGATAACAATGGAGTTTGATTTCATTTGAATCTTACCTTCTCAAAATATAGTATCATGCAAGAATAAATTATATTATAGAGATTCACCATTACTAATTTCAAATAGTAAATATCAAGATTCTCTTATTTTACATTGGAGACGGTTTTGATTTTCATTAAAAACAAATTATCTCAATTTTTCTATTGTCCTTATGAAATTGTTTAGGACATTTTTGAATTTATATAAAAAAATTATATTAAATTGAATTTTGTTGAAATGCAATGGTAGGAGAAAATAAAGAAACAAAAAAAGATATGGAAATTTTATATTGATCACAAAAATAACATTACACAAATGAGTTGCTGCTCATTCACATACAAACATAGCAAAGGATGAGTTACTTCTCAAACATAATTACATAGCTTCTTGAGATTCTAGGAGCTATTGCACCTTGATAAACATCATTACAAAAAAATATATTCATTCTCACTACTACTTACAGCTCTGTGGAGTTGAACTCCATTTGGGAGTACATACAAAAAAAAAAAATCAACGAACATATAGAAAACTATACACCAATTGAAAGAGAACAAACATAAAGTAATATATTTCAAACTACCCACAAAATGTGTGAAGTTTAATGACAAAAAAAAAAATAGGCTAGAGGAATTAATATGTAATCTATTCGAACCCTTGCCAAGATGTGACTTCACTATTTGGCTTTAATACTAAGATTGATGAAGATTCATTGCTGACACATAGGATGATATGGAGAGGATAACACAAGATGGAGTAGTTGGGATTATATTTCCAACATCCCCCCTTAATCTTAACTATGAATTCTAGTTACTTTCTTGATCTTTTCCATTGATGCTTCAACATTTTTATTATTTAAATTCTAGAGATCGAACCTAGAAAATCCTTATTTTCTATTGGGATGCTCTAACCATGAGCTTTGGCCTTCTTTTCACCAATCCATTATAAGTTTAAGTGTGATAAAAAAAAATTCTCAACACCATCCCTTGAGCCAGACTACTAGTGCTTGAGGATCCTAGCTTCAATTTTCTCTACTAGCCTCATTCACAAACACATAATGCTATAATATTCAACAATATTATTGCTTGGATTTTCACAGCTTCAAAAACCTATCCTCTTTTGATATTTTCATCTCCTTCTACAACTAATTTTTCTAATTTTATTCTAATAGAGGCTTCTCTTATATACAACCCTTCACTCTCTCTCATCCTAGACACACACTCAGATTCGAGTGCTTCTAACTCTTCAACAAGCACAATGATTCTTCAACACACGTGCTTTCTCCTTTCTTATTATTTTTTTAAAAAAGACCTATGATAATCTCGAGACATAAGCAAAGAAATAAAAGCTTCTTTAAACTCACCTTCTTATTATTGACGTTGGCATCATTGAAAAAATAAAAATAATTACTACAACATTCAATTATTTGACCTACTTCTATATTTCACACACCTTTCTTTCCTTTCATGTTCTTCAACATGCAGATCCTTTAACTATGACTTGTTCAATGTGGTTGGGGGCATCTCACCAATATTTGTGACTCATTTTCAATCATCTTGCTTTCATAGCTTATACTGAAGCCATGATCTTGTATTGTTATTGACAATTTTACCACCTACATACACCTTTTAAAAGAGGATATACAATTTACCAAAAAATTTACCCACTTGACACAATATATTTAACAGTTTATGACCCAAAATGTTTTCAACTAAATCTAACACTTTCTTAACAGCTTCCTCCTTAGCCATTCTTCCATCTTCTTTTCTCTACTTGATCTTCTCTCTTAATTTTTTAACCTCAAGGGTTAAATTATCCTTTTCATGTTATCCTTTATCTTTAATAATTTCTTGTGTTAGACATAATAATCCTGTAAGCACATTCAATTTCTCCTACAACTTCAAATTGGTGGCATTGGACCTATCTAGGTCTCCCTACAACTTCTTTATTGTTACTTCCAGTAAAAAAATTATGAGGGAGGTTTCTTGGTGTAGGATGGTAAAATCTGCAAATTGGGTTAGCAACATGATAAAACAATATGACAGAAATTCACATCCTTATGAGATATTATTTCATGATTCCAATTTAACTAAATGATAAACATGAACAAAACATGTAAAATATGAAATAAAACTATCCCATATTGGATTGGTGCTCTTTGAGTATGTGAAAGAGCCCTTTCCCAATCCTTGATAAGCTAGGTGAAATAGACAATGAGATGCTTGAACTCAAGTTGCCTATAGTGCAAATACTTTCAAATGTGGCTGTTGTTGTTTGAAAGAGAGAAGCATTCAACTTATAGTTGAACTTGGAGAGATGAGAGGCCAAATTGATGAATGTGGGATCATTCATGGGCCAATGACAAGATGACACTTGTCAAGCTATGAGAGGGTGAGGAATGTGCAAGTCTTGGCCAATGTGCCAATTTCAAATTTGAATTTGAATGACTTGACATGTTTTGGGGGGATGAAAGGTGCAATAAATGCTATGTTGACTTGTGCAAATAGCATTTAAAACCTTGTTGGAAGGGACAAGTCCCTTTTGGGGGGAAGATTCAAAATGGAAGAATATTCCATTTTGATGCCATTTTGAATGAAATTAGAAGAATTATAAATCAATAAATTGATTTATTGGTGCAAGTGGGTGGGTTAGTTAGGAGTTTGGATTTTGACTCTAGTTGAGTCAAAAGCTGGAGAATGATAATCATGATTAGAAGTTAATTAATTTAGATTAATTAACTTAGGGGATTTTAGGGATTTGACATTTGATTAAATCAGTTTGATTTATTAAATCAAATGAGAAGAACTTTAAGGATTTGATTAAATAAATTAATTTATTTAATGAACCTTAGGAAATTAATCAATAAATTGTCTTAATTGATTAATAGGAGAATTCGATGCACGATGTTAGAGCGAGATGTATGATGTCAATTTTGTATGTCTACACTTGGGTGGCACTTGTATCCCATAGTCTATTTACTATTAGATTTATTTTGAGCTCACAAGAGCCATTTATTACTTGGGGCTTGTTAGTCTTAGGAAAAATAGACCATATAACCATTTTTTTGTGCCTTGGGTTGAATCTAGACCCAAAATGCAAAGCATCAACTTACCTTTGAGATTGTAATAAGAGGCCACTTGTTCCTTGCCTTTTGATAGAGTCAAATTCAATTGAAGATGTATCCCACCCTAGAAAGAGTAGGCATCCGAAATTCATTTCTAGCTCTTTGTGTTGAACATACCAGAATAATTGAGAGGGGGGGCATGAATCAATTATTCAAATACATTTTTATTCTCTTTTTAATTAATCTAGAAGTATCTTAAACCATATAGATAATAATCAAATAGATATATGAACATGAAAATATAGAACAAAACCATGCACAAAGAACACCAAAATTTATCTGGAAACCCAAGAAGGGGAAAACCATAGAGAACGCTAATTCTCAAATATAAAACACCGGTTAAGGTGACATCGGTTAAGGTGATTTTTACAAGGGCTCACTACTGGTTGGGTTCATTGCTCGGCTATTATAGACAAATATACAAAAATGCTAACTACCAAAAGAAAGAGGCTCACTGGCTACAAAAAAAGTCTCACTACCTATAGAAAATGGCTAACTACCAAAATAATGATGAAAGAGAATCCATCATTGAAAGAACTCTTACCAACAATGACACCGAATATAATCTCACAATTTATTGCCTTCGATCATATACTCTCACACACTCTGTAATGTCTGGATACTCAGATTCACATTCATCACACTTTAATTCATCAAACAAAAATCTCTTCTAGTTATATCAATCCATACTTCCATAACTCCCAAGTCGGCCAAACACAATTTCATAATTCTTAAGTCAGCCAAGCATAATTTGAAATAGGTCATCACAAAAAAAATCTCATGGTTCCAGAGGAATTAAACATGGACAAAAAAATATCTCCTTGCTCAAATCAACATGCTACATGATATCCAGAACCAAAGAGTAATATGTACATGTTATAATGCAAATAGTATGCTGGAGCACGATAACCAACTACCAGATCGGTCCGGGCCCAAAAGATAGATCGCACATGTAGATCCACATTACCAAGGGACAAAAGATAGTTCATTCATAAGATAGCATAATCACCAAAAGATAGTAAACTTGAATTACATAAAATATATTGTAGAGCCGATGAGAATGCCACAACCAAGACCAAATCTTGGTTATCATCAATTTTAGTATCAAACAGAGAAACACAATTCGACATATCAAAACTTGTAACATGCTTCATGAATGTCCAAATAGCAAGATTATCTGGAGTAAGATTTGAGCACAACATCAAGAGATTAATCTTCATTATTCTCCATTATCAATCCTTCATAGATGTCCCAAAAAGAAGTACTACCATATCCAGAGCAAGGATAATATCCACACAACACCACACCATAACATTCGATACGATGGAACAATTATATCATCTGGAGCACAACCTTTCAGATCCAGGTTTTGACATCAATGACAACAATTCTAAAACATCTTCATCTCAACAAATTCTCAAGAATCTCCCCCTTTGGAATTGATGTCAAAACAACAAAAACACAAAAATCCAAAACTCCAACTCCAAACTCCCCCTTTATCCAACAATTAAATTCTTCTTTCTTTTGTTTTTCTTTTCATTTTTCTCCCCCTTTTTTCCATCAAAGGCAAAGGGCTAAAAAAAATATATTCAGGAGCTCAAGTAAAACTAACACTTTTCACATGAAAAATATTCTTGTACCTTTCTTTCATGGTTGGAAGAATCCTCTTCCAAGCTAGCATTGCATAAACCATTTTGGAACACATACTATCCAGTGAAGTCAAAAACATAAATGAGGATGACTAGTCTAGAGATAGGCACTAACATTCACAATCCTCTGCATTAGAAAGTATTTCAGAGAGATGATCCAACTGGACCTCAACAATTTCTTTGACTAGCCAAAAAGTTCTAACCATATCTCCCCTCTATCTCTGAGTAGTCAACAACTCCACTTGCAACTCACCAAATCTTCTCCTCTATTTTCCATCTTTGTCTTTGAAGAAATCAAAAGTCTTTCCAATATTATTTATCTCAAATTCAATAGCTTCAATTCTACTTCTAAAATTATCAACAACCATAGGTCACTAGAGACAATACTTGTAGATGTCAGACATCTCCTTAATGCATTCTCTTGTCTCACCAATGTATTTAGATAGCTCATGTTTGGATTTGACACACCTTATTTTAATCATAGCTTTGAACTTATGTCCGTCAGTTCCTTCCATCAACATCCTTTCTTCAATAACTTCTGCTAGATCATCCGGTAACAATTCAGAAACATCTGAAATAGTAATACCCTTCTTGAGCAGATAATCAACCAAAGCATCATAATTTTAAGTCTTCTAACCAGAGAGAATGCACTCCACATTTCACCAATATTTTTCATGTCACCTTCAGTCAACACTGATCGAATATCATCTGGATTGAAATATTCAAATCCATGCAAAGATTCGTCTTCCTTCTCCTTCTCTTCCAAGCTAGTGATGACATCTTCTATGTTAACTTTCCTCTTTTTAGGTTCTAGAGGAGAACCACCAATAACAACCTCTAAATCCTTCTTATCGGAGGAGGAACCCTCCTCAAACTGATTGGACACTAACACACCAGAGCATAGATTCATCTACAGGGATGAGAAATAGACTTTGCATGTACTTGCTTTATCCTTCGTATATTCCAAATACCTGTAAACTTTCTTTCTGACGGGGATTCCAGAATTCCACATAAAATTCTCTTTTTCTGGTAGCGAGCTCAAAAAGTAAAATACCAAAAATATGAGTAGAGACCCAAACCAGAAAGGATAACTCTCAGCCAATGACATTCTGATATTCTCAATTAGGTTTTCCATTACTAGGCTACACAAATCACACTACTTGTTTTCCTTTACCATCATGTGTGCAAGATATACAACAATAGTCGAAGCACTTCATGATTTTTGAAATAGATTTTATAAGTGATATCGTAAGCAACATACCTTACTACAGGATCGACAATGGTATTTATCAATAGAGTCTAGGGGTCTTTGTCAATGCTAGTAGTTCCTACATATCTTTGTATTTTACTGTTTTCTTCCCAAGAAGGTCACCAACACTACACAAACTAGTAATAACTTTTATGGCTTCCTTCATGATCGCGTAGCATTTGTCCAAAACAATGCTACCATCCTTGAATCGACTCAATAGAAACAAGATAGATTCTTTGTCTACAAACTAGGGAAATTCTCCCCATAAATCCAAACCCAAAGTATTCATATTTTGTGGGTATGTGTAGGATCATGATGGGCTTAAAAGGGCAATATGTAAGTGATATGATGGCCCATGTGGCTAATGACTTTTTTTTTACCCAAAATTGATGAAATGAAAAGGGTTTTTAAAGGATATTCTCAGCTTTCCACCAATATAAATTATGCTTTACTTTGAATTTAATAAATAATTATTATTCATTTTTTATTTGAATTACAACTAAAGTCCTAATTGATAGGCTGATTGAAAAAAATCTATAGCTTTCAAACGGTATCACATTTTTTGAATCCAAAACATGCATCACATTCTATGCTTCACATACTATAAGATTAAAAAAAATTGAATTTCATGAAGTTTTGACCAAGCTAAGGTGGTCAGACATACGAGTTTTTATATATTTTTTAAGTTGTAATAAAAAAATCATAATTAATTATTTACTGGGAAAAAAATTACAAAAAATATATGCATCACATTGGGACATGAGTCCTCTACTTATATCTAAAATATTATAAAAATATTATCATTTTATTGTGGTTAGGGTGGTCAGACAGACATCTACTTCTTATTTTTTCCTTGAAATTTAAGTACTACTGCATTGAAATTTCAAATTTTCACCAAATAGATTTAAAAACAAAAAAAAACCTAGTAGTTTAGAAACTACATTCAATTTTCTATAGATTCTGTTCTTACATATTTTGAAATAATATAGATAATTTATTCAAATTTTTATGTCAAGTTTCCTAACTCTAATTTTCTAAATTTTCATTGCCACTTAAGGGCCTATTTTTTCCATGATGAAATTGCACATACCCTTGTATTTCATCAGACTTCAACCCTAGTACCATTTCCTTCATTTTTTGATGATCAAACTCATCCAACTCAACTCCCTTAAGCTTTAGCCGAATACCGCCACTTGATCCTCTATTAACAGATTCCCTCATCATGCTTAGCTTCTTCAAAACTCTTTATTTCTCAACGAAACTTCTTCTTCTCCTTTGCAAACTATGCAAAATTATTTTAAAACTTCGCCTTTTATCCTTTATTGCTCATAATGATTTGGCCACCAAAATCACACATTGATGATGCTAGCAATTGCACTTCACCTTTCAATCCATCATATTAAGCTTTGTCATATATCATCAACCGGTTCAAACTAAATCATGCAAAATATCAATATAACTTTTGGGAGGGGGAACCAACAGGATATGCATTGCAAATATTCTTTGGCTGAGATACCGATACGACATATACCAGGATCCAGCACCATGGAAATATCCTCCACACTTGTTTCCTTCTTCTTCCAAGCTGTGACTATCTTCTTCTTAGATTCATCGAATTATGTATTCTCCTTTTTGTTCTTAGGCTTTTTCGAAGCAACATATCTACATGCATTAGGATAATATCTGGGTTGATTGAAATTATAGCATATTTTCCCTAACTTAGTTGAGTTGACCCTAGGTCTGCACTGATTAGCTTTGTGACCATATTCATAAAACAAATATCAATAATCGTGAAAGAGATTGTTCATTCCATTCCTTCTTGTTGGATTAGTTAATTCACTTAGGCATTGACTTGCCTTGTGACCAAACTTGTGATAGCTGAAGCATTGAGTATTCGGTTCCATCTTTCTTCTACATTCTACAACCTTATGTACAAAATTCTTGCATAGAAAACAATGATCATTGAATGATAAGTACCTTTAAGAATTTGGTTTCCTAACTGGAGGTCTTTTTGTAGGTGCTCTAGAGTTCCAAACCTTGCTTGATACAACCGATCTAGCTTCAGCTTCAACTGCTTTGTCTTCATCCTTAATTTTATGATTTGAGCTTTCACTGGTGAATCCAAGTCCTCCCATATCCTTGTGAAATTTTTGTAGGGAGAAGAGTTGATCCAAAATTATGCTACTTTCACATACTCTTGCTTCTGATTTCAGCCATCTTAATTATTGATCTAACTTTTCATTTTCTTCTGATTTTATTTTGATGGTTTCTTTGGTTTTTTCTTATATCTTCTTGCATTCATCTAGTTGTTTCTTTAAATCAACAATTATTTCCTTTGACTCCTTTAATTCCCATCTGACTTCTCTATGTCTTGATTTGAACTTTCATATTTTCTCTCTTATCTTTGAGGTACAAACATTTGCTTCCTTGAGGTTTTCTTTCAATTCTTCATTTTTCAGACTCTGTGCTTTCCATATAATCTAACATCATCTTCAATTCTTCATAAAAATGATAATCTCCTACCATTTGTTCAAGCAGTTAAGCTCTATCTCCAAGGGACCAAGCTTTGATACCAATTATTTAACAATCGAGAATAACTAAGAGGGGGGTGAATCAATTATTCTTAAATACTTTTCTTCTCTTTAATTAATCTAGAATTATCTTAAACCATTTAGATAATGATCGTATAGATACGAACATGAAAACAAAGAACAACACCATGCATGAAGAACACAAAAATTTATGTGGAAACCCAAGAAGGGAAAAACCACAGAGAATGCTAATTCTCAAATATAAAGTGTCGATTAAGGTGACAACGGTTAAGGTGATTTTTACAAGGGCTCACTACCAAGTTTCTCATTGTAGGGTGGCTCACTACCGGTTGGGCTCACTTCTTGGCTATTATAGCCAAAGATACACAAAGGCTCACTACCAAAAGAGAGAGGCTTAGTGCCTATAGAGAAACGCTCACTGCTAGAAGAATGATGAAAGGGAATCCACCGCTGAAAATATTGTCACCCACAATGACACTAGATAGAATCTCACAATTTATTTCCTTAGGTCATATACTCTCGCACACTTTGTAATGTCTGGATATTTAGATTTTCATTCATCACACTTATCTTCATCAAACAAAAAACATCTTCTAATTATATCAATCCATGCTTCCATAAACTCCCAATTCGGCCAAACACAATTTCATAATTCCTAAGTTGACCAAGCATAATTTGAAATAGGTCATTACAAAAAAATTCCCACGATAGAAAGGAATGAAACGTGGACCGAACAAAACCTCCTTGCTCAAATCAACACACTACATGATATCCAGAACCAAAGAGTAAGATGTACATGTTACAATGCAAATAATCTATGACAACTACATCAATGCATGCAAATCCAAGATCCAAGACCGACCCATCCAATTAGAGAAGCTTGTTAATCAAGTGGAAAAGTGTTTGAGTGTTTGGAGGTAGAAAAAGAGCATTGAGCTGGACAAATATGGTGAAGCATGGATTCGTTCCTCGTTTATGGCGACATATTTTTCCTGTATCTCTCGCATTAGTAAGAGATCTCTAAAGAAGTCGTCAGGAACAGATGATGAAACATTGTTAACAACATCACGTTCCATTGGTGAAACTTGCTTAGGCGAAGTTCAAATTTCACATTTTGTGAAAAGCCCTTCAAATTATATACAAGATCGTCACTCCAGAAAATGGAGTTTGAGGAATGTGCAAGATGTACTGAGTATCTTATGGAGATGAAATTTATGTCTGTATATGCAAAGCCTATGAAATATTATATTTCATGTTCATCGATTGTGAATCCAGGAATGGTTTTGAACCACTAATTGTAATTTCCATTTTACCACTTTAATGTGAAATTTTGAAATATTGAAAAAAACAAGTTCAGATGGTTTTGAATTCCTGATCTCCTGTCTAATATTATTGTTATAAATATGTTTAACTCTCATCTCTTTCCCTTAAGATATGCTTCCTTACAACAATTTCTCTTGTAATTATCCACAATTTTTAATAAACATTCTGGCACCTTTCATTTAAACACGATAATGGTTTTTATCTTCCTGTAAGGAACATTCAAATTCTCTATTATCTTTACATTAAATTATATTGAAAACTGGAGAATAAGAATTTTTTGTTATTATGTTATTTAATCTTAACAACATTTTGTTTCTTTGATTGACAAGTTTATAAAAGTTATAAACTTTCAAGATCCTTTTAAGCATTCCAATTAGTCTTAGGTATGTAGGCAATAAATCTATATATAGTGTTAAAAATAGAGGAAGGATGGTTGGATAAAAATAATTTGAATGTAAAAAAAGGAAGTTGGTTTCAAAAGTATAAGAATATATAGAAAAATAAATAAAAAGAAGTTAAGGGTTTAGAAAAAAAATGGAATATAGAGAAAAATAAATTAATGGTTTTAAGAAAAAGTATATTGAAATATAGAGAAAAAAAAGACTTTTCAAAAAAAGTATTAGAACGTAGAGGAGAAAGAGTTCAATAATCCTCCCTTAACAATTTATAATAATAATAGAATAATTCAAAACAAAGACAATATAGCATTTTCACTTCTTCCAAAAATCTTTTTTAAAAGAAAAACTTAGCACAATAACATTCTTCCCTAAAACTATGCTCCAATATAAAAACAAAACTCTCACTTTACCCTTAAATATCTATAAATATATATATGCAAATAAAAATGAGTACTTTAAAATATAGTTTAAAATAAAAAATAAAAAAAATCTCTTCTTAACTATACAAACATACTAAATATACAACACTTATATAATACACAAAGAAACCTTTATAATTATTTTTCATATTTTTAAAAAATAAATATGATGTCATATGATACTCTTCTTGAAAATATTATTCATTTAGAAGATGCTAACATTTTATTCGAGGACAAATTGAGGTTGTCTTAAATAAATTAATTTGTAGATCTCGACTATAAGTTAAGTACATTATTATTTGGACAAGGTTCTTATGATTGGAAACTCGAATGCACAAAAAATATACAATAATATTTTCATACAAGACATGACACATGATACTCTTGAAGATGAAAAAAAGAGTAAAATATACAAAACATAAGATAAATGAAATGCACAATTGTCTTGCTTGTTTTATTTTTCCAATCTCATGGATAGAACTAAAGTAGATGCACCCATGTCTACTTGATTTTTTCTTTGGATGATAGTTGAATGGTGGAATGTGATTTCTTAAACCAACAACACAATGCTTAAAGTTGGTTTGATAGATAAAAATGATGATGGAAATGAGAACAAAGGAAATGGAGAAGCTTGTCATTCAAGTGGAAAAGTGTTTGAGTTTTTTGAGGCAGAGCAAGATAATTGAGCTCAACAAATAGGGTGAGGCCTAGATTCATGCCTCTTTTATGGCTACCTATTTGAATAATATTTCTTGTAGATAAAATTGTTAGGAATAAAGGAATAAAATTTATTTATAGTGGGATGTAGCCTAAGTGAAGCTTGCACCGAAGGATGTTCATTATCTGACATTTTTCAAATCTCTCTTTATCATATATACAAATATGTGCCTATAAATTCAATAGGTTCACCTTTACAAAAAAATACATTGAGCAATGTGCAAAGTCAATGATAAAATATCCTAACCATTAATTGTGAATCCAAATATTTTTGAGCCATTAATAGTAAATTCCACTTTTTCCATGCTAGTCGAAATTTTTGAAATAACAAGAAATCATGGGTTACAAAAACAAGTTTAGATGATTTTAAATTGTTAATTCCTTTCTAGAGTTTGTTATCATTATTATAATTTTTTTTTAATTTTATCTATTTCCTTTTATGATGTGTTTTGACAATAATGTTTGTTATAGAGATTTACCATTATAAATTCAAAGAGTAAGCATTTTGATTCTCTTCTTTTACATTGGGAATGGTTTTCATTTCCATTTAAAAATAAATTATCTCAAATTTTATATTGTCTTTATTAAATTGTTTTATAGACCTTTTTTATTTATAATTTATAAAACAAAAAACATTTATACTGAATTAAGTTTTGGGTATGAAATATTTAGTGTAGATTCTAATACACAAACAATAAATATGAATTGTTTTAACACACATAAAAAATGTTTTATGCATCTTGTCAAAATGGATTACAACATGATGCACCTTAATATAGAGGTCTTCAATTACATCATTATAAACATATGAACTAAACAACAAGGGGATCACTTTATAGAGATAACAATCCCTTAGAATAGACAGTAAACTATACCTATATTTTCCATGCATTTAGCATGCACAACTTAGATCACCTATGCCTTCTAAATTAAAAATGCACGAATCTTAAAAAAACATTCAAATTTGTCATTGTGGTGAATGACATGGTAGATACACTATGATTACATGCATGTTCAACATCGTGTATCCAACATTTACTGGTTATTCTGTAGTGTAGTAAAATGTACTCCTTTACATTTCCCCACTTTGTTTGGGCCCTCCTAATTAAATTGGACTTAATTAGGACTTAATAGTCCTTACTATGCATCTACAAGCCCATTAAATTATATTTTCTGAAGGGGAAATCTAACAATAATTAATGCGAATACATAACACTTTACCTTGAGTAACGTTTGTGTTCTAGGAATAGGGACCTAGGACCTATTCACCCATGGGTGAATGGGTCCTCCCTAAGCCTTTGAACCCAAATTTAAATTATGATTTTGGGAGTATTTTAATGTCTCAAAATTCAAATATTGATGTCGGCTTGTAATGTTTAATTTTCGGGAAATTAAAGATACATACCTATAAATAGAAGGTTATTTTATCAATTCAAGTCTAAGTTTTCTAAGTTGCATAATTAAAATTCCACAAGAGAAAGGATTATGATCAAGAGAATTCAAGAGCAAATTTATCAAGGATATATTGCAGCATTCAAGATCTCAAGTATCATGTCAAAGTCTTTATGTATCATGCATATTTTTGGAGCTAAAATTATGATGTAGGTTTTGAAGATCAAGTCAAGCATTCAAAGCATAATTCAAGTATCAAGATCCACATCCATTGAAGCCATTTCATGAAAGTTGCAAACCTTCCAAGGTCTCCATTACCAAGGTTCATTTAAGGGTTTATTTAATTGCAACATATCATTATTCATTTTTCATTCCTTTCATGTTTTATTCATTTCATTTCAGGTTTTAATTACCAAAATGAGTTTTGACAAAGGCAAACCCCCATTCACCAAAAATAAACATTTTTCTCCCCTTTGTGAATGTGCAAGTTTATAGGTTGAAGACAAGATGGAGATGTCAAAGTTGCATTTTTTGTCAGCTTTGTTGTCATCTCACAAAAACTCAGACCTTGAATTCATTTTTGAATTTTATATTTTGAAACCTGAAGAATCTAGAAGTGTAAAAGTAGGAGTAGAGGGCCCAAAAATCAAGTTTGGAAAGCAAAAAAGAGACCCATTCACCCATCGGAGAATGATTCCTAGACAACCTCTTGAAACTACTCTTTGGTGACTCATACATAGTGTTTAACCCTTCTCAAATATATATATATATATATATATATATATATATATATATATTTTTCTATTGGTATTGAACTTTAAATTGATGTTTCAAGTTTGAATTAGCATAATTTAGTTGATTTACTATTTCTATTTTTATTCCCAAAACTATTGTTTAGGTTGATACCCTTGTCCTCATTCATAACAAAATCAATAGATTCCCTCATTGAGTTGACTCACCTAAGGGTTGTAAGTCAATTATTTGTGTGGATATCATTTCCTAATTAATATAGAAGGATAGGCACATCACCCCACACCCCACACCCTATATTTCTATATTTTGGTGAACCCGACATTCTTACACTACGGGAATGTGCAGGATCATCATGGAAAAAATAGGCCCTTAAGTGGCAATAAAAAGACAGAAAATCAGAGTTAGACAACTTGACATAAAAATTTGAATAAGTTATCTATATTATTTTAAAAAAATGTAAAAAAAGAATCTGTAGCAAATTGAATTGTAGTTTCTAAACTACTAGACCTTTATTTTTAAAAAAAAAATCTATTTTGTGAAAATTTGAAATTTCAATGTAGTAGTATTTAAATTTCAAGGTAAAAATAAGAAGTAGGTGTCTGTCTGACCACCCTAACCACAATAAAATGATAATATTTTAGATATAAGTAGATGACTCAAGTCCCAATGTGATGCATATATTTTTATAATTTTTTTCCAAGTAAATAATTAATTATGAATTTTTTATTACAACTTTAAAAAAATATAAAAGCTCTTCTGTCTAACCACCTTAACTTGGTCAAAAATTCATGAAATTCAATTTTTTTTTTTTAATCCTATAGTATGCAAAGTATAGAATGTGATGCATATTTCAGATTCAAAAAATGTGATACCGTTTGAAAGTTATAGATGTTTTTCAATAAGCCTATCAATCAGGACTTTATTCATAATTCTAATAGAAAATGAATAATAATTATTTATTAAATTCAAAGTAAAGCATAATTTATATGGTGGAAAGCTGAGAATATCCTCTAAAAACCCTTTTCGTTTCATCAATTTTGGGTTAAAAAAAAGTCGTCAGCCACATGGGCCATCATATGGCTTACATATCGCCACTTTTTGGCCCATCATGATCCTACACATACCCCTATATATTTTATGAAATTTGGAGTCCATTTAACCCTAGGTATAGATTTTCATTCTCTTACATTACTTTTCATTTCTTTAGATATTTCAAAATTACATTAGTTGATTTACATTTTAGGGTGTAAAGTGTATTTTGGCATCATTAAATATCTAAAAAATCATAAAATTGGTGTATTGTTAGGCTCATTTTGCATAGTGCATTCATAACATTGCATGATTAGTCATTTAAATCAAAAAATTGAATCAAAATTGCATCTCAAATTAGGTCTTTTTGCTTGAAATTTAGCATCATTTCACACTTGCATATAACTCTGATTTTCCAAAAATTTAAAATAGTAACTACCTATTTGCAACCAGAATCTAGAAACATAAATATTAACTCAGAAATTTGTAATTTAATTTTTCGAAACCCTAAGGGAAGACCCATTTTCCCATGAGTGAATGAGTCCTTGATCAGGGATTTTTTTTTCTGAATTTCTTAGGATTAAAAACCCCCTATCTACATTTTGTGTTTCTACATTTAGATCTTTGTTTCAGTTTTCATATTTTTTGTTTTATAATTTTTTTCACAATTAAGGTTAATTGGTCAAATTCAATGTATTTTTTGAATCCAAAATTACATTTAAAAAAGACATCATTTTCATATTTTTGTATAGTATAATTAGAAAATTATCTTCCTTTAAATCTAAATTTTTTCTATCTCTTTAAATTTCAATTCATTCTTGCATGATGGACATGTGTATGGATAATATATGAAATTATTTACTCTCTTTGGTAGATGTCTCAATTTGTGTATTTGGTAATGGTCCTAATGCAATAGAACCTAATCATGTTCAATCAACTCCTAATGCATGTTATCATGAGGTTGACATCATAGGAGAAGATGAGGATAGCATGCACAATTTCATATATAAATACCTTGAAAACATTGAGAATAATGTATCATTTTAAGTGAATCCATGCAACAACCAACAACTCCTATTATTCCATCACTTGAGATGCTTGGTTTTTACATCCTGAAATTGAAACACAAAGCAAGTCTCAACCATCAATCAAGAGCAATAATGATACTCCTTTTGCTTATGCCAATAAAGTTACCAATACACCCATTAAATTAGAAGAGACTTATGGTGAAGGCTTTAATATCTTAACCAAGAAAGGATGTGACATAACTAATGAGAATGAAATTCACAACCTTTTAGAACAAATCCCAGTTGAGGATACCAAAGGATTAGGATATCAAGATCCTCCTCCCTTGCATCTTCCAAGGAAACAAATGTCCTCCATCATAATGATCAACCAATGCCTCACAAGGATGATAGGATCATCTTAGGTCCCCCTCCTCAAAATCCATCTCAAAAAAATAGTCAACCAAGCAAGAAACAAAAGCTTTGCAAACTCAAAAAACTAAAATTTCCTTGTCCCATGTCTCAAAGTGAAAATTTCTTACAAACACTTCTTAATCAAGGACTCATAACATTACCATCTAATAAAGAAAATAAAAATATAAATGGTAAAGTAAAAACATGTCTCATTGTCAATATCATACAACTCTTGGGCATAGTATTGTTGAGTGTCATTTTTTATTTATAGTATCTTTAATGATTTTGATATCATAGAGATAATCTCGTAAAGCACGTATAAAATTTTCTCCTTGTCCATGTAATAGTTGTAGAATCTTAGAACACTCACTATTGCATGTATCACACTTAAAGCATATCATTTAACCTATTGCAAGGAGCACCACATCATCACTTATCTCACCTCATCCTTGCCTTGCATGCAGTGGGCACAAGGGGTTAGATAGCATTGTTCTATTGTTATGCTTTTCATGGTCCCTTTAGCTAGTTACCCAATTTCCACATATGATAAATAAGATTGGGATGTGGACAACTTGCTATCTAGGTTAACTTGCATGTGCCTTACTAGTCTTTTCTCCATTTTCTTTTCATTTTTTTGTGTCATTGCATGTGCATAATGTGATCCCATGTACTAGGGTTAAAACACCAAGTTGTGTTGCACTTTCAGCAACTTATCAGCACAACATAATTTAAGTATTTCTAACTAAAAATCAAGTTTGGTCAAACATATGATCTAGTAAGATTCATTCTAGCTAAGTTAGATACTTCCACAACTTTCTCAACTAAAATTGTTGGCTAAAAATATATGGAGCACCACTTTGAGTCCAATTTACCAAAAAAAAAAAATTATTTGAAAAATTTGAAGTTTCAATAACTCTTACTAATGTAAATAATATTTTTTTTTAAATATAAAAATACTTTTATAGACCCATAAGTGTAATTTTCAAAAATATATTTATTTTAATAGTTTAATTATTATTCATATTTTATATTTTATTTTTACTAAAATTAGGTTATCAACACAAAATATTAGGTTGATTACCATGCCAAAGAAAAATACTAAAATTTATTAAAATAAATAAAATAAAATATGGTGCACTAGATAAAAGAATCTATTTCAAAATGGTATTTTTTTTTTCATTTTAGCTGAATATTTAATACGAAAGTTGACATCTGATGGAAACAACTATTTTTTGATTCACACACATTTTAATATTTATTTAAAAATATATATTTATCAAAATTGGAAAAAAAATATCTATGCACTAAAGTTTCAAGTTATAAATACACACAAAAATTTCAAAAGAAACAAAAAAAAATTACTATAAAAAATTTGACATCTTATACAACTTCATTTTTCAACATTTTATCAGCAACTAAATTATAGTGTTAATTTATTAAAAACTAGTTTAAAATAATTTTTTAATTTTTTTTTTTTTAAATACAAACATAAAATATACTAGAAACCACACATTTTTCTAGTTTACATCATTTCAAAATTCAAAACATATATGCCACTTTCTAGTGATTCATGTTTAAAAGTTGGATTAGTGTTGGTCGTTTCCTTTATAAAGTGTGACAGAACTTTGTGCTTTTACCCACCATTCTGTTTGACATGTCTTTATGTTATCTTCATTCTTCTATATGTCATTTAAACCTTTATATTTTATTTTGTCTTGTATTTTCCTTTTGGGGATGATGTAAGGTGTCGAGACATTTAGGTCTCTTCTATGTTGACCCAAAAACTTTTCTTTGTTTCTTTATTTAGGGAATGATGAGGTTTTCGAGCTCTATAATATCATTATAGCAAAGACATACATTGACCCTAAATCTATAGATCCCTTATGTGTTATTTTGGGATTTCATTATATAATTTTGACATTTTTGACTATAACTAATGTTTGTTAGTGTGATCTTCTTACTTCATGTGATGTGTTTTCTTCTTGGTGGTTTCATTGGGTTTGACATCCTCCAAGAGCATGACCTTTCTTTACATATGGCATTCCTCTTAGTGGTGATGCTATGGATTGCATTACCTAAGTTGTGAATCTTTTATCCTAGACTTTACCTCTCTTGGGGACATTAGGTACAATGTTCACTAAGGTGAGAACTTTAATGAAATAAGAAAAACCCCTTTGAACATACCTTATCTTATTTTCATTTTTTTCATCAGTGCGTAGCATAACACAACTTGCTAGCCTTGTGAAGCACAAAGTTACAACCTTTTTTATGGCCAACTATCATAACAAAACTTTCTTGCTTATGGAGTCATCTTTGTTCATGAGTGTCTAGCATAACACATCTTGCTAGCTTATGAAGCTTGATGTTCATATTGTGTGGAACCTTATCAAAGTTATCAAGAGGTTTAACTTTTGGTATGGTTGTATGTATGGGAGCCTATAGACTTGACATGACTTTCCCATCAACCACTTATTTTTGTATTTAGTTTGCATAGTTGTATCAACATGAATTTGCACCCCTAATGAAAATTCCCTTTTGTCCATTAATACTTTAGGAAATCAAATTCGAAGGTGAAATTCTACCTAAGCCTGCTCCCTTCATTCCACTTGGAGTTTGTTTTGTGCATTGGTAGAGGTGTTTATGTTTGGGATGCTTGTGTCGCACATAGACATCTACACGATGCGCTAATGTCCCCGATAGATTCCCACTTCTTGATCCTACAGAGGCATTATTATTCTGATTAGGAGTCGACTTGTAACACCCTCTTCGGTCGACCGACCTGAATATGGCCATTTTCTTCACTCTTTCCTTCATATTCACTATTCCATCACCCATTTTCATCTCTAGACCATCTTTTTGGACCTCTCCATCCTTTCTAGCTGTTCACAAGCTCCAAGCAGCTTCCTCACCATCTCTTCACAACACTTTACACTCCCTATCAGCAACATGAACACTCCATCACTTTAGTAGAACAAGTGTGAGACAAACACCATTCCAGTAGAGGCTTGATTTCCTCTCATTTTCTCCCCCACTAGCCTTGAGTTCCTTGGGTGGAGGTGGTAATCTTTCACTCCTCTCCTCTATTACTTGGTTGAGTAGAATAACACTGTTTTGTAGTGCTTTTGTGTTCTCTACTTCATTTCTTACTTTTCTATCTATCTGGCTGTCTATGGAGGTGGGAACACCAAAACAAGGGTTTGACTGAGGCAAACCCCTATACAGCCCCAACACTTTCTCTCTTTCTTGTGTGCAGGTATTGAAGACATTCATGAGGTGGAGGCTTCATCAATCACACGATTGTAAGCATTTCCTTTCCCTTCTTCTCCTTGTCTTTATCTCTTCTATTTCAGTCTATTTCCTTTATCACATTTAGTTTCTTTATTGCACTCTCGAAGTTCTCAGTAATCAAATTGCTAGTAGTCACTTAGCTGGTTTTTTTAGATAAACGTGCTTTCTGGTCCATATGAGATACTAGCACACCTCGGGGATGCCATCACGTCATGTTGTCATCTGCATTCTGCGTTGACTTCCTTTGGTCGAGAGCTTGTTAGTTTGTCTAGAGAATCTCAGTGTACTACTCTTTTTGGTTCTAGAACTCTTGCCATTGTTCTTTAAGGTAGTTTAGGGAAGTTTTCCCTGTGAGGATCTCTAAGTGAAGAGAACTCATGAGTAGCGAATCCCCCTTCTCTACATTTTGGTGAACCTGACATGAAGAATAGTGTTCTTCGAAAAACTAGGAATTTATTTACCCCTACTTGGTGGGGTCATAACTTTTGACTCAGTGCTCAGAATTCAGAACCCTTTGCACTGTTGGAAAGGTCTTCTAGAGAACTAGTTCAATCCTTAAAATACTAATGCCTTTGACAATCAAATTTTAGGGGCCGATGCATGTTCCATACCCTAATTCTGCTCCGAAGACCTCCGAAAATGCGAATTACTAGAACATAGAAAATCTCAAAAAAGTCATAACGAATTTAATATCTTCTTTTATTAGTTATGCATCTAATTTTATTCAAAATATTAATGACATTCCATTTCATGCATGTGATGGTGACTTGGCTTTTCCTATGTCACTCGGTATATTTGATCATTCTCATGAGAGTCCTCTTCCTTCAGAGGATATCTTGTTGCAAGAAGATGAAATCATGGATACCTTTCTTAACATTACTCTACCTTTTGTTCATTCCAATGCACTCTCCTCTAGAGATGATGCATTTGTGAATGATGAATCTCCTACTCATTCCAATGCACTCCTTCTAGGGACGATGCATTTGTGAATGATAAATTTCTTATCTATCCTAATGCACTCTCCTCTAGAGATGATGCATTGGTGGACGATGAACATCCTTCTGCATTTGATCCTGTTTGGGTTGATGTTGAGAACATCTCTTTGAATAATTATTCTACTAGTTGTGATGATTCTATAAATGTAATCTATGTCTCTGTTGCCCCTCAAAGGCCTAAGAGATCGATCATTTACGTGACTCCAGCTAGCCCTTCTCCTGAAAGGGTTTGTTTTATTGATGGTGTTCCATTTGATAGTGACTCCCTTGATCTTTATAAGGCTCCCTCTTATAGAGCAGTAACCCATAATTATGATACTAGAATGAACAAAACAACTAAAACTTCTTCAAGCACCTGAACCTATGACTAAAGCACCTGGTGATTACGATCTTGTCGAGAAACCTCAAGTTACTCTGGATAAGATCTCACTATGAGACTTGCTTCAGTTTGCTCTAGTTTATTAAGGTATGCTTCAAGAATCCTTGCAAAAGATCCTCTTGCCTTCTTCTGCTAGGTCAAAATATGTTGATGTGTTGTTAGCGTATATTCATGCGAATTCACTGAATATTGCATTCTATCGACAGGAACTTCCACCTCCAGAAGTATAGAAGCAAGAAGATCGTCTAATAATCATAATCAACATTAATAAGATTGGCATTAGATGTACTCTCAATGAAGTTGGTTTGGTGCTTAATGTATGTAGTATTGATCTACTGCCCAAGATTAATATTGAATCATCTTCTATTAATACTTCTTTTGTTATCATTTGTGGGTTTGATAATGTTGGGGGAAAAGATCTAGGTACTATAGTATTACCTTTGCAGCTTGGACCCATTACCGTACTTACCCTTGTATATGTTATGATAGAAAAGATGACTTATAACCTTCTTCTTGGTAGATCATGGATTCATGCTATGGGTGCAGTCCCATCTACTTTGCATAAATCTATTAAGTTCATTGCTAATGATCGAGTAGTCACAGTTAAGGCTAACCCTGATGCTATGAACTTGTGTGAGATGGTAGTTGTTGGTCAGGCTTTGGTTGTGCCTACTCTTATTCCTTTAGTGTCTTCTAGTGCATGAATGTTTCCTCTAGCAGTACCTACTACAAAGGATACTCTTGAGATGAATGTCCCTAGAGAAGATCCTTCTAAAGCGAGAAATTATAAGTCCTCTTCTCAAGAGAATGTGTGTATTAGTGATGATTGGGGTCCTTTAGAATTTATAGATTCCTTCATTCAATAATATAAGGTTGACCCGATCCACTTAGACCCTTCGATGACATCATTCGTACCCACCATCAAAGATGATTGTTCTTCTATGTCACGGGATAATGTGAATGAGAACTGTAATGTTCTTAGTATTGATCCTCCTTCTAAGGAAGACGATTATGCTTCTACTAAGGAGGATAATGCTAATAGTCCTATCAAGAAATATGGTGGTGATCCTATAGAGGAGTATGTTCCCCCTTGCTTGAACAATGCTCTCTATGAGGACCCCCCTTCTTCTCATGATTTGCAAACACATTCTGGCCCCAACTTTAGGCTCATCTCTAAGTATGGTTATGAGTGTAAAGGTTGTGGGCGTAATAAATAGGGCATATAGGTCCCTATAGACTTTGCACCTCACAAGCGTAATCTAGGGCTTGGTTGCCTGAATGAACAATCTAAGAAGAAACCATAGTTGAATGTTCATATGACATCCGCTCAACCTCATTCTCACAGATTGGTCTATCCTTCTTTATCTTTTATCTTCATACATGCTTCTAGTGAGCAGTCAAACTTTTCTCCACAAGAGAAAGGGTTGCTTCCTTCTCCTCATCCTTTATTTGAACAAGAGCATATTTTGTTGTGGCTTCTAAAAGCCTGCTTCATTACTCTTCCTCCTCCTACATGCAAGAAATTTCATAAGAATGATCATGAAAAACATTCCTTTTGTGCATACCATCGAGTGCCTGGCCATTCCACTAGTGAATGTAAGGACTTGAAGGATAAAATATGACAACTTCATGATTTAGGCGCTTGTTGATGCACATTCCTCTTCTTCAAACGATAAGTGATATCAAGGTTTTCCTCTATCTTGTTCTAAATATTTTGCATGTTTCTCCCCCCTATATGTTGGGGGCAGTGACAACTTATTTTGGAGATGTGTGTCCTTCTTAAGGACCCTCTCTCTATGTCTTTTGAATGAAGCATCCCTTGAGTGGACCCCCTCTTCTATTGAAGGGTTCCCGAGGGACCTCTTTGAAAGCTTTTTCTCTCAAACAAACTATATGGCATCTAGCTTGGGGGCAGCTCAACTAGACCTATTTCACATCTTGGCATCTAGCTTGGGGGTAGCCTGACTAGACTTGTTTCACATCTTTGTGTCTAGTATGGGGGAAACTAAACTAGATCTACTTTACATCCTTACATCTAGCTTGGGGGCAGCCTAACTAGTCTTCAATTTTCAAACAATGTGTCCCTTGAGTGGACCCTCCTTCCTTTTGAAGGGTTCTCAAGGGACCCCTTTGAAAATTTTCCAAATTAGTGATGGTCTACGTGACTATCTATTCACTGGCCTACGTGGCTGCTTCCTGATATGTTTTATTTGCAGGTAAACATGTCACCTTCTCTGACTCTGTGGAGTCCCCTTTGCTCAGTCTCCCTCATGTGAGAGTTCTTGGGGGATACCTTCCTTGTAGGTCTACGGGTCTATAAGGTGCTTTCCTAGTTTCCTTCATGTGAGAGTTCTTGGAGGATACCTTCCTTGCATGTGTACGGGTCTTTAAGGTGATTTCCTGGTTTTTTTCAAGTGAGAGTTCTTGGAGGATACCTTCCTTGCAGGTTTGTGGGTCTGTAAGGTGCTTTCTTGGTTTCCTTCATGTGAGAGTTCTTGGAGGATACCTTCCTTGCAGGTATGTGGGTCTGTAAGGTGATTTCCTAGTTTCCTTCATGTGAGAGTTCTTGGAGGATACCTTCCTTGCAGGTTTGTTGGTCTATAAGGTGCTTTCCTGGTTTCTTTCATGTGAGAGTTCTTGGAGGATACCTTCCTTGCAGGTCTGTGGGTCTGTAAGGTGCTTTCCTGGTTTCCTTCATGTGAGAGTTCTTGGAGGATACCTTCCTTGTAGGTCTATGGGTCTGTGAGGTGCTTTCTTACTTCAGCTTTATAGCTCTACGAAGTTATGAAGTCCTTTTCTTGTCCTACACTCTTGGGTTCACCAGATTGAGTTTTGCTTCCTCGACAGTTCAAGTATACATCTCTTAATTTTCTACTTCTCTACTCTACTTTACCGAAACACTCATAAGTATTCATGCTCACTAAAATGGGGGCACAATGTATCAACATGAATTTGCACCCATAACAAAAATTCCCCCTTTGTCCCTTAACACTTTAGGAAATCAAATCCAAAGGAAAAATTCCACCTAAGCTTGCTGCCTTTGTTCCACTTGGAGTTTGTTTTGTGCGTCGGTAGAGGAATTTTTGTCTGGGATGCCTACATGGTGCATAGAAGTCTACACGGTGTGCTAACATCCCTGACAGATTCCCGCATCTAGAGCCTGTAGAGGCGTTACCATTCACATTGGGAGTCGACTTGTAATGCCCTCTTTGGCTGACCGACCCAAATATGGCCATTTTCTTCACTCTTCCCTTCTTATTCACTATTCCATCACCCATTTTCATCTCTAGACCATCTTTTTGGACCTCTCCATCCTTTCTATCTCTTCACAAGCTCCAAGCAGCTTCCTCAGCACCTCTTCACAACACTTTACACTCCCTAGAAACAACATCAACACTCCATCACTTCAGTAGAGCAAGTGTGGGATAAACACCATTGCAGCAGAAGCTTGAGTTCCTCTCATTTTCTCCCCCACTAGCCTTGAGTGCTTTGGGCAGAGGTGGTAATATTTCACTCCTCTCCTCTATTACTTGGTTGAGTAGCATAACACTGTTTTGTAGTGATTTTGTGTTCTCTACTTAATTTCCTACTTTTCTATCTATCTGACTATCCGTGGAGGTGGGAACACCAAAATGAGGGTTTGACTGACGCAAACCCCTATACATCCCCAACACTTTTTCTCTTTCTTGTGTGCAAGTATTGTATATGTTCATGAGTTGGAGGCTTCATCAATTGCATGCTTGTAAGCATTTCCTTTCCCTTCTTCTCCTTGTCTTTATCTCTTCTATTTCAGTCTATTTCCTTTATCATAATTTGTTTATTTATCATACTCTTCAAGTTCTCAGTAATCGGATTGCTAGTATCCACTTAGATGTTTTCTAAGATAAACCTACTTTCTGGTCCATACGAGATGCTAGCATGCCTCAGGGATGCCAGTGCGTCGCCCTCTCATTTACATTATGCACTGACGGCCTTTGGCCAAGAGCCTGTCAATTTGTCCAGAGAATCTCAGTGGCCTGCTCTTTCTGGCTCTAGAACTCTCATCGTTGTCCTTTGAGGTAGTTTAGGGCAGTTCACCCCATGAGGATCTCTTAGTGAAGAGAATTTGTGAGTAGCGAATCCCCCTTCTCTACAATAGTTAACAATGAGTTTCACTTGCAAACATTTTTGGATAAATTGCTAAGGCTTCATCCATATATAGATGGACAAATAGTCAAGGCTTGAGCCAACCCTTTTCTTTCTTTAAGTCTTTGACATTGTATGATTGAGTATCTTTTTAGTATTGTTGTATATATTTTAACATTGGAATCTATCTCTTTATTCCTTTGTTGGTTTTTCCATGAGATCTTAGATCTTGGTGGCTTGAGCATCTTCCTTGACCTTTGTCATCTTATCTTTCCAACAGTTTTAGATTAGACATCTTTTGATTTTCTACTTGAGTGTGAGTTTGCACTTGTGCTCATCCTCTCACTAAAGTGGGGACTAAATGTAGTGTAGTGAAATGTACTCCTTTACATTTTCACACTTTGTTTAGGCCCTCCTAATTAAATTGAACTTAATTATGCATTAATAATCCCTATTATGTATCTACAAGCCCTTTAAATTATATTTTTTGAAGGGGAAACCCAACAATAATTAATGCCAACACATAACACTTTAACTTGTGCAATGTGTGTTCTAGGAATAGGGACCTAGGACCTATTATCCTATGGGTGAATGGGCCCTTCCTAAGAATTTTAACCCAAATTTAAATTATGTTTTTGGTGGTATTTTAATATCCCTGAATTCAAATTTTGATGTTAGCTTGTAATGTTTAATTTTTGGTAAATTAAGGATACATACCTATAAATAAAAGGTTATTTCATCAAATCAAGTCTAAGTTTTCTAAGTTGCATAACTCAAATTTCACAATAGTAAGGATTATGATCAAGAGAATTCAAGAGAAGATTTATCAAGGGTTTATTGTAGCATTCAAGATCTCAAGCATCATTTAAAGTCTTTATGCATCATGCATGTTTTTGGAGCTAACATTGTGATGTAGGTTTCAAAGATCAAGTCAAGCATTCAAAGCATAATTCAAGTATAAAGATCCACATCCATTGAAGCTATTTAATACAAATTGTAGACCTTCTAATATTTCCATTATCAAGGTTCATTCAAGGGTTTATTAAATTGCAACATAACATTGTTCATTCTTCATTCCTTTCATGCTTTATTCATTTCATTTCAAGGTTTAATTACCAAAATTGGGTTTGACCAAGGAAAACCCCCATTCACCAAAAATTATTTTCCCATTTATGAATTTGAAGGTTTATAGGATGAAGAAAATTTGGAGACCTCAAATTTGTGAAATTGGAAAAGTTATCAAAACTGTGTTTGTTGTCACCTTTGTTGTCATCTCATAGAAACTTAGATTCTGAATTCATTTTTGGCTTTCCAACTGTGAAAACCGGAGAATTTGGGAGTGTAGACACAAGAGAAGATGACCCAAAGATAAAGTTTGAAAAGAAAAAAAATACCCATTCATTCCTTGGGCAAGTGAGGCCCAGACAAGCTCTTGAAATTGATTTTTTGTGACTGGTACATAGTGTCTAACCCTTCTTAGATCTACAATTTTTTTTTTGTTTCTGTTAGTATTGACCTTTAAATTGATGTTTGAAGTTTGAATTACAATAATTGATTTAATTTACTATTTTTTATTTTCTCTCCCAAAAGTGTTGTTCAGGTGGATACCCCCATCCTCAGTCATAAAAAAATCAATAGATTTGATCATTGAGTTGACTCATATAAAAGTTGTAATTCAATTATTTGTGTGGATCTCATTTCCTAATGAATATAGAAGGATAAGAGCATCACCCCACACCCTATTTTTCTATGTTTTGGTGAATCTTTTTTCTATTTTTTAATCTCTTTCCAAAATTTTCACTCATTTTTTGGGAGGTTTTTGTATCATCCACAAAAAGCATTTATCTATCCAATATGGGAGCATGAGCCTAAGTTAGGATGAAACCTATTCATTTGAGATCCAGGTATTAGAGGTATTTATTATACCAAATTCAGCCAAAGCACGATCTTAGCCTCATTCTATATGATGTTAGGGCCTTGAACTAAAAGACTTGATCCTTAGTGGGATTTTAGAACCATTCAACTTTACTGATAAACCAAAAGCCCAATGAATCTTCACTCATTTTGAATTTATTTTGACTTTTATTCAATATATTAAAGACTATTAATTTTATAAATATTATAGCTTACACATAAAAATTTAAAAGATAGGTGTTTGATCCAATATAGAATTGTAACTTAGTCAATACAAATCTTTGGACACATTGAAATGCATCATGTATGTATGAAATTGAGTGTTTCTTTGAGTTTCCAAGATAGGGGGATAGGTTTTGGGATGACATATTGTTTTCCTAAATCTTGGGGATGGGGGCATCTAATAAAATAATATTAGAGATATTTCTATTTAAAAAATTTAAATAAAAATAACTTAAAGTAAGTAAAAAGGAGATATCTAATAATTCAAAACAATTTCTTGATTTTGGATGTCATAAGAGAAGAGTATATGTCTAAAATAAAGGGAAATAGGGTTCCCTAATTTTGGATATGGGGAAAATTTACCTATCTCACCTCTTTCATTAGGAAAAAGAGATCTCAAATAACAAGATTAACTTACTCTACCCTTAGGTGAGTCAACCTTGAGATTGGATCTTGACTATTTTCCTTATGCTTGAGGATGGGCTGCAACTTTTAGGAAAACACTTTTGTGGGATGAATGAAAAATAGAAAATAAACTCAATTATCCAATGCAATACATGAATCATAGATTTAAAACCCACATCTAATAGAAACACCAAACTTTTGACAGATTTGAGAAGGTTGAGTATTTTTGCACCTTTCACCAAAATATCATTTTAAGAGCTATATTAGGACAAATTCACCCTAGGATGAATGGGTCTTTGTAGGGCATTGTGAAATTTATTTTTGGGTCCTCTAATCATGTGTCTTTACTTCCAAATTCTCTGGATTTCATAGTCGGAAAGTTAGAAATAAATTTTGTAGGTGAGTTTTCATGGATTGCAAACAATTTTGACAACTTTGCAAATTTTTCTTATTTTTCCCCTTTTGAGATCTTCAATCCTTTCTTCAGCCTAAGATCTAAAAGACAACCAAGAGGGAAAATTTATTTGTTTTTGGTGAATGGGGTTTTATCTTGGTCAAACCCCGTATTGGTAATTAAAACTTGAATTAAAATAATGAAACATGAAAGGAATGATGAATGAACAATTGCTATGCTGCCACTCACCAAATCCTTGATTTGAAACCCTTTATTGGAAATATTTGAAGGATTGAATCTTGCATGAAATGGCTTGAATTGAATATTGATTTGATGACTTGAATTGATGCTTGAATTCTTGAAATCTACATCATGATGTTAGCTCCAAATGCATGCATGATTGGAAATAACTTTGACATGATGCTTGAGATCTTGAATGTTACAACATATGATTGAAAAATCTACTCTTGAACACCTTTGACAATAATTTTGGCTCTTGCAATTCTCATCAAAATTCCTCTTAAAAATCTAGATTTTTTAGGATTTGAATTTGATATTTAATAACCTTGCTTTTATAGATGATTTTCTAATTTCCCAAAAATTAAACATTACAAGCCAACATTTAAATATTAATTTGGGATCATTAAAAACTACCAATTAAACATATTAAAAATTTGAATTTAGCAAGTAAAGGGAACCCATTCACCCAAGGGTGAATGGGTCTTCACCTAAATTTCCAAGACCTATTCATTTTGAGGTGTTAAAAATAATAATTACATTAATTGAATATTAGTTCCCATTTTAGATATTGCAATTAGTTAGGCTTGTAGATGCAAAATTGGGCCAATTAGAGGCTTAATTAAGTCCATTTAATTAAGGGACCCAAACATAGTTTGAAAATTTAAAGGAGTAAATTTTCCTACATTACAATGTCAATTTCTAGAGAATTGATGACTATCTAAAATTAAGTAAGAACACTACTATACCAACTAGATTGCACCCAGAACATGCATGACCATCACTGCCCATGAAAGGCAGAATATCCATGAAGGGTAGAATCAAGGAGCTATGACTGAGATATACTTCCATCTAGCATAAAATCATTTTCAAAAAGAACAAACACCGACCAAACACTACTATGCGTTTGGACCACATAACAAAATGCATTGAGCACTGTCACCTCAGGCAAGACATAAGAGCACTACTAAGCAAGAACATTGCATATATGCATACCAATGCAAACTAATTTCAAGGAAGCAACCAAAAGTTATAATCATTGCAAGTTCAAGATTTAAAAACCTAACGACCACTTTGAAACAAGTGATATACCATTGTCAAACCTGTATGAGTCCCTAACTTTAAAATATTAACAAATAATTTTCATTCACAAGAATACTTTCCAAGAAAATCAAATATTCATTATCCCATTTTCATCAAGCAATAAACTCCAAGAAACTCTAATTTTCACATGATGCTTTATTGTCATTGAACATTGTGCAACTATCCATTATGCAAGGAAAACAACACTTGAAAGAGGAATAAATTACATTGAAGCAAGCTTGAAGTATCACTATATCAAGCATGGATTTCACTATATATGTAATGTGATGCAAACACATACCACTATTTCCCTTGTATTTCTCAAGATCATCATCAAAAAGATTACATTGAAGCAACTCTATAGATTTTTGACACTTTTCTATCAATATCATGAAGCATCAACATCAAAAACTACACCATCAACTGAGTGAAGAATGATCAATGAACATCAACACTATGAACATATAGTCACACCCCTTACAATCACTGTCTAGGATCATTATGTTCATTATTAAAAGAAAGACAACATTGCACTATTCATGTGCAAGAAGAAATAGTTAAGACAAAAGAAAATCACTGCCACTGACCATTTGAAGAGACTATCATAGCAATAAGGAATTTGTATACCATAGTCACCATAGAGTGAGAACTAAAAATCTTTGACATACCATAAATGAATAGCTTCAAACTGATTTTCATGAATTCAAATTTTTATTTACAACCTTTACAACCTCTTGGTTGTTATCTATGGGGTTTGTAGGGTAAAACTATGAACATCTCCCCCTAACCTAATGCTTCTCTTTTATGCACTTATAGATGTCACTTGTGTAGTATGCAAAAGCTTGGATTCATATTTCTCTTGCTTTTGTTTTTTCTCCAAACTAATTTCATCATACTAGCATTACAATGTGCATTAATTCTCTTTAGTTGCACCTCCAAGTTAGGTCTACAAAACTTATCTATATGCCCACAATTTCCACAATTAAAGCATCTCAACTTTTTTAAGAACTCAAAAGGATTTCTACTTGAAAAACTTGATCTTATTTTAGACACAACCTTACATTCACTAGCTTTTTGCCCATATTGATTACAACCAAAGCAATAACCAAAGAAGTGTAGATTATACCTGAATGATGTATTCCTTTTGCTAATAAATGGTCTCATGAATCATTTTTTTGTGACATTAGTTCCATCATCAACATGTTGAAGATCATTGGAGTGTGAACATTCACGTTTTGCAAACCCTAGACTACTGTTGTTCTTATGACCTTTTTGCTTGTCCAAGAGATTTACCAACTTGTCACTACTGCCACATATATCAAATATTTTCTTCAAAGCCACAACTTATACCTCTAGACTACACCACTCCTTTTCCTTGATATCTATATCCATTTTGGTGACTTCTACAATTCTCTTTTTCTCTTCAAGTTGAAGTTTTAAATTTGCAACTAATTTTCCTGATTCATTGACCTTATTGATGAAATTTTTAGTCTAATTTCTTTTCTCTACTACCTCCTTTTTGAGTTTTTTAATTTCACCAGGTGCACATCTCAACTCTCACTCAAAATAAACCTCTCCTTCACTATTATCAAATTGATCTTCACTAGTATTAGATTAATCTTCACTATTAACAATGGTCATAAAAAAAGTTTTCCCTCCTTCAATTGAATCTTCTAAACAACCATTTGTTACACCAACATCCTTAGCAAGAATACTTTTCATATTTTTGAATGAGTTTTCTCTTTTATAATTATGCTTCTTCTTCTTTTCTTGTCTTCTATTGTTGTCCACTTCACTTTTAGAATCTTTATAGGGACATTGAGCAACATACTACCCAATTTTACCACAACTAAAATATTTGAATGGAAGCTTACCTTTATACTTTCCTAATCCTTTTTTAGTTTTCTTACAGAGATGGAATATCGATCATCCAATTCCTCTTAATCAAAATTCATCTCTTTATCCTTCTTGACAGATTTAAAGGCTACCTACTTGCTTGTAGAATTTTCATTATAAATTCCCATCTCATAAGCTGTAAATGTTCCATGAAGTTCATCTAAGGTGAGCTTATTTAAATCCATTTCTTCTATAGTAGATATTTTAGAATCATACTTGGTGGTTAATGACCTTAGCACCTTCTCGACAATTATTTTCTCTTCCAAAGTCTCTCCAAGACCTTGAATAGTGTTGATTGTTTCTTGAACCCTTAATCCTTCAAATTTAGCTCTAAAGTTTTGTAGCTTGGCTTCCTTGACCTTATCATCACCCTGATAGATACTAGTTAGCCTATCCCACATATATTTTATAGAGTTACAATCCATAACCTTAACAAGTATATCATTTTTCAATCCACGACAAATACAACTTTTTACTTTAGCATTGCATTCATATGCCTTTTTCTCAGCTATAGTAGAAGGAGGTGTAGTAGCAGTATACTCAGTTTCAACTACTATGGAAATATCATAACCTTTAGAAATTAAGTAGTTTTCCATTCTAAAATTCTAGAAAGTAAAACCCAAACCATCAAATAACAGTGTAGGGTATGTGCAGGATCATGATGGGCCAAAAAGTGGTGATATGTAAGTGATATGATGGTCCATGTGGCTGACGACTTTTTTTTTACCCAAAATTGATGAAACAAAAAGGGTTTTTAAAGGAGATTCTCAAATTTCCACCAATATAAATTATGCTTTATTTTAAATTTAATAAATAATTATTATTCATTTTCTATTTGAATTATGAGTAAATTCTTGATTAATAGGCTGATTGAAAAAAATTTGTAGCTTTCAAACAGTATCACATTTTTTGAATATAAAACATGTGTCACATTCTATGCTTCACATACTATAGGATTAAAAAAAATGAATTTCATGAAGTTTTGACCAAGTTAAGGTGGTTAGACATACGAGTTTTTATATTTTTTAAAAGTTGTAATAAAAAAATCACAATTAATTATTTAGTTAAAAAAAATGTGCATCACATCGGGACATGAGTCCTTTACTTATATCTAAAATATTATAAAAAAATATTATCATTTTATTGTGGTTAGGGTGGTCAGACAGACACCTACTTATTTTTTCCCTGAAATTTAAGTACTACTGCATTGAAATTTTAAATTTTCCTTTTTTTTCTAAATAAACCTAGTAGTTTAGAAACTACGTTAAATGTTCTACAAATTCTATTCTTACTTATTTTTAAAATAATACAGATAACTTATTCAAATTTTTACGTCAAGTTGCCTAACTCTAATTTTTCTAAATTTTATTGCCACTTAAGGGCCTATTTTTTCCATGATGATCCTACACATACCTTGCATTAGAGTTAGAACAACTGCCCTGACTAGCCATAATGAGTACTCCTCTACCAAAATCTCCCAAGTTGTTTAAACTTATGCAAAGGGACCTATTTCTCTAATACCACTTGTTGGAGTACAAGACCATAACTTGAGGGGGGTGAATCAGTGGTATAATAAAACCAATTTCAACACACTTGATTACATAAAGTCTCTAGATGTTGTATGTTATCAAAATCAAAAAAATGTGCAAATCAGAATAGCACATTTAAATCAGGAATGATCAACCATGAACAAAGCAACACATCATCAAGAAGAATTAAGACATGAAATTTATGAGTGAAAAACCTACTCTGAACAATTTCTCTATTAAAAAAATTATTGTTTACAAATTTTATGCCTCACTAGCAACACAAAAAGCCTCGTTGGCTAAGAGTCAAGCCTCATTAGCAACCATTCAAGCCTCACTGGCTATAATATGCCTCACTGGCTAATTCCTATTCCTCACTAGCAAAACTCCATGTCTCATAGACACTCTTCAAAAGAAAGATAATTGGTTCCATAGGGTTACACTATTTCACTTCAAACCACTGCTCAACAAAAGCTATAACACAGATTGAAAAATTATTTTTACAACAATCTCACATACAACCATCTCTCATATAGTCATTTGACACCTTTTTCAATCACGAAATCACACTATCTTTGCCAGAACCAATTTGCAAATTTGACACAACATACCTCAATAATATTTTTGTAATAAGTAAAACTCATGCATTCCTTCTGCAATTACCATGTATAGTTTGTAATAAATTCACCTCCTTGAGTATCAGGCTCATTCCATTTCAACACCAAGAAATGTCACATGTTGAATTCAAAAAGCTATAGTCAATTTTGGAAATTCAAATATTTATTTATCATCCTTCAAATACTGCTTATTTTCATGAAAAATTCAGTCACCATTTCATTACACCAATTCTTTGTCAAAAAGTTTATACAAAAGATTGTAGTCAAATGTGCTTCATTATCATTTAACTAGCATTGAATCCTTTAAGACTTCAAAATAGAATCTTTATCTTCAAAACCAAAAATATCCTATCTTCAACATCACACTCTATCAATACACACTCCATGCAAAAGGAAAAATATTTCATCAAATTTTGGACCAATCAAAAAATCCACATAACTTCACATTCAAAATAGAAACAAAGATGAAAGATTAAGTTTGACGTTCTGCCTCCCATCGAATTCAAATGCTGGAGAGTAATCATTGTGAAATTTAAATAAGAGCCATTGATCAGTACTTACCTCCAAAATCAAATTTTAAGGAGAATCGTTGATCACTTTTTAAATAAATTAAGCAAGTCTTTTAACCTACTCAACAAGTTACTTCATGAAAGGGACCAGTTGAATAATGAACTTAAACCCTCAAGTGATTATTTAAGTGAATTTTAACCTTTAATTTCAAGTCACTATTCAAATAAAACAAGTGTGTTTGAGACTTAGTAACCAATGTAAAATGACATAACTTAGGAAACTTGGGGTTTTTAGATTATAAAATATAAAGACCACATCAAACCCTCACTAATGTACAAGACTCGAAAATAGATGATAAGTAGTAGAAGCAATATCTTGATGCTTTGAATCTTTTATACTCTTTGACCCTTTGAATCTTTGATGATCTGAAACTATTATTTGAAGCTTTTATGCTCTCAAAGCTTGATGATTTGATACCTTAAAGCTTTGATTTCTTGAATGACTTGACAAATTGCTTGAACATGACTTGAAAAATTGAATGACCTTTAATGCTTTGATATTATACTTTGATGAAATGGTTTTGACTTGAAGCCCCAAAATACTCACCAAGCACTACCAATGCAAGTAACCCATCAAAGTTCAATGACTTGAATATCATGGAGAACATCAACCAATACCAATGTTATTTACCAATAGTGATAATCCTTCATGCAACAAACTTTGAAATCAATGCCAATGCAAAAATAGTTATGTGAACTATAGGTGATTTAATCATCACTGTTGGAGGCATAAGGCCATTCGGCACCACTTTGGCTATTATTCACAACCTTTAGACTATGAGGTGAGGGTGAATTCCATTTTGGAAGCACTTACAATGCTTAATAATTTCTTAAGCACTAGAATTATAGAAAGCAATAAATAGTTTTTAAGTTCTAAAATTTTATTACTATTGTTTTTCAAGTTTATATTGTGATAGAGGAAATTATACAACTTTGCAAGGGGGTCGTACAACCTCTTTGGAAACCTTTTTGCATCAATCTTTTTCAAATATATAGGTGAACTTTATATCAAAATTTGTGAAATTGACCTCCTTGACATAATGGAAAGGTTTGTTTGGGTTGAAATATTCTAATAAAAAGTTGTTCTCTAGATTTGAACTTCAAACCCTTATTTTCATCAACATCAAATAGGAGCTTCCCATATTCAAAGCTTTGATATCATTTTAAAGTGAAAAACCAAGATCTTCAATTTACAACACCAAATAACCTCCACACACAAAATAGAGAAGCAACAATAGAATATTCTCTTCTAAAAAATATGAATATAATATGATACAATATTTACAATATGTGAAAAAGAGTAAAATATACAAGAGGTGTCTTTCTTAGAAAGACAATATGAGATATAGGATTAGAAAAAAATATGACATGTGTCTTAATCCTATCAAATGAGTCAACTCATCATAACTACCTAGGATAAGATAATATCTAGACATGATAATTAAGACTTCTATAAAGAATATTAGGGCATAAGTAAAATTTACATATGAATAAGTCCACTGAGTTCCCTACTAGGAATTAACTAGGTACAAGACATTATTCACACCAATAGGTGCCCTCTAATAAAACTTCATATCATGGGGCACTATCAATGATGAAAAATTGACCTTATTAGGAAATTTCTATAGCATCTCTAATAGGTATGTAATGATGATAGACATTAGATAGTACACCATTACACTAGCCTTGAGAGGAGAGTGTGAATTGGAGGTAGATATTATCCTTCACTTTGAAAATACAAGATTCATTGAGTCTACTCCAAGAACTACAATTTTTATTCCAATTTGTTCAAGTGCAAGAGCCATTTTTTTAAAATAAATAAATATTTTTTATCCTAAGAAGCATCCCCTAATAAATATGTGAAAAGATACAAATGATGTCATGTTTGAGAGAGAAAAACTCCTAGATAAACCATAAATTTCAAAATTATGTACAAAACATATAATGATCACAACACTAGTGATGTCATTTAATAATATAATATTTAAAGTAAATTTCAAGAAAATAATAATTACTTATATTTAAATATAATTCAAATACTAATAAAATCTATGATTTATTATTATTATTTTAATTATCCCTAAACATTCCATCTTTTAATATCTTTACATAAATTTATCTATAATAATTATAATGATTTATATATCATAAATGTGAATTCTTAAATCCAATATGTTTACGCTTTATTTCTAAAACTAAAAATGATTAACTTAGATTATTGTTTGCACCATAAATATCTCCTATATATCTTAAATTTCCTACTCAAATAATCATATATAAATACATACAATGTCACTATCATTTTATAAACAAAGATTCATTTATTTACTATTGTATATTTAACACTTGCTATTTTCTAGAAAACCCTCCAACATTTACTAGAATACACCATTCATAATAATTCAATAAAAAATGTCAATTTTCATTTTAAGAGAAGGGGGTTCAACTCATAGATTTAGAAATATATTAATTTTATAATATAATTAAACCTTTGATTCATTTCACCCCAAATGATACCCTAAAAGTCTTTCTTAATTATCTTTTACATTCAATTGCTATGAATAGAATAGGGAGTAGGTAGATCACTTGGGTGGAGGTAAAATTGGGGGGGAATACATATCATAAGAATAAAGTGTGAAAGTATTATAATGGGGGAATACATATCATAAGAATAAAGTGTGAAAGTATTATAATTATAACAAAGCATATTCTAATGTAATGTAGAAAATATCTTTAATTGTTTGAATAGAATTTTTTTTTTTTTAAAAATGCCCATCTTAAAGAATACACACTAATGACTTGGTCAAAAGTCTTTTCATTTTTTTGTTTTCTCTTCACTCGGCCATTTGTTCCTATGTCGTTTATAACTGTCACATCAAGCTTTTCTTTATCGTGGGTCATTTTTTATTTTTACACTTGAGTACATGCATAAGTAGTGGGTGTTATTATGTAATGGAGAAAAAACTACATATTCTAAGGTAAAATATTATTTTTATAATTTTTCATATATTATTTTTATTTTTAATATTTATATTTTATATGTTTATTTTTATCTAAAAAATATGAAAACATAAATTTATTAAATAATATTTTTATTTAAAATTGAATATTAAATAAGTTTTAAAATTTTAAACTATTATATATTCTTTTTAAAAATAAATTATATTAATTTAATATATTTAATAATTTTTTTAAATTAGTGGCTTAATTAATTTTGAAATTGAAATATTTAACTTTTTAATTTTTAATTTGAAGTCTAATTTTAATCCTAATTTTAACTTAAGGTTAGGGTTAGAATTGGGTTGGGGTCAAAGTTAGAATTAAAGATACAAGTAATAAATATCTCTTGTAAAAAATATATAAAATGTCTAAAAAAATCCATTTCAAAACATCTACTAAACATATATGTGACAAATTGATTTAAAATAGGCATATCACATTTATAAATTTTATATGCTACTTATTTCCTTTTGGTGTGATAGAAAGTAGAGTCCAACAAGATATTCTCTAATTATTTTTTACAAATACGTATAAGTTTTGCTTTTACAATATGCTACTACAATTTCATTCATGATGTAATCTCTTAACATAGTACAATAATTCTTTTTACTTATTAATAAATTATAGTCTAACTCAATTTCCTTTGTAAAATCATTTAGATAAACTATTCACTTTAAGCATGTAGACGAAATTAACTATTTTTTACATACAGTCAAATTATTCTTTTTTCCTTATAATTTTTTTCTATCACTTAATGATTAATTTGGAAAAGAAAACACAAATACAAATTATTCAGTTCCTATATTATTTAGGTATTTATTAGAATTTATTAAATATTTTTATAGGATTTAAAAATTAGACTATTTTCATTTTTACTTACAATATTAATATTGTATTGATATTTACACATCTTAAGCCATATGCAATAAGATGTCTAAAATTTTCTAATTAAATATATTTTCAAACACTTTAAAATATCATGATATTTTTCATAAAAAAATTAAAACACATATTAAATATATTAAATTAATATAATTTATTTTTTAAAATAATTTATAACAATATAAAATTTTAAAACTTATTTAATATTCGATTTTAAAATAAAAAACATTATTTAATAAATTTATATTTTTATATTTTTAGATCAATAGAAAATTATAATAAAAATAAACATAAAATATAAAAATAGTAGGTATATTAAAAATTATAAAATATAATATTTTACCTTTAAATATATAGTTTTTCTCCATTACATAATAATACCCACTTAACTGCAAAAATTTAAAAGGACCGCGGATAAAGATAAGCTTGATGTGGAATGCATGCTCTTTACTTACATGCATGAATAATGAACTTCTTAAATTGAATGTCATTTGCTTGTTCAAAGTTTTCGGCTTCTTGGAACTGGCAAAATTTTGGGAGGATTAACTTGTGCGAGAAATTCAACAGATCAAATCGAGGCTATCCTAGGTTTTATTTTTATCTTATGCAATACCATTCGAGCTTCTTGTCAGCAATCAATTCGTCTTTTCGTTCTACAGATTTCATGCAGAGAAAGAAATCTAGCAGCCAAAAGGGATCTATCAGCTATGACCTTTAATCAGGCAGTTCGGACTTCTGGAGAGCTTACGCAACCCCAATATTATGAAAAGATTCTTACCATTCTTTTCGCAGGTAGTGATGTATCTGTTATGTTAGAGGCGTACAAGAATTTTGATAGGAAGCTGTTAACTTCAATCCACAACAAAGCTCGCTTATACCTCACTCACCCTCAGGTTGGAAAAGTTTTGCTCATGCATGACACGCCTGAAGAAGAAAACGAAGGCACTCATGAAGCCACGGAATCTGCAGCTGATCTTGTTCGGGTCAAGATCAAGGATCTGGAAATCGGGAAGCGGAATGAATGTTGTGTGGTTTATGGCGTACTGTGTGTCAAGCCTTTCAAATTTGGAAGAATCTACACTCTGCTAAAGGAGGTGGATAGTGAGGATGCAGTGGCTCTTTCCATTGTTTCTGCAGATCCGTCGTCTTTTCATCAAGATTTTGCTAGGGATAATTATCCTCAGGGCATGAAAATTGCCGTCAAGGAGCCCCTGCTTGTTCGAGGTAAGGGTGGGGTCGTATTCATTGCTGTGGATAATCCCGTGTGTCTTGAATCGGTAGAGAGCCTTCTTGCGCCAGAAGTTAATCAAAGACAACTCGACGATTGGGTAAGAGCAGGGGATACTGCTTACACGGCCAAAGATTGGGAGTTATGTGTGCGAAATCATACAAAGGGTTTACTCTGTGTTTCCAGAGCAGATTTTAATTTCCCGGTTAGTATTCTTTCAATGCATTTTCAAAGATGGTTGGCGAATATAAAGCTTGGCCGTTTCGTAGAAGCGCTTCAAGATGCAGATTGTACATGTCGTTATGGCGGTCTTTCCAATGGTCTTGGACCTATTTGTAAAATTGAGTCGCTCTTATCTGTCGGAAGGTATAAGGAAGCATTTTGCTTCTTTCAGAGTTCATATGCTTCCCTGCAAGAGAGGCAGGACCTCTTTACTGAGGCGTATCGTGAATGGGGCGTGAAGTATGCATACAGTCATTCTTTCAAACCAGATGGGGGTTTCGTTGGGCCAGTAGAGATCAGAATGACAACCAATGGAAGCGGCAGGGGTTTGTTTGCCACAGAGAAAGTTGAGACAGGTCAGACGTTGTTGCTCAGCGAGCCTTTGGCACTCTGTCACAACCCTATTCAAAATGGCCTGCTTCAAAATGTAAAAGAAGCGCTTGCTTCATATGGAGACAAGACTCGGCAAGTTTTTCTTTCCCTAAATAGCTGTGAGCAGATTCCAAATATGCTGGATTTTTTCCAAGAAAGGAGCCCAACTCCTTCAAAGAAACTGCTGAAAAAGCTCGCCGGCAAAGAGCATGAAATTCGTCACATAATTGAACGAATTACGTTGGATGACAAGTCTTCAGAAGCGATGGAAGAAAACAGAAAGGAGTCAGCGATCTTGAACCCTCTTACAACCAGGCAGTATTATGGGGTATGGCTATTTCCTTCTTTCATAAACCATTCCTGCATTCCCAACGCTGCAAGAACGGCCAATAAGGAAATCGTTGCGATCCATGCAAGCAAGCCCATTGAAAAGGGCGAAGAGATCACCATTCCTTATTTTGGGATTTTGGTTCCATTTCCTTCTCGTCAGAAGTACTGCAAAGCCTTCGGCTTCGATTGTATCTGCAAGCGATGCGAGTTGGAGAAAAGGTTTATGGATTGTGAGTCGAAAGGATGCAAGACCAAGATAATCTATGACAACTACAGCAATGCGTGTAGATCCAAGATACAAGACCGGCCCATCCAATTGGAGAAGCTTATTAATCAAGTGGAAAAGTGTTTGAGTGTTTTGAGGCAGAGAAAGAGCATTGAGCTCGACAAAGATGGTGAAGCATGGATTCGTTCCTCGTTTATGGCTGCGTATTTTGCCCGTATCTCTCGCATTAGTAAGAGAGCTCTAAAGAAGTCGTCAGGAACAGATGATGAAACATTGTTAGCAGCAGCAGGTTCCATTGGTGAAACTTGCCCAGGCGAAGTTCAAAATTTCACATTTTGCGAAACACTCTACATCTTATATACAGATCTGTACAGGTACAAGGGATCCAGATTGTCACCCCAGAAAATGGAATTTGAGAAATGTGCAAGATCTGCTGAGTATCTTATGGAGACGGCATTTCTGTCTGTATATGCACAGCCTATGAAAGATTATTTTTCGTGGACATGAATTGTGAATCCAGGGAATGGTTTTGAGCCACCAATTGTAATTTCCATTTTACCACTTTACTGTGGAAATTTTGAAATATTGAAAAGAACAAGTTTAGATGGTTTTGAATTCCTAATTTCCAGTCTAATGTCATTGTTATAAATATGTTTAAGTCTTATCTCTTTCCCTTAAAAGATGCTTCCTTGCAGCAATTTCTCTTATAAAAATCCACAATTTTTAATAAACATTCTGATACCTTTCATTTACATTCTGATCTTCATTTAAGAAACATTCAAAATTTTAACCGTGATAAACTTTCAAGATTGTTTTAAGAATGTAAGCAATAACATAAATAGAGAAAATATGGTTGGAGAAAAAGAATTTGAATGTAGAAAAAAGAAACATTCACAATTTTTAATACCTTTCATTTACATGGTAATGGTTTTGATCTTTATTTAAGAAACATTCAAATTTTTTACTGTCTTTACATTAAATTGTATTGAAAATCAGAGAGCAAGAATTTGTTGTTAATATGTTATTTAATCCTAACAAGATTCTGTTTCTTTGATTGAAAATTTTATAACCATGATAAACTATCAAGATTGTTTTAAGCATTTCAGTTAATCTTAAGAACTTAAGCAATAAATTTATGTAGTGTTATAAATAGAAGAAAGATGGTTGGAAAAAAAAGAAGTTGGTTTCAAAAGTATGAGAATATAGAAAAATAAAGTAATATATGTTCATACTTTTTGATTCACATGATAACAGTTTTTATGTTCATTTAACAAACATTCAAATTTTCTATTGTCTTTATATTAAATTATATTGAAAATTAAAGAACAAGAAAGAATTTTCTGTTAATATGTTATTTAATCTTAACAACATTCTGTTTCATTGGCTGACAACTTTATAACCATTATAATCTTTCCAGTTCCAAGGTAATAAATTTATGTAGTATTATAAATAGAGGAAGGATGATTGGAGAAAAAGAATTTGTATGTAGAAAAACGAATTTGGTTTCAGAATAGGAATATAGGAAAACAAATGAAAGAAGTTAAGGGTTTTAGAAAAAGGTTATTGAAATACAAAGAAAAGAAATTGAACTTTCAAAAAGAATATTACAATATATAAAAAAAAGAGTTCAATAATCTTGTATTAATAATTAAAAAATAATATTAGAATAATAGAAAACAAAGACAATATAACATTTTCACTTCTTTCAAAATAATTTTTTTTCCCTCACTATCCTCCAAAATAAAAAGAAAACTCTTATTTTACCCTTATTTATATATATATATAGATGAACATGAGTACTTTAAAATATAATTTAAAATAAAAAATAACAAAATCCTTCCTTAACTAAATAAATATTCAACCTGGTGCTTAGTACAATACACAAAGAAATATTTATAATTATTTTGCACCATTTTGTAAATGACCTACACATTTCATAAATCATTGCTTCTCATGAATTTAAAGATAAATGAATAAACACATAGATCTCAACTATAAATAAATAAAGTACATTCTAACTTTTAGTTGGCTTGTTTTAAAAATAAATATATTACTTAGACAAGGTTGTTATGATTGCAGACTCGAATGTGCATATATTATGCAAGAAGTTTTCATGCATGACGTACCATATGATACTCTTGTTGCAAAATTATTCATCTAGAAGATGTTGAAATTTTATGCAAGAACAAGTTGAGGCCGGCTTAAATAAATTAGTTCATAAATCTCAGCTATATGTTAAGTACATTATTATTTGGGAAGGTTCTTATGAATAGAGACTTGAATGCAGAAAAAATATGCTAAAAATTTTCATACATGACATGACACATGATACTCTTTGAAGATGAAAAAAGAGTTAAAGGAACAGATCATAAGATAAACAAAATACACAAATATTTTGCTTCTTTTATCTTTCCAAACTCATAGATAGAATTGAAGTAGATACACCCATGTCTACTTGATTCACTCTTTAGATGAATTTTGAATGGTTAATTGTGATTCCTTAGATTGACAACATGGTGTTTAAGAGTAGAATTGATAGATGAAAATGAAACCAATGACCTTTAGTTATAGATTTTCCATAAGGAAAATCAAGGGTAAAGATGCAATACCCAATGGATGGCTAAACATGAATAAGAGTGAGGACATGGATAGAAGACTTAGGTTTTTTCCAACTAGGTTTCTTTTATGAGGTATGGTTGCTTCCCTCCATAAACCAGTCTTGTGTAACACTACAAGAATGACTGATGAAAAAATCATGGTGATCCATGCAACTAGACCCATTTAAAAGGGTGAAGAGATCAATCAACTATAATATTTCCTAATCATTAGTTATGAATTGAAAGATTCTATTCAAGCCATTAATGGTAAATTTCACTACCATGCTAGTGTAATTTTTTAAATAACAAGAAAGAATGGGTTGGAAAAACAAGTTTAGGCTATTTTAAATTGTCAATTCCTTTCTAGTGTTTGTGATTGTTGTTATAAATTTATTTAAATTTTATCTATTTCCTTTTATGATGCCTTCTAAGAATTGTAGGCTAGAGGAATTAATATGCAATCTATTTGAATCCTTGCCAAGATTTCACTTCACTATTTGTCTTTAATACTAAGACTGATGAAGGTTCATTATTGACACACAAGATGATATGGAGAGGAAAAGACAAGATGGAGTAGTTGGGATTATATTTCAAACATTCCCCCTTAATCTTAACTATGAATTCCAGTTACTTTCTTGATCTTTTCTATTGATGCTTCGACATTTGCATTCTTTAAATTCTAGAGATCGAACCTAGAAAATCCTAATTTTCTATTGGGATGCTCTAACCATGAACTTTGGCCCTCTTTTCACCAATCCATTGTAAGTTGAAGTGTGATACACTTTTTTTCTCGACACTATCCCTTGAGCCACACTACTAGTGCTTGAGGATCCTAGCTTCAATTTTCTCTACTAGCCTCATTCACAAACACATAATGCTATTATATTCATGATGGGGAGCCCTATACCTCAAGAGCACTCTTGCTCTTCCCAAGACCTATTCTCTGGTCTTCCTAGGGTATTCCACTCTAACCTACTTAGGGATCTCTCCTAAACCCCTAACTCCTTATAGGACTCTCCACCAATTTCAAATTCTTCACCATTGCTCTCAATTCACCACTAAGCTTCCCTGGGCTCAATTTTGCCACAAAGCTCCCAAAGCTTGCTTGGGTCTTGGAATAGATCTTCCAACTATTCCTAGGGTGATCTTGCTCCACTCTAATCCTTCTTGCAGGATTCTTTCTTCATTTACCCATCGAATTCAAGAAACTTAGCTTTTAGGCCTTGTAGCCTTTTTGCCCCTTTTAGGCCTCCAAGAACCTGTTTTCTTGGCTTTTCTCAAAAACGGTCTTAACAACTCCCAAATATTTTTGGATATTATTTCTATTAGTACCCTAGGCTTCAATATTTACCAGGTGTAAGGTCTCCCAAATGGCCGTTCATATGATTTTCCTCATACCCCCTAATTTCAAGGGTTTCTAGGGTTTTGGCTCCTTTTACCAACTTTGAGGGCTTCATTGACCTCCCCAACTCTCCTCCTTTCACACACATGTCTAGAATACATGTTTCCACACTCCCATTCTATTGATTGGCATGATCCAATCCATTTATCAGCATTCTTTACTGCTGTCCTCTCCAAGCCACTAGCCAAAATGCACTTGCACTTGCCTAGTGTTTGATGAATTCAACTCTTCCCCTGCAAACCAAGACTCCACACACACTATATAAACTATACATACAGTCCCCTACTTGATTCCAAGTTTCCATGGTAGCCTTTCCACGGGAATTCAAGTGGGGATCATTATTTCCAAAAACTGGCTTGAATCGACAATGCAACCAAGAACACTAAAACTTGCAAAATGACAAACAGTTGAATTAAATGATTAATCCAATGCTTCACACAGAAATTAATTGACACAAATGAAAGACTCAAAGCATTTAACCAGTCCTTTCAATCCATTCTTGATTGGATGAAGGCTCAAACACAAAAATTCACTCAAAAGTTGTTGAATTCCAATCACACAATATGCTCTCCAAGTCTCAATTCGTGAAAATGAACTTCCAACTCAGGTATTAGGGTTTGGATGACCTTATATACCTTTCTCCCATGTTTTAGGACCCTTATTCCGGGCTTAGAACATCATTAATGCCTTTTTTGCATTTTTAGGCCAAATTCCTAAGACAACCTTGTCTAGTTTTGCTTAATTTTATCATTCAGACTTTTCCAAACCTCCAGGCTCTAAACCAACCTAAGTTTTCCATAACACACACATCAAAGACATATTAGGGACTTTACAATTAGTCCTTATTACCTTGGTGGTTGGGTAGAACCACCTACAAGCCAAAATTGCCAAGATCTTCCAAAAGACCTTCAAGGTGCTCCTGCACCATTCTCCCCCTGCAACAAGAAGTTAAGGAACATGTGGTGTCAAGAGCTCCTCACTAATTCCATGCTTCTGAAAGTCACTCTTTGCTATCCAAGTAGCTTCTGACTCTGGTTGATGTCTCCACTTCACTAGGCGCTCCTTGTATGTCTTGTGCCTAGTCTTCTTCACCCTTGAGTCTAAAATCCTATCCACTTGTGGTCTGATCTGATCAGGTACCTTGAGTGCTTCCACATCCTTGTTTATCTCAGCATTGTACTATTCTTCATCCATTTCTGGTCCTTTATACTTCACCAAGTCCTTCACATTGAAGATAGGAGAAATAGACATCCCCTTGGGTAACTCCACCTTGTATGCATTTGACCCATACTTAGCCAACACTTTACATGGCCCTATCCTCTTCATCTGAAACTTTCTTGGTATTCATTTGTATAACCTTGCCTTGTTCAAGTATACCATCACCATATCACCTATCTCAAATTGTAATTCTCTTCTCCCTTCATCTCTTTTAGCCTACAATTTTTGATTAGCGTCTATCAATGTCTTCCTTACCTACTCATGAACCTCTCTCATTGACTGAGAAAAATCATCAGCATGACCACTGATTCCTTCATGTCCTTTCAAATCTCTAAGCTCAATTAAACCCCTTGGATGTAAACCATAGACTATCTCAAATGGACTCTTACCCGTAGTCCTATTTGTGCTATCATTATAAGAAAATTATGCTTGTGGAATCACTTGCTCCCATCCTTTTCCATACTCCTTAGTTAAGCATCTCAACAAGTTCCCAAGTACCCTATTGATCACCTCTATCTGTCCATCCATTTGTGGATGATATACTGAGCTATGAGACAAGTTGGTTCCTAGCCTCTTCCAAAGAGTTTTCCAAAAATGCCCCATAAACTTCACATTTCTGTCTGCAACTATGCTCTTTGGCAACCCATGTATCCTCACTACTTCCTTGAAGAATAGGTGTGCAATCTGACTTGCATCATGTTTTGTCTTGCATGCGATAAAATGGCTCATCTTGCTAAATATGTCCACTACCACAAACACACTGTCAAAACCAGTTGGTGTCCTAGGTAGTCCTACTATGAAGTCCATGCTTATGCATTCCCATGGTCTACTTGGGATGGGTAATGGCTGATAAAGACCTGCATTGCTTGATGTTCCCTTTGCCTTTTGACATACTACACATTTTTCAACATACCTTCTTACATCTCTTTTCATTTTAGGCCACCAATAGAACCTCTCCACTAAGTCTAGTGTCTTGTTCAAACCAAAGTGACCACTCAAACTGCCATTATGATTTTCTTGGATTAGATTCTCCCTCATGGAACCTCTAGGAACACACAATTGCTTCCCCTTAAACAATAAACCATTTTGCAAGGTGTAATCAGCATATTCACTGTGAAAATGGTTCTCAAAATCAATACATACCTTGTATATTTCTGAGAAATCAGAATCTCCTTCATATATCAGAAATTTTTACTCCCTGGGATCGATAAACCTTTTGAATTTCATTGACCAAGTGATTCTGACTATGGATCTTTAAATCCTTCAACCCCTATGCTTTGTAGTTGTATCTCTTGGACAGTAAGCAACCTCCTACTGAGAGCATCAACAACCTTGTTGTAAACTCCCTTCTTATGCTTGATGGTAAAGGTGTATGACTGCAAAAACTCCATCCACTTGATGTGCCTCAAACTGAGCTTCTCTTGGGTGTTGATGTAACTTAAGCCCTGATTATCAGTGTATACCAAAAATTCCTTTGGCAATAGATAGTGCCTCCACTTATTAAGAGCTTGCACCAAAGCATATAGCTCTAAGTCATAGGATGAGTACCTAGACTTTGCTTCATTCAACCTTTCACTAAAGAATGCCACTGGCCTACCTTCTTGGCTTAGAACAGCCCCAACTGCTATGTTACTTGCATCACATTCCACTATGAATGGTTTGTCAAAACTTGGTAAAACTAGGATAGGTTGGGTAGCTATCTCCCTCTTCAACCTTTCAAATCCTTCATTGGCTTCTTTGGTCCACACAAACTTAGTTTTCAGTCCTCCTTTGATGGTGTCAAGAACCGGTGCACAAATTTCACTAAACCTTCTCACAAACTTCCTATAGAATTGTGCCAATCCATGGAAACTCCTAACTTCTATCCCTATTTTGGGAGTAGGCCAACTAAGAATGGCTTCAACCTTACTCTTGTCCATCTTCAAGTTCCCTTGGGATACTACAAATCCTAGATAGATTAGCTCTTGCTTCATGAACTCACTCTTCTCAAGATTGATGGTGAGCTTCTCCTCTTGAAGTTTCCTCAACACAAGTTCTAGGTGCTTCATATGTTCTTCTTTTGTTTTGCTAAAGATGAGGATATCATCTAGGTAGACAACCACAAAAACTCCTATAAATTCCTTCAAGACCTCATTCATCACCCTCATAAAGTTGCTAGGTGCATTTGTAAGCCCAAATGGCATTACTAACCACTCATATAGCCACTCTATGGTTTTGAATGCTGACTTCCATTCATCTCCCTCTTTCATTCTAATCTGATAATAACCACTTTTCAAATCAATTTTGGAGTAGTACTTAGCACCTCCTAAACAATCCATTAGATCTTCTATCCTAGGAATAGGAAACCTATATCTAATAGTTATCCTGTTTATTACCCTAGAATCAATACACATTCTCCACTTATCTCCCTTTTTAGGTGCCAACACAACTGGAACAGCACATGGACTTATGCTCTTTCTGATCAGCCCTTGATCTAAAAGTTCTTGAACTTGCTTTGCTATCTCTTTGTTCTGCTCTGGTGTCATCTTGTATGCAACCTTGTTAGGTAGTGTTGCTCTTGGTATAAAGTCTATTTGATGACTGATTGCTCTCTTGGGTGGTAGTGTAGCTGGTGTACCTTCACAAATGATGTCCCTAAACTGATCCAATAATCGCTTCACTTCTATTGTCATAGGTAGCTAATTAAGTGACTCTTCTTCCTTTGGATTTAACATGATTGCATAGACAAATCCTTCTTCCTCCTTGTTAGAGCCTCTACCTCTATAACCCCCTCTACTATTTGACTCATGGGATTGTTCTCCAACCTTAGCATCACCTTGCCCTCTATTCTCATGGCTTCTTCCACCAAAACCTCCTCTTTGTCCACCTCTAGAGTCTCTACCTCTTCCTTTACTTCTAGTATTGGAATCTTGTTTCTTTTTCAGTTTCTCTTCCACCTTAATAGCCATTTGATAGGAGCTATGGAGGGTAGTAAGAGTGAAAAGACTCAACTCCTCTTGTATGCTCCATCTAAGTCCATTTAGATACCTAGCAACCTTGATGCTTTCAACTTCTTGCACTCTAGATCTAAGGCTTAGTTTTTGGAACTCCTCTGTATATGCAGCTACATCTAGGTCTCTTTGTCTGAGATTTTGTCTCTTCTTGTGCAATTGAATGTCATAGTCCTCAAGTAGATAGTTCTCCTTCACTTTAGCCACCATAATTTTCCAACTTCCTATGGGTTTCTTGCCTTCCATCTCTCTTTCTTCTTGTAGGAACTTCCACCAAGTTAATGCTTGTCCTCTTAACCTTGATTTGGCTATCTTCACCTTTTGTGCCTCAGTAACTCCATCACATTCAAAGTGATTCTCCATTCCCTCTATCCATTCCATAACCAACTCTGCATCCATTCTTCCAGTGAACACAGGGACACCTTCAAGTGCCTTGCCACTCAATGCCTTCAATGCTTTGAGGAAGGGTTCCTCTGCTATTGGAGTTTCTTGTTTTGTTTCTATTTCCTCCTCCACTTGGTATTTACCCTTGTCTCTGTCCTTTGACAACTGCACTTTCATCTTGCTTGTCGATTCAACAACTTCTTCCAATTTTTGCTTCATCTCTTCCATAGCCTCTTCAAGATGCTTATTCTTCTCTTGCTGCTCTATCAAGTCTCTAGCTAGCTCTGCATTGGTCACCATGGTATTCTCTCCTATAGATTCACTTCTCTCTGACATTCACTAGTTTCAATTCCCAAGCCTTTATTGGCTCTGATACCAATTTGATGGGGAGCCCTATACCTCAAGAGCACTCTCGCTATTACCAAGACCTATTATTTGGTATTCCTAGGTTATTCCACTCTACCCTACTCAGGTATCTCTCCTAAACCCCTAACTCCTTATAGGACTCTCCACCAATTTCAAATTCTTCACCATTGCTCTCAATTCACCACTAAGCTTCCCTGGGCTCAATTTTGCCACAAAGCTCCCAAACCTTGCTTGGGTCTTGGAATAGGTCTTCCAAATATTATTAGGGTGATATTTCTACACTCTAATCCTTCTTTTAGGATTCTTTCTTCATTTACCCATTGAATTCAAGAAACTTAGCTTTTAGGCCTTGTAGCCTTTTTGCCCCTTTTAGGCCTCCAAGAACCCGTTTTCTTGTCTTTTCTCAAAAACGGTCTTAACAACCCCCAAATACTTTTGGATATTATTTCCATTAGTAGCCTAGGCTTCAATATTTACCAAGTGTAAGGTCTCCCAAATGGCCGTTCATATGACTATCCTTATACCCCCTAATTTCAAGGGTTTTTAGGGTTTTGGCTCCTTTTTCCAACTTTGAGGGCTTCATTGACCTCCCCAACTCTCCTCCTTTCACACACATGTCTAGAATACATGTTTCCACACTCCAATGCTCTTGATTGGCATGATCCAATACATTTAGCAGCTTTCTTTACTGCTGTCCTCTCCAAGCCACTAGCCAGAATGCACTTGCACTCGCCTAGCGTTTGATGAATTCAACTCTTCCCCTACAAACCAAGACTCCACACACACTATATACACTATACATACATTCCCATAATTTATTCCAATTGTCCATGGTAGCCTTTCCACGTGAATTCAAGTGGGGATCATTATTTCCAAAAACTGGCTTGAACCTGTAGTGCAACCAAGAACACTAAAACTTGCAAAATGACAAACAGTTGAATTAAATGATTAATATAATGCTTCACACAGAAATTAATGGGAAAAAATGAAAGACTCAAATCATTAAACCAGTCCTTTCAATCCATTTTTTATTGGATGAAGGCTCAAACACAAAAATTCACTCAAAAGTTGTTGAATTCCAATCACACAATATGCTCTCCAAGTCTCAATTCATGAAAATGAACTTCCAACTCAGGTATTAGGGTTTGGATGACCTTATATACCTTTCTCCCACGTTCTAGGACCCTTAGGTCGGGCTTAGAACATCATTAATGCCCTTTTTGCATTTTTAGGCCAAATTCCTAAGACAACCTTGTCTAGTTTTGCCTAATTTTATCATTCATACTTTTCCAAACCTCCAGGCTCTAAACCAACCTAATTTTTCCATAACACAAACATCAAAAACACATTTGGGACTTGACAATTAGTCCTTACTACCTTGGTGGTTGGCTAGAACCACCGACAAGCCAAAATTGCCAAGATCTTCCAAAAGACCTTCAAGGTGCTCCTACACCAATTCAACAATTTTATTTCTTTATTAATTTACAACTTCACTTGCTTGAATTTTCACAACTTCAGACACCTATCCTCTTTTGATCTTTTGATCTCCTTCTAAAACTCTCCTTTTTAATTTATTTTCTAATAGAGGCTTCTCTTCTATACAACCCTTCACTCTCTCTCATCCGAGACACACACTCAGATTCGAGTGCTTTTGACTCTTCAACAAGCACAATGATTCTTCAACACATGTGCTTTCTCCTTACTTCTTATGATTTTTTTTTTTAAAATACCTATGATAATATTGAGACATAGGCAAAGAAATACAAGCTTCTTTAAACTCGCCTTCTTATATTTGACTTTGGCATCATTGAAAAAATAAAAATAATTACTACATTAAATTCTTTGACCTACTTCTAGATTTCACATGCCTTTCTTTCCTTTCATGAATTCAACATGAAGATCCTTTGACTATGACTTGTTCAATGTGGTTGGAGGCATCTCACCAAGACCTGTGACTCATTTTCAACCATCTTTCTTTCATAGCTTTTATTGAAGCCACGATCTTGTATTGTTGTTGACAATTTTACCACCTACATACACGTTTTAAAAGAGGATATATAATTTACCAAAAAAATTACCCACTTGACACAAGATATTTCACAACTTATGACCCAAAATGTTTTCAACTAATCCAGCACTTTCTTAACGCTTCCTCCTTAGTCATTCTTCCATCTTCTTTTCTCTACTTGATCTTCTCTCTTAATTTTTTAACCACAAGGGTTAAATTATCCTTTTCATGTTATCCTTTATCTTTAATAATTTATTTTTGTTAGACATAATAATCTTGTAAGCACATTAAATTTTTCCTACAAGTTCAGATTGGTGGTATTGGCCCTATCTAGGTCTCCCTACAACTTCTTTATTATTACTTTTAGTAAAAAAAATATATTGATTGTGAGGGGCGTTTCTTGGGTGGCACTTTTATCCCATAGTATTTTTACTATCATATTTCTTGTGAGCTCACAAGGGCCATTTATTACTTGGGGCTTGTTAGTCTTAGGAAAAATAGACCATATAACCAATGTTTTGTGCCTTGGGTTGAATCTAGACCCAAAATGCAAAGCATCAACTTACCCTTGAGATTGTAATATAGGGTCACTTCCTCCTTGCCTCTTGATAGAGTCAAATTCAATTGAAGATGATGTATCCTACCCTAGAAATATTAGGCATCCAACATCCCTTACTAGCTCTTTGTGTTGAATAGTTCAGAATAATTGAGACGGGGTGAGTCAGTTATTCTTAAATAATTTTCTTCTCTTTTTAATTAGGATTAATTAAACCATTCAGATAATAATCAAATAGATGTGAAGATGAAAACACAGAACAACACCATGCATAAAGAACATCGAAATTTACAGGGAAACCCAAGAAGGGAAAAACCATAGAGAATGCTTATTCTCAAATATAAAGCACTGGTTAAGGTGGCATCGGTTAAGGTGGCATCAGTTAAGGTGATTTTTACAAGGGCTCACTGCCAAGTTGCTCATTACAGGGAGGCTCACTACTGGTTGAGCTCATTGCTTAATTATTATATCCAAAGATACAAAAAGGCTCACTACCTACAAAGAAAGGCTCGTTGCCTACAAAAAATGGCTCACTACCAAAAGAATGATGAAAGGGAATCCACTGTTGAAAGAATTGTCACCAACAATGACATTAGATAGAATCTCATAATTTATTGCCTCCAGTCATATACTCTCACACACTCCACAATGTTTAAATATTTAGATTCCCATTCATCACACTTGCCTTCATCGAACAGAAACATCTTCAACTTATATCAATCCATGCTTCCATAATCTCCCAAGTCGACGAAACACAATTTCATAATTCCTAAGTTGGCAAAGCATAATTTGAAATAGGTCATCATGCTACATGATATCCGAAAACAGAGAGTAAGATGTACATGTTACAATGAAAATAGTGTTTCAAAGCACGATAACCAACTACAAGATCAATCAGGACCCAAAAGATAGATCGCACATGTAGATCCACATTACCAAGGGAGCAATGATAGGTCATACATAAGATAGCATAAGCACCAAAATATAGAAAACTTGAATTACATAAAACATATTCCAAAGCCGATAGGAATGCCACAACCAAGACCAAATCTTGGTTATCGTCAACTTTAGTATCAACCAGAGAAACACAATTCGACATATCAAAACTTGTAACATGCTTCATCAATGTCTCAATAGAAAGATTATCCAGGGTAAGCTTTGAGAACAACATCAAAAGATTAATCTTCATTATTCTCCATTATCAATCCTTCATGGATGTCCCAAAAAGATGTACTACCATATCCAAAGCAAGGATAATATGCACACAACACCACACCATAGCATTCGATACGATAGAACAATTATATCATCTGGAGCACAACCTTCTGGATCCGGGTTTTGACATCAATGACAACAATGCTAAAACATATTCATCTCAATAACTTCTCAACAATCTCTCCCTTTTGCATTGATGCCAAAACAACAAAACACAAAACTCCATAACTCCAACTCTAAAGCTACAAACTCCAAAACTCCAACTCCAAAAATCCCCCTTTGTCCAACAATTCAATTCTCCTTCTTTTTTGTTTTTCTTTTCATTTTTCTCCCCCTTTTTTCCATCAAAGGAAAAGGGCCAAAACACAAATATTCAGGAACTCAAGTAAAAATAACACCTTTCACATGAAAAATCTTCTTATACCTTTCTTTCATGGTTGGAAAAATCCTCTAACAAGCTAGCATTGTAGAAACCATTCTAACACACATACTATCTAGTGAATTCAATAACATAAATGAGGATGACTAGTCCAAATATAGGCACTAAAATTCACAATCCTCTACATCAGAAAGTATCCCAGAGAGACGATCCAACCAAACCTCAAAAATTTCTTTGACCAACTAAAAAGTTCTAACCATATCTTCCCCCAGTCTCTAAGTAGTCAACAAGTCCTCTTGCAACTCACCAAATCTTATCCTTTGTTTTCCATCTTTATTTTTGAAGAAATCAAAACTCTTTCCAATATCATTCATCACAATTCAATAGCTTCAATTCTACTTCTAAAATTATCAACATTCGTAGGCCACCAGAGTTACTAATGAGCCTACTGATGTTGCCATTACTTATGGCTTAGATAAAAAGCTACTAGTGTGGGACAAAAAAATGTATTGATTTAGCGGGTGATACTTTTAATATTTCTATCTTGACAATTGAAGGGAGTGTCTTTGAGGCAAAGGCTATTGTAGGAGATACTCATTTTGGATGCGAAGATTTTGATAGTTGTTTGGTAAACCATTTTTCTATTGGTAGTATGATTACGGGTAAGTGCAAGAAGTTGGGTCCACGAAGAGGGGAAGTTTTGGGCCAAAAAAATTCTCGCATGAAACGCGTACGCATTTTTAAAAAATGCATACAAATTATGGATCAGGTACTCGAGCCTAAATACATAATGCATACACATTATGATTCGGGTACGCGAACCTAAAATGCGTACGCGTTATGAAATGTGTACGCGTTCATAATACGTACACATTTCAAAGAACTATTTATTTTTTTAAATAAGCGACTGTGAAAATCATTTTCACTGTCAATTCCAGTGGGCTAGAAGGAGAGGCAGTTGGTTGGTAAACCATTTTTCTAGAGGCAGTATGACTATGGGTAAGTGCAAGAAGTTGGGTCCACAAAGAGGGGAAGTTTTGGCTCAAAAAAAAATCTCACATGAAATGTGTATGCCTTTCTAAAAAATGCATACGCCTTATGGATCGAGTACCCGAGCCTAAATCCATAATGCATACACATTACGATTCGGGTACACGAACCTAAAATGCGTACGCGTTATGAAATGTGTATGCATTCATAATGCATACACGTTTCAAAGAACTATTTTTTTTTTAAATAAGCGACTAAGAAAATCATTTTTACTGTCAATTCGAGTGGGCCAGAAGGAGAAGCAGATCGCGTATGCGTTTCAAAGGGAAAGATTCTTTCAAATTTTCATTGCCACCTCCTCTCGTCGATGCAACCGACCTCAGTGACCTCTAGGTTGGTTGAATTCTACCATATTTTTGCTTTATATCTTGCATTTTTGTTTTATAATTGCTTTTTAGTTTTTTTTGTTTAGCTTTTTTTAATTTAATATTTTATAGTTTTTAAACTCCATTTAATTAACTGAAAACATCAACGAAACAAACAACATAAAATTCTAAATTGAAAACCATAAAAAATCAGCCTAAATTCTACACATTTAATTTAGAAATTTCAAAACCCTAAACCTTAGGTTCTAAAAAACATTTGTCCTTAAAAACTAATTTACATAGACCGTTAATCCTTGGACCTAAACCCTAAAACATAAACTAAAACCCTATTTGTAGGTTAAAGTTAGGTTAAAGCTAGGGTACAATTAGGGTTTGGGTTAAACTTTAATATATATTATAGTTAGATTTCAAAATTACAATTAGGGTTATGATTAGGTTTACTTGTTTAATATTAGAATTCAATTACCTGGTTAGGTTTCAATTAAAGTTGGAGTTCAATTAGGGTTAAAATTCATTAGGGTTAGGGTTCTAAGATAAATATTCGGGTAAGGGTTGAGGTTAGGGTTATATTCCTATTAGGGTTAGGGTTAGGATTACAATTATGAATTAAAATTTAAGATCAAGGTTAGGGTTGGAGTTAGAATTAGGGTTCAATTGGTGTAGGGTTAGGGTTTGGATCAAAATTAAATTAGGATTAGGGTTATGGTTGTAATTTTGGTGAGATTTAAACATTCAATCAATATTTAATTAGGGTTATGATTAAGGTTTATATGCATTTAGGGTTAGTGTTCAACTAAGGTTATGATTGGATTTAATTACAATTAGGGTTTAGGGTTATAGTTCAAGTTAGAATAAATTAGGGTTCAAGTTATAATTAGGGTCTATGGTTCAAGTTAGAATTAGTATGAGTGTTAGGGTAAGGTTTAGAGTTAGAAATCAAGGGTTGCAATTAGAAATTGTGCTATTTATTTTAATATCAAGTTGGGTTTATGTATATTGTTCAAACTTTATATGAACTATATTCAATCTCATGGACTAAAGTTTTTTGGATCTATTAGTTAACCAAATATTTAAAAAATTCTAATATAAGGCAACATATCCCTAGATGAAATCATATTTAAAAAAATTTCCTCATCTATGTCCATTAAATTTTTTATCTTAAACTTGGAAAAGAAATCTATTAGCAATCTCTTCTTGAATTGAATTCTCCAATTTTGTATCTCTAACAATTTTTTTTCTAATCTACTATTTAACATGTTCTTGTTCAACTTGTTCTTCTATGTGTTCTTGAATTTTTTCTTAAACATATTCAAGTTGTTTCTCAACATATTCAATATGTTCAACTTGTTCTTACTAGAACACAACTTAAGAGGATGCAACCAATTCATTTACAAATACATATGCACATGCATACAATTTAAATCAATATATATTAAAAAATCCTTGAAAATAATATATCATGCATACATATTGCCCATTACACCCTAAATCATAGAGAATTTCCCTCTTTACCTAAGTATTAGATACCTAGAACCAAAAGTATAGGTTCTATTGAAACCTAAATTCCAAATCATAAGTTACCATGTATCCTCTTTGATAAAATTTTAACCTTAAATAAATCTTCTTAACTCTTTATATAATCAAGCAAATGATAAAACCCAACTATATGCCTTCCCTATTATGTCATGATTTAGTAGTTTGGCTTCCTTATTTCTTGCATTTATTACTTTTAATCACTATTTTAATTTATTTGCATCCTTTAGTTTCATACTATACTATTGTTTAATAATTTTATTTTTAAAATAATATAATTCTCATACCTTTTATGTCTCTCATATGAACAATATTTTGTGTTCTATGCTAACTCCTATTATCATTTCCCCTTTTCAAATACCATGATTCCTATGTTTCTATTATTATATGTTTAAACATCCTTATATTTAAATGCTTGTCTATCAATAATTACTATTATAATACTACTTTTCTAATTATCTCTATAGTTTAACTTCTCACACATTCCCATGCATGCTATGTTCTTACCCTTAATTCTCCTATAACCTAGAATTTCCATTCTCTATTGCACTTCTATTTCTAAGGGAATCACCCTAGACCATGATTCTATTCTTGCACCAATTTTTTTAAATTTCTATCTTAATGGTTATTGTTATTCTAATATACATATATAGTTCAAAATCCCCAAACCTTGAAATAGATGTCTACATCCTTTTCCAAGTTACAACCTTATATGTATACATCATAAGCCATATAATCCTATCTATCAACCCTAAACCATAAAACCTATATCTTGACTATATGTAAACTCCAAACCATACATAATCACATATCATTAATCAAGAAAACCCTAGACACTAAACCCTACATTCTAAAATATGAACACAAACCCATTACCCAAAACTCAAATTGTAAACCACAATTGAAATTTTCAAAACTTACAAACTTAAATTATAAACTTAATGTGTACATGCTATGGATTTTTTAATGATAAATCGAATGGTCTTCAAATGAATTGTATTTTGAATTTGTGCATGTTCAATGTGATTTTTAAATAACTTTCAAATTGTGTGCATTATTTAATTAGTTTGTTGATATATATTTTTTAATTGTTTAACATGCAGTTGCCATTTGGTTACATTCACATGGATCCCGTATTTAACATAGAGGATTTTATGCCTGAACCACAAATTCCTATAGATCCCATAGATCCAAACCCACCACCACAAGAAAACCCCATGCCTCCAAACTCTCCACCTCCTAACCCCCCACCCCCTATAGTAGATCAGGATCAGTTGAGAGAGAGCATTAGGGAAAATCTTATGGTGATTCAAGGAAATATAGATCTGATAAAAAATGAGCCTAGAATCCCCCCCCATCTCGCATGGTTTGCATCTACAATGCAAACTTTGTCGATTTTGTTCGATCTATTGATGCGGACCTAGATAGGTTCCATCAATGGAGAGAAGAGAGGAGACAATTCTATGCAGATGGATTGTCTTATAAAGAAATTAATGACCTTAAAATTACCAAACAAGCCATGTGCTAGTATTTTTTTAACCCCCAAACTAACCAACCAATTCCACCCACCAAAAAACGAATTTCAATTTTATGGTGTAGGCACCCCCAGATAGCTGCACATTTTTGGGATAGATGGTGGATGGTGTTTGATAGTCCACCACATGGAATTCTGAGGTGCCCCTATACTTTTTGAGAAAGTTATGGGTAGAGTTTGAGTTGGGTTTAAAACCCAACTATTTTGATATGAGGTCATTTCAGGGAGTTGGGTGTGGCATGCCCCAACATAGATTAGGAGCACATGTTGATCCTCAACGACGTGCTCCAATTGCTCCTATTGTTCCTCCTCCTTCTCCTGGTGTTCCCGCTGCATTTCAGCAGCAGACCATGTTATCGACATTAGGAGCATTGAGTTCACTTTCAGGACATCTCACTCATCAGACTTCACACGCGGTGGCTGAAGTGGTCAATAGAGAGCATGGAGGCTCGGGCAATAGGAATACTCAGGCATCCACTTTAGGTGACCCACATGCATCTGAGACAGAGTCATATATGGATTTACTATATTCTGAGCATCATCCTACACAGGTATGTTCATCTTTTGAACTTAATTTTTTTTTTTGGAATGTGCAAAATTCATGTAAATAATAACATCAAATTATATATATAATACAATATTAATTCAATAAGTGTTCGGTGTAGACGCATGATCAGACAATGCCTGAAACTCAAAATGATCATGTCTATATGTCAAGTGTTGTAGATATGGGCTCACCTTTTGGTCAGGTACTTAAACCAATATATATTAAATTTAGTTTGTGTGGATATATCTAATTTATTTTGAATGTGTACACATGATGTGTGATTGATATATATTATATCTAGATGCAGGGAGGTCAGATGAGCATGCCTAGTGCTGACCAAGCACAAGTTGTGGTGAGTGCTCCTGAGTCATCATCAGCTCAGGTGTTCTTTCAAAAAGTTTGTTAAGTTTGAATTAAATACACATCATAGATCTAATTTAATTTTTACATTTACATACACATGCGTGAATGATCTATACAAATTTTTGTACATATATATGCAGGCATTTCATGAGACACCCATTGCAGGTGCACCTAAGACATCGTCAGCATTTATGCATGGGCAATCTCAGGTGCGTGATCTTGAGGTCATATCATTCAAGGTTGTAAACTTTACTAAATATCCTAAACAATTTTTACGGATCTTTTAAATATATATATATATATATATATATATATATATATTCGAGGTTTTAACATATTGATTGCTTTATATGAATATGCAGGATATAGTAGATCAGGAATTTGGATCTTCTCAAGTGACAATTATGCTACCCATTGAAAAAAATGTGCCAGTAGATTCACATGATCATATGGTAATTTATGCATACTAAAAATCATTTTTATTGTATTCACTAGATATTTAATTAAATTTATATTTTTTATCCAAAAGTTTATATTTTCAGGTTTAAATATGTTTAATTATATCAAAATTTCTAAATAACTTTAAATCTAATTTCAAGTTTCTTGTACTCTTTTACAACATGATGTGGGTACATCTAATCAACCTGGAACAAAGAGGAGACTTGATTTGACTAATCGACCTGATAGTTAGATAGTTTTAAATTTTAAATAGACCAAAGATCTCTAGTTTTATTTAAGTATATGTGTTGGACTTGACATATACATATTTGTGTTTATTTATATCAAACGACTTTAATGTGATGATTATATATGCAGTCAATTATGATTGTGTTATGTTCATTTTGATGATTATATGCACTCATGTATGTAGATCTAGATATTTTATCTAATTTTCAAGTAATACATGCACTATATAAATTCTTATCTCTACAATCAAATTTCATATATATAATTTATCACATGGTTAGGTGAAAAATTGAAACATTCCTTAAATACTTTAGATTATATTCATAATAAATTAAGGGCAGGTAATTTTAACTATTTTCCAATTCTAGCAAATATTTGAACAATTATATAAAATGTGGTAAATACAAGACATGAAATCTATAATCTACAAAATTGTAACGAGATATTTAAAAATTTACTAATACGTTCATTGAAGATCATACAACTATACAACATGATGAAACATATATGTGCACATGTATATACAATTATTTAGCTTATCAACTTTTACGTGAAGACCAAAAATTGATATTTACAGTCTCTTGATAAAATAATTTTTCAGTGACAATCGCATGGTAGATCGACTTGATGAGGACCTACAAATAAAATTAATGTAAGTAAAGTAACTATAATTTCTATCAGTCATTTAAGTAAATAATTCATGTGAGAAAAGAACAATATATAGTAAAAGTTACAAAATTGGATCTTATAAATTCCATAAAAATTCAAATGATGTTTGTGATATGATGGATTAAGGGGACCTAAGAGGATATAGCTTAAGGGGGGTCCTAAGAGAATTTCTTAAGGGGAGTTAAGAGGATGGATTAAGGGGATGCAAGAGGGTGGATTAAGGGGAGTTGATAGAATGATTTCAAGGGATGGAAGAGGGTGGATTAAGGGGAGTTGATAGAATGACTTCAAGGGATGCAAGAGGGTGGATTAAGGGGATTTGATAGAATGAGTTTAAAGGGTGTAAGAGGGTGGATTAAGGGGATGCATGCCATGAACCTTAGGATATCGCTTAATGGGTCCTAAAAGGATGGCTTAAGGGGAATTATGTGAGTGACCTAAGGGATGCAAGATTGTCGATTAAGGGTATGTAAGAGGATATGACTTAAGGGTCCTTTAAGAGGATGGCTAAAGGGGATGCAAGAGGGTGGATTAAGGGGAATTGATAGAATGACTTAAAGGGTGCAAGAGGGTGGATTAAGGGCATGCATGTCGTGAAACGTAAGATATGGCTTAATGGGTCCTAAGAGGATGGCTTAAGGGGAATTATGCGAGTGACTTAAGGGATGCAAGATTATGGATTAAGGGTATGTAAGAGGATGTGACTTAAGGGTCCTTTAAGAGGAAGGCTTAAGGGGATGCAAGAGGGTGGATTAAGGGGAGTTGATAGAATCATTTAAAGGGTGTAAGAGGGTGGATTAAGGGGATGCATGTCATGAACCCTATGATATGGCTTAATGGGTCCTAAGAGGATGGCTTAAGAGGATGCAAGAGGGTGTATTAAGGGGAGTTGATAAAATGACTTAAAGGGATGTAAGAGGGCGAAACCCTAAAACCCTAGACCCTAAACCATGTGACCTAAATCATAGGAGATGAACCCTATACCATTAAAACTCATATAGATTTTCTATTCTAAGCATCTCATGAACCCTAGAAACCCTAAACCCTAAACCATGTGACCTAAATCCTAGGAGATGTACCCTAAACCTTTAAAACCCATATAGATTTGTTATTCTAAGCATCTCATGAACCCTAGAAAACCTAAAGCATAAACCATGTGACCTAAATCCTAGAAGATGAACCATAAACCCTTAAAACCCATATAGATTTGTTCTTCTAAGCATCTAATGAACCCTATAAACCCTAAAGCCTAAACCATGTGACCTAAATCCTAGGAGATGAACCCCAAACCCTCAAAACCCATGTAGATTTGTTATTCTAAGCATCGCATGAACCCTAGAAACCCTAAAACCTAAACCATGTGAACTAAATCCTAGGGGATGAACCCTAAACCATTAATCCATATAGATTTGTTAATCTAAGAATCTCATGAACCCTAGAAAACCTAAACCCTAAACCATGTGACCTAAATCATACAACATGAACCCTAAACTCTTAAAACCCATATAGACAATTTATACTAAGCATCTCATGAACCCTAGAAACCCTAAACCCTAAACCATGTGACCTAAATCCTAGGAGATGAACCCTAAACCCTTAAAACCCATATATATTTTTTATTCTAAGCATCTCATGAACCCTAGAGACACTAAACCCTAAACCATGTGACCTAAAGCCTAGGCGATGAACCCTACACCCTTAAAACCAATGTAGATTTGTAATTCTAAGCCTTTCATGAACCCTAGAAACCCTAAAACCTAAACCATTTGACCTAAATCCTAGGATATGAACCCTAAACCCTTAAAACCCATATAGATTTGTTATTCTAAGCATCTCATGAACCCTATAAACCCTAAACCCTACACCATGTGACCTAAATCCAAGGAGATGAACCCTAAATCCTTAAAACCCATATAGATTTGTTATTATAAGCATCTCATGAAACCTAGAAACCCTAAACCCCTAAACAATGTGACCTAAATCCTAGGAGATGAACCCTAAACCCTTAAGTCCCATGTATATTTATTATTCAAAGAATCTCATGAACCCTAAAAACCCTAAACCCTAAACCATTTGACCTAAATCCTAGGAGATGAACTGTAAACCATAAACCCATATAGATTTATTATTCTAAGCATCTCATGAACCGTAGAAACAATAAACCCTAAACCATGGGACCTAAATCCTAGGAGATGAACCCTACAAACCCTAAACCCTAAACCATGCGACAAAAAAAATGAGGAGATCAATTGTAAACCCTTAAAACCCATTTAGATTTTTTATTCTAAGTATCTAATGAACCCTACAAACCCTAAACCCTAAACCATTGTGACCTAAATCCTAGGAGAAGAAACCTAAACAATTAACCCATATAGATTTGTTATTCTAAGCATCTCATCAACCCTACAAACCCTAAACCTTAAACCATGTGACCTAAATCCTAGGAGATGAACCCTAAACTCTTAAAACCCATATAGATTTAATATTCTAAGCATCTCATTAACCCTAGAAACCCTAAACCCGAAACTGTCTAACCTAAATGCTAGGAGATGAACCTTGAACCCTTAAAACCCATATAGATTTGTTATTCTAAGCATCTCATGAACCCTAGAAACCCTAAACCCTAAACCATGTGACCTAAATGCTAGGGGATGAACCCTGAACCCTTAAAACCCATATAGACTTTTTATTCTAAGCATTTAATGAACCCTACAAACCTTAAACCCTAAACCATGTGACCTAAACCCTACGAGATGAACCCTAAACCATTAAAACCCATATAGATTTGTTATTATAAGAATTTCATGAAACCTAGAAACCCTAAACCCTAAACCATGTGACCTAAATCCTAGGAGATGAGCTCTAAACAATTAACCCATATAGATTTGTTATTCTCAGCATCTAATGAACACTACAAACCCTAAACCCTAAACAATGTGACCTAAATCCTAGAAGATGAACCCTAAACCCTTAAAACCCATGAAGAATTTTTATTCTAAGCATCTCTTGAACCTTAGAAAGCCTAAACCCTAAACCATGTGACCTAAATCCTAGGAGATGAACCCTAAACCATTAACCCATATAGATTTATTATTCTAAGCATCTGATGAAACTGACAAACCCTAAACCATGTGACCTAAATCCTAAGAGATGAACCCTAAACCCTTAAAACCAAAATTGATTTTCTATTGTAAGCATCTCATGAACCCTAGAAACCCTAAACCCTAAACCATGTGCCCTAAATCCTAGGAGATGAACCATAAACCCTAAACCTGTGTAGATTTGTTATTCTAAGCATTTCATGAACCCTAGAAACCCTGAACCTAAACTATTTGACCTAAATCCAAGGAGATGAACCCTAAACCCTTAAAACAAATATAGATTTGTTATTCTAAGCATCTCATGAACCCTAGAAACCTTAAACCATAAACCATGTTACCTAACTCCTAGGTGATGAACCCTAAATGATTAACCCATATAGATTTTCTATTCTAAGCATCTCATGAACCCTAGAAAACCCTAAACTATAAACCATGTGACCTAAATCCTTGGAGATGAACCCTAAACCATTAAAACCCATATAGATTTTTTATTCTAAGCATCTCATGAACCCTAGAAACACTAAACACTAAACCATGTCACCAAAATCCAAGGAGAGGAACCATAAACAATTTACCCATATAGATTTGTTATTCTAAGAATAACATCAACCCTACAAACCCTAAACCCTAAACCATGTGACCTAAATCCTAGGAGATGAACCCTAAACCCTTAAAACCCATATAGATTTTTTATTCTAAGCATATTATGAACCCTAGAAACAGTAAACCCTAAACAATGTGACCTAAATCCTAGGAGATGAACCCTAAACCATTAAAACCCATATAGATTTTTTATTCTAAGTATCTCATGAACCCTAGAAACCCTAAACCGTAAACCATGTCACCTAAATCCAAGGAGATGAACCATAAACGATTTACCCATATATATTTGTTATTCTAAGAATAACATCAACCCTCCAAACCCTAAACCCTAAACCATGTGACCTAAATCCTAGGAGATGAACCCTAAACCCTTAAAACCCATATAGATTTTTTATTCTAAGCATATTATGAACCCTAGAAACACTAAACCCTAAACCATGTGACCTAAATCCTAGGAGATGAACCCTAAACCCTTAAAATCCATATAGATTTGTTATTCTAAGCATCTCATGAACCCTAGAAACCCTAAATCCTAAACCATGTTACTAAATCCTAGGAGATGAACCCTAAATCCTTAAATCCCATGTATATTTATTATTCAAAGAATCTCATGAACCCTAGAAACCCTAAACCATTTGACCTAAATCCTAGGAAATGAACCGTAAACCATAAACCCATATAGATTTATTATTCTAAGCATCTCATGAACCGTAGAAACAATAAACCATAAACCATGGGGCCTAAATCCTAGGAGATGAACCCTACAAACCCTAGACCCTAAAGCATGTGACCAAAAACCTAGGAGATGAACCGTAAACCCTTAAAACCCATTTAGATTTTTTATTCTAAGTATCTGATGAACCCTACAAACCCTAAACCATGTGACCTAAATCCTAGGAAAAGAAACCTAAACAATTAACCCACATAGATTTTCTATTCTAAGCATCTTATGAACCCTACAAACCCTAAACCCTAAACCATTTGACCTAAATCCTAGGAGATAAACTGTAAACCATAAACCCATATAGATTTATTATTCTAAGCATCTCATGAACCGTAGAAACAATAAACCCTAAACCATGGGACCTAAATCCTAGGAGATGAACCCTACAAACCCTAAACCCTAAACTATTTGACCAAAATCCTAGGAGATGAATCGTAAACCCTTAAAACCCATTTAGATTTTTTATTCTAAGTATCTAATGAAAACTAAAAACCCTAAATCCTAAACCATGTGACCTAAATCCTAGGAGAAGAAACCCTTTACAATTAACCCATATAGATTTGTTATTCTAAGCATCTCATGAACCCTACAAACCGTAAACCTTAAACTGTGTGACCTAAATCCTAGGAGATGAACCCTAAACTCTTAAAACCCATATAGATTTATTATTCTAAGCATCTCATGAACCCTAGAAACCCTAAACCCTAAACCGTCTAACCTAAATGCTAGGAGATGAACCCTGAACCCTTAAAACCCATATAGATTTGTTATTCTAAGCAACTCATGAACTCTAGAAACCCTAAACCCTAAACCATTTGACCTAAATGCTAGGAGATGAACCCTGAACCCTTAAAATCCATACAGATTTTTATTCTAAGCATTTAATGAACCCTAGAAACACTAAACCCTAAACCATGTGACCTAAATCCTAGGAGATGAACCCTAAACCCTTAAAATCCATATAGATTTGTTATTCTAAGCATCTCATGAACCCTAGAAACCCTAAACCCTAAACCATGTTACCTAAATCCTAGGAGATGAACCCTAAATCCTTAAATCCAATGTATATTTAATATTCAAAGAATCTCATGAACCCTAGAAACCCTAAACCCTAAACCATTTAACCTAAATCCTAGGAGATGAACCATAAACCATAAACCCATGTAGATTTATTATTCTAAGCATCTCATGAACCGTAGAAACAATAAACCCTAAACCATGGGACCTAAATCCTAGGAGATGAACCCTACAAACCCTAGACCCTAAAGCATGTGACCAAAATCCTGGGAGATGAACTGTAAACCCTTAAAACCCATTTAGATTTTTTATTCTAAGTATCTGATGAACCCTATAAACCCTAAACCCTAAACCATGTGACCTAAATCCTATGAGAAAAAACCTAAACAATTAACCCATATAGATTTTCTATTCTAAGCATCTTATGAACCCTACAAACCCTAAACTTTAAACCATGTGACCTAAATCCTAGGAGATGAACCCTAAACTCTTAAAACCCATATAGATTTATTATTCTAAGCATCTCATGAACTCTAGAAACCCTAAACCCTAAACCATGTGACCTAAATGCTAGGAGATGAACCCTGAACCCTTAAAAGCCATATAGATTTGTTATTCTAAGCATCTCATGAACCCTGGAACCCCTAAACCCTAAACCATGTGACCTCAATGCTTGGAGATGAACCATAAACCCTTAAAACCAATATAGATTTCCTATTGTAAGCATCTCATGAACCCTAGAATCCCTAAACCCTAAACCATGTGACCTAAATCCTGGGAGATCAACCCTAAACCCTTAAATCCATCGTAGACTTGTTATTCTAAGTATCTCATAAACCCTACAAACCCTAAACCCTAAACCATGTGACCTAAATCCTAGGAGATCAAACCTAAACCATTAACCCATATAGATTTTTTATTCTAAGCATCACATGAACCCTAGAAACCATAAACCCAAAACCTTGTGACCTAAATCCTAGGAGATGAACCATGGGGTTCCCTTAAAAGCCATGTAGAATTGTTATTCTACGCATCTCATGAACCCTAGAAACCCGAAACCCTAAACCATGTGCCCTAAATCCTAAGAGATGAACCATAAACCATAAACCCGTGTAGATTTGTTATTCTAAGCATTTCATGAACCCTAGGAACCCTAAACCCTAAACCATTTGACCTAAATCCAAGGAGATGAACCGTAAACCCATAAAACAAATATAGATTTGTTATTCTAAGCATCTCATGAACCCTATAAACCTTAAACCATAAACCATGTTACTTAACTCCTAGGTGATGAACCCTAAAAAACCCTAAACGATAAACCATGTGACTTAAATCCTAGGAGATGAACCCTAAACCCTTAAAACCCATATAGATTTGTTATTCTAATCATCTCATGAACCCTAGAAACCCTAAACCCTAAACCATGTCAACTCAATCCAAGGAGATGAACCATAAACAATTTACCCATATAGATTTGTTATTCTAAGAATCTCATCAACCCTACAAACCCTAAACCCTAAACCATGTGACCTAAATCCTAGGAGATGAACCCTAAACCCTTAAAATCCATATAGATTTGTTATTCTAAGCATCTCATGAACCCTAGAAACCCTAAACCCTAAACCATGTGACCTACATCCTAGGACATGAACCCTAAACCCTTAAAACCCTTATAGATTTGTTACTCTAAGCATCTCATGAACCCTACAAATCGTAAACCCTAAACCATGTTACCTAAATCCTAGGAGATGAACCCTAAACCCTAAAAACCAATATAGATTTGTTATTCAAAGCATCTCATGAACCCTAGAAACCCTAAACCCTAAACCATGTGACCTAAATCCTAGGAGATGAACCCTAAACCCTTAAAACCCATATACATTTTTTATTCTAAGAATCTCATGAAACCTAGAAACCCTAAACCCTAAAGCATGTGACCTAAATCGTAGGAGGTGAACCCTAAACCCATAAAACCCATGAAGATTTGTTATTCTAAGTATCTCATGAACCCTAGAAACCCTAAACCCTAAACCATGTGACCTAAATCCTATGAGATGAAACCTAAACCATTAACCCATATATATTTTTTATTCAAAACATCTAATGAACCCTACAAACCCTAAAGCCTAAACGATTTGACCTAAATCCTAGGAGATGAACCCTAAACCCTTAAAACCCATATAGATTTGTTATTCTAAGCATAGCATGAACCCTAGAAACTCTAAACCCTAAACCATGTGAGCTAAATCCTAGGAGATGAACCCTAAAAAATTAAAATCCATATAGATTTGTTATTCTAAGTAGGGTGATCCCACAAAGCTAGTTTACAATTTCTTGGAGATTTTGATTTTTGCTGAAATCACATATTTTTAGAAAATATAATGATTGAAGCCATAAAAAGTTCCATTTTAAGGATTCCAATTGAAGATGGTTTGATCAAACCACCTTAGATCAAACCCATTCGATAGAACCCCACTAGTTTTAAACCATACCTATAATGGAGTCTCCTTTACACCTATCAAAATGCTGATAAAAAATCATTTTTGATTTACCTTTTGGGGGATGAAATGAATTCATTTAAAATTTATTTCAAATGATTATGGTAGTCCTCAAAATGAGCTATCCAACAAATATAATTTTAATATGTTTTGGTTTTATTATGTATTTGTTTTTTTAATTTTATTAAATTTAGTTTTCTCACCAAAAATCAAGCTCTTTGTTCTACACATGTGAAAAAATAGAAGATTATCAAAATAAAATTTTGAAAAATATGTTCAGGCTGGGTATTAGTGTCCTTGATCCATTTAAAAGAATAAATTGAATTTCAATACATACAAAAAAAAGTTATGTTCTATATAGTCCGCCTATGTCTAAATTGTAATTGGTTTGACTTCAAAAATCTATTAAGGAATTTTTTTTTAATAAAACACTATGAAAACAAATTAAATTGCTAGATATCATAGTTACAAATCTAAATTTGAAAAAATTATAATTTTATCCTTCATACAAAAAAGTTATGTTCTATACAGTGAGCATCACTCAAAAATGCAGTTTTTAAAAAAAAGTAGTTTTTAAAGTAGATGGATAAAGAAGTGCAATTTGATACCGAATTTTTTGAAAAAAATATATTTAGAATCTATAGAAAAAACATCACAAATCACTAGTTTACATCATCTTCAAATTCCTCACAGTTTAACCGCTATAAGAGCCCGAAAGTGAAGATTTAGTTAAAAAAATTAGTTAAGTGTCCAGTTTGCCAAAAAATTGTAAACCATTATTGTGGGATTACCCAGCATCTCATGAACCCTAGAAACCCTAAACCCTAGACCATGTGACCAAAATCCTAGGAGATGAACCCTAAACCCTTAAAACCCATATAGATTTGTTATTCTAAGCATCTCATGAACCCTACAAACCCTAAACCCTAAACCCTTAAAACCCATATATATATTTTATTATAAGCATGTCATGAACAATACAAACTCTAAACCCTAAACCATGTGACCTAAATCCTAGGCGATGAACCCTAAACCCTAAAACCCCATATAGATTTCTTAGTCTAAGCATCGCATGAACCTTAGAAACCCTAAACCTTAAACCATGTGACCTAAATCCTAGCAGATCAACCCTAAACCCTTAAATCCCATGTAGACTTGTTATTCTAAGTATCTCATAAACCCTACAAACCCTAAACTGTAAACCATGTGACCTAAATCCTAGGAGATCAACCCTAAACCCTTAAATCCCATGTAGACTTGTTATTATAAGCATCTCATGAATCCTACAATACTTAAACCCTGAACCATGTGACCTAAATCCTAGGAGATCAAACCTACACCATTAACCCATATAGATTTGTTATTCTAAGCATTTCATGAACCCTACAAACCCTAAACTATAAACCATCTGAACTAAATCCTAGGAGATGAACCCTAAACACTTAAAACCCATATAGATTTGTTATTCTAAGCATCTAATGAACCCTAGAAACCCTAAACATTAAATCATGTGACCTAAATGCTAGGAGATGAACCCTAAACCCCTAAAAGCTATGTAGATTTTTTATTCTACACACCTCATGAACCCTAAACCCTTAAAACCCATGTAGATTTATTATTCTAAGCATCTCATGAACCCTTAAAACCCTAAACCCTAAACCATGTGATCTAAATCCTTGCAGATTAACCCTAAACCATTAACCTATATAGATTTGTTATTCTAAGCATCTCATGAACCATACAAAACCTAAACCCTAAACCATGTGACCTAAATCCTAGGAGATGAACGCTAAACCCTTAAAACCCATACAGATTTGTTATTGTAAGCATCTCATAAAACCTCGAAGCCCTAAACCCTAAACCATTAAAACCGATGTAGATTTGTTATTCTAAGATTCTCATGAACCCTAGCAACCCTAAAAACTAAATCATATGAAATAAATCCTAGGAGATGAACCCTAAACCCTTAGAACCCATATAGATTTGTTATTCTAAGTATCTCATGAACCCTAGAAACCCTAAACACTAAACCATGTGAGCTAAATCCTAGGAGATGAACCGTAAACCCTTAAAACCCATGTAGATTTATTATCTTAAGCATCTCATGAACCCTAAATATCCTAAACCCTAAACCATTTGACCTAAATCCTAGGATATGAACCCTAAACCATAAACCCATATATATATGTTACTCTAAGCATCTCATGAGTCGTAGAAACCCTAAACCCTAAACCATCAGACCTAAATCCTAGGACATGAACCCTAACCCCTTAAAACCCATGTAGATTTGTTATTCTAAGCATCTAATGAGCCCTAGAAACCCTAAACCCTAAACCATGTGACCTAAATCCTAGGAGATGAACCCTAAACCAATAACCTATATAGATTTGTTATTCTAAGCATCTCATGAACCCCAGAAACCATAAAGCCTAAACCATGTGACCTAACTCCTAGGAGATGAAATCTAAACCCATAAAAACCAATATAGATTTTTTATTCTAAGCATCTCATGAACCCTAGAAACCGTAAACCTTAAACCATGTGAGATAAATCCTAGGAGATGAACCTAGAACCCTTAAATCCAATATAAATTTTTTATTCTAAGCATCTCATGAACCCTAGAAACCCTAATCCCTAAACCATCTGACCTAAATCCTAGGAGATGAACCCTAAACCCTTAAAACCAACATAGATGTTTTATTCTAAGCATCTCATCAACCCTAGAAACCCTAAAACCCTAAACCATGTGATGTAAATCCTAGGAGATGAACCTTAGAAACCCTAAACCCTAAACCATGTGAACTATATGCTAGGAGATGAACCCTAAACCCTTAAAATATATGTAGATTTCTTATTCTACACATCTCATGAACCCTAGAAACCCTAAACCCTAAACCATGTGCCCTAAATCCTAGGAGATGAACCCTAAACCCTTAAAACCCATGTAGATTTATTATTCTAAGCATCTCATGAACCCTTAAAACCCTAAACACTAAAC
>CM021103.1:89582697-89678814 GCA_007115665.2 Sequoiadendron giganteum | reverse complement strand
ATAAATTGAATGGTCTTCAAATGAATTGCATTTTGGATTTGTGCATGTTCAATGTGATTTTTAAATAGTTCTTTCAAATTGTATGCATTATTTAATTAGTTTGTTGATATATATTTTTTAATTGTTTAACATGTGCAGTTGCCATTTGGTTGTACATTCACATGGGTCCACTATTTAGCATTGAGGATTTTATGCCTGAACCACATATTCCTATAGATCTCATAGATCCTCACCCACCACCACCAGAAAACCCCATTCCTCCTAACCCACCACCACCAGAAAACCCCATTCCTCCAAACCCTCCACCTCCTAACCCCCCACCCCCTATAGTAGACCAGGATCAGTTGAGAGAGAGCATTAGGGAAAATCTTACAGTCATTCAAGAAAATATAGATCTGATAAAAAATGAGCCTAGAATTCCCCCCCATCTCTCACGGTTTGCATCTACGATGCAAATTATTGTCGATTGTGTTCGATCTATTGATGCGGACCTAGATAGGTTCCATCAATGGAGAGACGAGAGGAGACAATTCTATGCAGATGGATTGTCTTATAAAGAAATTAATGACCTTAAAATTACCAAACAAGCCATGTGCCAGCATTTTTTTAACCCCCAAACTAACCAACCAATTCCACCCACCAAAAAATGAATTTCAATTTTATGGTGTAGGCACCCCTAGATAACTGCACATTTTTGGGATATATGGTGGACGGTGTTTGATACTCCACCACATGGCAATTTTGAGGTGCCCCTATACTTTTTGAGAAAGTTATGGGTAGAGTTTGAGTTGAGTTTAAAACCCAACTATTTTGATATGAGGTCATTTCAGGGAGTTGGGTGTGGCATGCCCCAACATAGATTAGGAGCACGTGTTGATCCTCAGCGACGTGCTCCAATTGCTCCTATTTTTCCTCCTCCTTCTCCTGGTTTTCCCACTGCATTTCAAAAGAAAACCATTTTATCGACATTAGGAGCATTGAGTTCACTTTCAGGACATCTCACTCATCAGACTACACACGCAGTGGCTAAAGTGGTCAATAGAGAGCATGGAGGCTCAAATAATAGGAATACTCAGACATCCACTTTAGGTGACCCACATGCGTCTGAGACAAAGTCATATATGGATTTACTATATTCTGAGCATCATCCTACATAGGCATGTTCATCTTTTGAACTTAAATTTTTTTTTTTGGAATGTGAAAAATTCATGTAAATAATAACATCAAATTATATATATAATACAATATTAATTCAATAAGTGTTCGGTGTAGACGCATGATCAGACAATGCCTGAAACTCAAAATGATTGTGTCTATATGTCGAGTGTTGTAGATCCGGGCTCACCTTTTGGTCGGGTACTTAAACCAATATATATTAAATTCAGTTTGTGTGGATATATCTAATTTATTTTGAATGTGTACACATGATGTGTGATTGATATATATTATATCTAGATGCAGGGAGGTCATATGATACCTAGTGTTGACTAACCACAAGTTGTGGTGAGTACTTCTGAGCCATCATCAGCTCAGGTGTGTACTTTCAAAAGTTTGTTAAGTTTGAATTAAATACACATCATAGATATAATTTAATTTTTACATTTACATATACGTGTGAATGATCTATACAAACTGTTGTACATCTATATGCAGGGATTTCATGAGATACCCTTCGCAGGTGCACCTGAGATATCGTTGGCATTTATGCATGGGAAATCTCAGGTGTGTGATCATGAGGTCATATCATTCGAGGTTGTAAACTTTACTAAATCTCCTAAACAATTTTTATGGATCTTTTAAATATATATATATTCGAGGTTTTAACATATTGATTGCTTTATATGAATATGCAAGATATAGTAGATCAGGCATTTGGATCTTCTCAAGTGACAATTATGCTACCCATTGAACAAAATGTGCCAGTAGATTCACATGATCATATGGTAATTTATGCATACTAAAAATCATTTTTATTGTATTTACTAGATATTTAATTAAATTTATATTTTTATCCAAAAGTTTATATTTTCAGGTTTAAATATGTTTAATTATATCAAAATTTATAAATAACTTTAAATCTAATTTCAAGTTTCTTGTACTCTTTTACAGCATGATGCGGGTACATCTAATCAACATGGAACAAAGAGGAGACTTGATTTTACTGATCGGCCTGATAGTTAGATGGTTTTAAATTTTAAATAGACCAGAGATCTCTAGTTTTATTTAAGTATATGTGTTGGACTTGACATATACATATTTGTATTTATTTATATCAGTTGACTTTAATGTGATGATTATATATGTAGTCAATTATGATCATGTTATGTTCATTTTGATGATTATATGCACTCATGTATGTAGATCTAGATATTTTATCTAATTTTCAAGTAATACATGCACTATATAAATTCTTATCTCTACAATCAAATTTCATATATATAATTTATCACATGGTTAGGTGAAAAATTGAAACATTCCTTAAATACTTTAGATTATATTCATAATAAATTAAGGGCAGGTAATTTTAACTATTTTCCAATTCTAGCAAATATTTGAACAATTATATAAAATGTGGTAAATACAAGACATGAAATCTATAATCTACAAAATTGTAACGAGATATTTAAAAATTTACTAATACGTTCATTGAAGATCATACAACTATACAACATGATGAAACATATATGTGCACATGTATATACAATTATTTAGCTTATCAACTTTTACGTGAAGACCAAAAATTGATATTTACAGTCTCTTGATAAAATAATTTTTCAGTGACAATCGCATGGTAGATCGACTTGATGAGGACCTACAAATAAAATTAATGTAAGTAAAGTAACTATAATTTCTATCAGTCATTTAAGTAAATAATTCATGTGAGAAAAGAACAATATATAGTAAAAGTTACAAAATTGGATCTTATAAATTCCATAAAAATTCAAATGATGTTTGTGATATGATGGATTAAGGGGACCTAAGAGGATATAGCTTAAGGGGGGTCCTAAGAGAATTTCTTAAGGGGAGTTAAGAGGATGGATTAAGGGGATGCAAGAGGGTGGATTAAGGGGAGTTGATAGAATGATTTCAAGGGATGGAAGAGGGTGGATTAAGGGGAGTTGATAGAATGACTTCAAGGGATGCAAGAGGGTGGATTAAGGGGATTTGATAGAATGAGTTTAAAGGGTGTAAGAGGGTGGATTAAGGGGATGCATGCCATGAACCTTAGGATATCGCTTAATGGGTCCTAAAAGGATGGCTTAAGGGGAATTATGTGAGTGACCTAAGGGATGCAAGATTGTCGATTAAGGGTATGTAAGAGGATATGACTTAAGGGTCCTTTAAGAGGATGGCTAAAGGGGATGCAAGAGGGTGGATTAAGGGGAATTGATAGAATGACTTAAAGGGTGCAAGAGGGTGGATTAAGGGCATGCATGTCGTGAAACGTAAGATATGGCTTAATGGGTCCTAAGAGGATGGCTTAAGGGGAATTATGCGAGTGACTTAAGGGATGCAAGATTATGGATTAAGGGTATGTAAGAGGATGTGACTTAAGGGTCCTTTAAGAGGAAGGCTTAAGGGGATGCAAGAGGGTGGATTAAGGGGAGTTGATAGAATCATTTAAAGGGTGTAAGAGGGTGGATTAAGGGGATGCATGTCATGAACCCTATGATATGGCTTAATGGGTCCTAAGAGGATGGCTTAAGAGGATGCAAGAGGGTGTATTAAGGGGAGTTGATAAAATGACTTAAAGGGATGTAAGAGGGCGAAACCCTAAAACCCTAGACCCTAAACCATGTGACCTAAATCATAGGAGATGAACCCTATACCATTAAAACTCATATAGATTTTCTATTCTAAGCATCTCATGAACCCTAGAAACCCTAAACCCTAAACCATGTGACCTAAATCCTAGGAGATGTACCCTAAACCTTTAAAACCCATATAGATTTGTTATTCTAAGCATCTCATGAACCCTAGAAAACCTAAAGCATAAACCATGTGACCTAAATCCTAGAAGATGAACCATAAACCCTTAAAACCCATATAGATTTGTTCTTCTAAGCATCTAATGAACCCTATAAACCCTAAAGCCTAAACCATGTGACCTAAATCCTAGGAGATGAACCCCAAACCCTCAAAACCCATGTAGATTTGTTATTCTAAGCATCGCATGAACCCTAGAAACCCTAAAACCTAAACCATGTGAACTAAATCCTAGGGGATGAACCCTAAACCATTAATCCATATAGATTTGTTAATCTAAGAATCTCATGAACCCTAGAAAACCTAAACCCTAAACCATGTGACCTAAATCATACAACATGAACCCTAAACTCTTAAAACCCATATAGACAATTTATACTAAGCATCTCATGAACCCTAGAAACCCTAAACCCTAAACCATGTGACCTAAATCCTAGGAGATGAACCCTAAACCCTTAAAACCCATATATATTTTTTATTCTAAGCATCTCATGAACCCTAGAGACACTAAACCCTAAACCATGTGACCTAAAGCCTAGGCGATGAACCCTACACCCTTAAAACCAATGTAGATTTGTAATTCTAAGCCTTTCATGAACCCTAGAAACCCTAAAACCTAAACCATTTGACCTAAATCCTAGGATATGAACCCTAAACCCTTAAAACCCATATAGATTTGTTATTCTAAGCATCTCATGAACCCTATAAACCCTAAACCCTACACCATGTGACCTAAATCCAAGGAGATGAACCCTAAATCCTTAAAACCCATATAGATTTGTTATTATAAGCATCTCATGAAACCTAGAAACCCTAAACCCCTAAACAATGTGACCTAAATCCTAGGAGATGAACCCTAAACCCTTAAGTCCCATGTATATTTATTATTCAAAGAATCTCATGAACCCTAAAAACCCTAAACCCTAAACCATTTGACCTAAATCCTAGGAGATGAACTGTAAACCATAAACCCATATAGATTTATTATTCTAAGCATCTCATGAACCGTAGAAACAATAAACCCTAAACCATGGGACCTAAATCCTAGGAGATGAACCCTACAAACCCTAAACCCTAAACCATGCGACAAAAAAAATGAGGAGATCAATTGTAAACCCTTAAAACCCATTTAGATTTTTTATTCTAAGTATCTAATGAACCCTACAAACCCTAAACCCTAAACCATTGTGACCTAAATCCTAGGAGAAGAAACCTAAACAATTAACCCATATAGATTTGTTATTCTAAGCATCTCATCAACCCTACAAACCCTAAACCTTAAACCATGTGACCTAAATCCTAGGAGATGAACCCTAAACTCTTAAAACCCATATAGATTTAATATTCTAAGCATCTCATTAACCCTAGAAACCCTAAACCCGAAACTGTCTAACCTAAATGCTAGGAGATGAACCTTGAACCCTTAAAACCCATATAGATTTGTTATTCTAAGCATCTCATGAACCCTAGAAACCCTAAACCCTAAACCATGTGACCTAAATGCTAGGGGATGAACCCTGAACCCTTAAAACCCATATAGACTTTTTATTCTAAGCATTTAATGAACCCTACAAACCTTAAACCCTAAACCATGTGACCTAAACCCTACGAGATGAACCCTAAACCATTAAAACCCATATAGATTTGTTATTATAAGAATTTCATGAAACCTAGAAACCCTAAACCCTAAACCATGTGACCTAAATCCTAGGAGATGAGCTCTAAACAATTAACCCATATAGATTTGTTATTCTCAGCATCTAATGAACACTACAAACCCTAAACCCTAAACAATGTGACCTAAATCCTAGAAGATGAACCCTAAACCCTTAAAACCCATGAAGAATTTTTATTCTAAGCATCTCTTGAACCTTAGAAAGCCTAAACCCTAAACCATGTGACCTAAATCCTAGGAGATGAACCCTAAACCATTAACCCATATAGATTTATTATTCTAAGCATCTGATGAAACTGACAAACCCTAAACCATGTGACCTAAATCCTAAGAGATGAACCCTAAACCCTTAAAACCAAAATTGATTTTCTATTGTAAGCATCTCATGAACCCTAGAAACCCTAAACCCTAAACCATGTGCCCTAAATCCTAGGAGATGAACCATAAACCCTAAACCTGTGTAGATTTGTTATTCTAAGCATTTCATGAACCCTAGAAACCCTGAACCTAAACTATTTGACCTAAATCCAAGGAGATGAACCCTAAACCCTTAAAACAAATATAGATTTGTTATTCTAAGCATCTCATGAACCCTAGAAACCTTAAACCATAAACCATGTTACCTAACTCCTAGGTGATGAACCCTAAATGATTAACCCATATAGATTTTCTATTCTAAGCATCTCATGAACCCTAGAAAACCCTAAACTATAAACCATGTGACCTAAATCCTTGGAGATGAACCCTAAACCATTAAAACCCATATAGATTTTTTATTCTAAGCATCTCATGAACCCTAGAAACACTAAACACTAAACCATGTCACCAAAATCCAAGGAGAGGAACCATAAACAATTTACCCATATAGATTTGTTATTCTAAGAATAACATCAACCCTACAAACCCTAAACCCTAAACCATGTGACCTAAATCCTAGGAGATGAACCCTAAACCCTTAAAACCCATATAGATTTTTTATTCTAAGCATATTATGAACCCTAGAAACAGTAAACCCTAAACAATGTGACCTAAATCCTAGGAGATGAACCCTAAACCATTAAAACCCATATAGATTTTTTATTCTAAGTATCTCATGAACCCTAGAAACCCTAAACCGTAAACCATGTCACCTAAATCCAAGGAGATGAACCATAAACGATTTACCCATATATATTTGTTATTCTAAGAATAACATCAACCCTCCAAACCCTAAACCCTAAACCATGTGACCTAAATCCTAGGAGATGAACCCTAAACCCTTAAAACCCATATAGATTTTTTATTCTAAGCATATTATGAACCCTAGAAACACTAAACCCTAAACCATGTGACCTAAATCCTAGGAGATGAACCCTAAACCCTTAAAATCCATATAGATTTGTTATTCTAAGCATCTCATGAACCCTAGAAACCCTAAATCCTAAACCATGTTACTAAATCCTAGGAGATGAACCCTAAATCCTTAAATCCCATGTATATTTATTATTCAAAGAATCTCATGAACCCTAGAAACCCTAAACCATTTGACCTAAATCCTAGGAAATGAACCGTAAACCATAAACCCATATAGATTTATTATTCTAAGCATCTCATGAACCGTAGAAACAATAAACCATAAACCATGGGGCCTAAATCCTAGGAGATGAACCCTACAAACCCTAGACCCTAAAGCATGTGACCAAAAACCTAGGAGATGAACCGTAAACCCTTAAAACCCATTTAGATTTTTTATTCTAAGTATCTGATGAACCCTACAAACCCTAAACCATGTGACCTAAATCCTAGGAAAAGAAACCTAAACAATTAACCCACATAGATTTTCTATTCTAAGCATCTTATGAACCCTACAAACCCTAAACCCTAAACCATTTGACCTAAATCCTAGGAGATAAACTGTAAACCATAAACCCATATAGATTTATTATTCTAAGCATCTCATGAACCGTAGAAACAATAAACCCTAAACCATGGGACCTAAATCCTAGGAGATGAACCCTACAAACCCTAAACCCTAAACTATTTGACCAAAATCCTAGGAGATGAATCGTAAACCCTTAAAACCCATTTAGATTTTTTATTCTAAGTATCTAATGAAAACTAAAAACCCTAAATCCTAAACCATGTGACCTAAATCCTAGGAGAAGAAACCCTTTACAATTAACCCATATAGATTTGTTATTCTAAGCATCTCATGAACCCTACAAACCGTAAACCTTAAACTGTGTGACCTAAATCCTAGGAGATGAACCCTAAACTCTTAAAACCCATATAGATTTATTATTCTAAGCATCTCATGAACCCTAGAAACCCTAAACCCTAAACCGTCTAACCTAAATGCTAGGAGATGAACCCTGAACCCTTAAAACCCATATAGATTTGTTATTCTAAGCAACTCATGAACTCTAGAAACCCTAAACCCTAAACCATTTGACCTAAATGCTAGGAGATGAACCCTGAACCCTTAAAATCCATACAGATTTTTATTCTAAGCATTTAATGAACCCTAGAAACACTAAACCCTAAACCATGTGACCTAAATCCTAGGAGATGAACCCTAAACCCTTAAAATCCATATAGATTTGTTATTCTAAGCATCTCATGAACCCTAGAAACCCTAAACCCTAAACCATGTTACCTAAATCCTAGGAGATGAACCCTAAATCCTTAAATCCAATGTATATTTAATATTCAAAGAATCTCATGAACCCTAGAAACCCTAAACCCTAAACCATTTAACCTAAATCCTAGGAGATGAACCATAAACCATAAACCCATGTAGATTTATTATTCTAAGCATCTCATGAACCGTAGAAACAATAAACCCTAAACCATGGGACCTAAATCCTAGGAGATGAACCCTACAAACCCTAGACCCTAAAGCATGTGACCAAAATCCTGGGAGATGAACTGTAAACCCTTAAAACCCATTTAGATTTTTTATTCTAAGTATCTGATGAACCCTATAAACCCTAAACCCTAAACCATGTGACCTAAATCCTATGAGAAAAAACCTAAACAATTAACCCATATAGATTTTCTATTCTAAGCATCTTATGAACCCTACAAACCCTAAACTTTAAACCATGTGACCTAAATCCTAGGAGATGAACCCTAAACTCTTAAAACCCATATAGATTTATTATTCTAAGCATCTCATGAACTCTAGAAACCCTAAACCCTAAACCATGTGACCTAAATGCTAGGAGATGAACCCTGAACCCTTAAAAGCCATATAGATTTGTTATTCTAAGCATCTCATGAACCCTGGAACCCCTAAACCCTAAACCATGTGACCTCAATGCTTGGAGATGAACCATAAACCCTTAAAACCAATATAGATTTCCTATTGTAAGCATCTCATGAACCCTAGAATCCCTAAACCCTAAACCATGTGACCTAAATCCTGGGAGATCAACCCTAAACCCTTAAATCCATCGTAGACTTGTTATTCTAAGTATCTCATAAACCCTACAAACCCTAAACCCTAAACCATGTGACCTAAATCCTAGGAGATCAAACCTAAACCATTAACCCATATAGATTTTTTATTCTAAGCATCACATGAACCCTAGAAACCATAAACCCAAAACCTTGTGACCTAAATCCTAGGAGATGAACCATGGGGTTCCCTTAAAAGCCATGTAGAATTGTTATTCTACGCATCTCATGAACCCTAGAAACCCGAAACCCTAAACCATGTGCCCTAAATCCTAAGAGATGAACCATAAACCATAAACCCGTGTAGATTTGTTATTCTAAGCATTTCATGAACCCTAGGAACCCTAAACCCTAAACCATTTGACCTAAATCCAAGGAGATGAACCGTAAACCCATAAAACAAATATAGATTTGTTATTCTAAGCATCTCATGAACCCTATAAACCTTAAACCATAAACCATGTTACTTAACTCCTAGGTGATGAACCCTAAAAAACCCTAAACGATAAACCATGTGACTTAAATCCTAGGAGATGAACCCTAAACCCTTAAAACCCATATAGATTTGTTATTCTAATCATCTCATGAACCCTAGAAACCCTAAACCCTAAACCATGTCAACTCAATCCAAGGAGATGAACCATAAACAATTTACCCATATAGATTTGTTATTCTAAGAATCTCATCAACCCTACAAACCCTAAACCCTAAACCATGTGACCTAAATCCTAGGAGATGAACCCTAAACCCTTAAAATCCATATAGATTTGTTATTCTAAGCATCTCATGAACCCTAGAAACCCTAAACCCTAAACCATGTGACCTACATCCTAGGACATGAACCCTAAACCCTTAAAACCCTTATAGATTTGTTACTCTAAGCATCTCATGAACCCTACAAATCGTAAACCCTAAACCATGTTACCTAAATCCTAGGAGATGAACCCTAAACCCTAAAAACCAATATAGATTTGTTATTCAAAGCATCTCATGAACCCTAGAAACCCTAAACCCTAAACCATGTGACCTAAATCCTAGGAGATGAACCCTAAACCCTTAAAACCCATATACATTTTTTATTCTAAGAATCTCATGAAACCTAGAAACCCTAAACCCTAAAGCATGTGACCTAAATCGTAGGAGGTGAACCCTAAACCCATAAAACCCATGAAGATTTGTTATTCTAAGTATCTCATGAACCCTAGAAACCCTAAACCCTAAACCATGTGACCTAAATCCTATGAGATGAAACCTAAACCATTAACCCATATATATTTTTTATTCAAAACATCTAATGAACCCTACAAACCCTAAAGCCTAAACGATTTGACCTAAATCCTAGGAGATGAACCCTAAACCCTTAAAACCCATATAGATTTGTTATTCTAAGCATAGCATGAACCCTAGAAACTCTAAACCCTAAACCATGTGAGCTAAATCCTAGGAGATGAACCCTAAAAAATTAAAATCCATATAGATTTGTTATTCTAAGTAGGGTGATCCCACAAAGCTAGTTTACAATTTCTTGGAGATTTTGATTTTTGCTGAAATCACATATTTTTAGAAAATATAATGATTGAAGCCATAAAAAGTTCCATTTTAAGGATTCCAATTGAAGATGGTTTGATCAAACCACCTTAGATCAAACCCATTCGATAGAACCCCACTAGTTTTAAACCATACCTATAATGGAGTCTCCTTTACACCTATCAAAATGCTGATAAAAAATCATTTTTGATTTACCTTTTGGGGGATGAAATGAATTCATTTAAAATTTATTTCAAATGATTATGGTAGTCCTCAAAATGAGCTATCCAACAAATATAATTTTAATATGTTTTGGTTTTATTATGTATTTGTTTTTTTAATTTTATTAAATTTAGTTTTCTCACCAAAAATCAAGCTCTTTGTTCTACACATGTGAAAAAATAGAAGATTATCAAAATAAAATTTTGAAAAATATGTTCAGGCTGGGTATTAGTGTCCTTGATCCATTTAAAAGAATAAATTGAATTTCAATACATACAAAAAAAAGTTATGTTCTATATAGTCCGCCTATGTCTAAATTGTAATTGGTTTGACTTCAAAAATCTATTAAGGAATTTTTTTTTAATAAAACACTATGAAAACAAATTAAATTGCTAGATATCATAGTTACAAATCTAAATTTGAAAAAATTATAATTTTATCCTTCATACAAAAAAGTTATGTTCTATACAGTGAGCATCACTCAAAAATGCAGTTTTTAAAAAAAAGTAGTTTTTAAAGTAGATGGATAAAGAAGTGCAATTTGATACCGAATTTTTTGAAAAAAATATATTTAGAATCTATAGAAAAAACATCACAAATCACTAGTTTACATCATCTTCAAATTCCTCACAGTTTAACCGCTATAAGAGCCCGAAAGTGAAGATTTAGTTAAAAAAATTAGTTAAGTGTCCAGTTTGCCAAAAAATTGTAAACCATTATTGTGGGATTACCCAGCATCTCATGAACCCTAGAAACCCTAAACCCTAGACCATGTGACCAAAATCCTAGGAGATGAACCCTAAACCCTTAAAACCCATATAGATTTGTTATTCTAAGCATCTCATGAACCCTACAAACCCTAAACCCTAAACCCTTAAAACCCATATATATATTTTATTATAAGCATGTCATGAACAATACAAACTCTAAACCCTAAACCATGTGACCTAAATCCTAGGCGATGAACCCTAAACCCTAAAACCCCATATAGATTTCTTAGTCTAAGCATCGCATGAACCTTAGAAACCCTAAACCTTAAACCATGTGACCTAAATCCTAGCAGATCAACCCTAAACCCTTAAATCCCATGTAGACTTGTTATTCTAAGTATCTCATAAACCCTACAAACCCTAAACTGTAAACCATGTGACCTAAATCCTAGGAGATCAACCCTAAACCCTTAAATCCCATGTAGACTTGTTATTATAAGCATCTCATGAATCCTACAATACTTAAACCCTGAACCATGTGACCTAAATCCTAGGAGATCAAACCTACACCATTAACCCATATAGATTTGTTATTCTAAGCATTTCATGAACCCTACAAACCCTAAACTATAAACCATCTGAACTAAATCCTAGGAGATGAACCCTAAACACTTAAAACCCATATAGATTTGTTATTCTAAGCATCTAATGAACCCTAGAAACCCTAAACATTAAATCATGTGACCTAAATGCTAGGAGATGAACCCTAAACCCCTAAAAGCTATGTAGATTTTTTATTCTACACACCTCATGAACCCTAAACCCTTAAAACCCATGTAGATTTATTATTCTAAGCATCTCATGAACCCTTAAAACCCTAAACCCTAAACCATGTGATCTAAATCCTTGCAGATTAACCCTAAACCATTAACCTATATAGATTTGTTATTCTAAGCATCTCATGAACCATACAAAACCTAAACCCTAAACCATGTGACCTAAATCCTAGGAGATGAACGCTAAACCCTTAAAACCCATACAGATTTGTTATTGTAAGCATCTCATAAAACCTCGAAGCCCTAAACCCTAAACCATTAAAACCGATGTAGATTTGTTATTCTAAGATTCTCATGAACCCTAGCAACCCTAAAAACTAAATCATATGAAATAAATCCTAGGAGATGAACCCTAAACCCTTAGAACCCATATAGATTTGTTATTCTAAGTATCTCATGAACCCTAGAAACCCTAAACACTAAACCATGTGAGCTAAATCCTAGGAGATGAACCGTAAACCCTTAAAACCCATGTAGATTTATTATCTTAAGCATCTCATGAACCCTAAATATCCTAAACCCTAAACCATTTGACCTAAATCCTAGGATATGAACCCTAAACCATAAACCCATATATATATGTTACTCTAAGCATCTCATGAGTCGTAGAAACCCTAAACCCTAAACCATCAGACCTAAATCCTAGGACATGAACCCTAACCCCTTAAAACCCATGTAGATTTGTTATTCTAAGCATCTAATGAGCCCTAGAAACCCTAAACCCTAAACCATGTGACCTAAATCCTAGGAGATGAACCCTAAACCAATAACCTATATAGATTTGTTATTCTAAGCATCTCATGAACCCCAGAAACCATAAAGCCTAAACCATGTGACCTAACTCCTAGGAGATGAAATCTAAACCCATAAAAACCAATATAGATTTTTTATTCTAAGCATCTCATGAACCCTAGAAACCGTAAACCTTAAACCATGTGAGATAAATCCTAGGAGATGAACCTAGAACCCTTAAATCCAATATAAATTTTTTATTCTAAGCATCTCATGAACCCTAGAAACCCTAATCCCTAAACCATCTGACCTAAATCCTAGGAGATGAACCCTAAACCCTTAAAACCAACATAGATGTTTTATTCTAAGCATCTCATCAACCCTAGAAACCCTAAAACCCTAAACCATGTGATGTAAATCCTAGGAGATGAACCTTAGAAACCCTAAACCCTAAACCATGTGAACTATATGCTAGGAGATGAACCCTAAACCCTTAAAATATATGTAGATTTCTTATTCTACACATCTCATGAACCCTAGAAACCCTAAACCCTAAACCATGTGCCCTAAATCCTAGGAGATGAACCCTAAACCCTTAAAACCCATGTAGATTTATTATTCTAAGCATCTCATGAACCCTTAAAACCCTAAACACTAAACCATGTAACCTAAATCATAGGAGATTAACCCTAAACCATTAAACTATATAGATTTGTTATTCTAAGCATCTCATGAACCCCACAAATCCTAAACCCTAAACCATGTGACCTAAATCCTAGCAGATGAATGCTAAACCCTTAAAACCCATATAGATTTTTTATTCTAAGCATCTCATGAACCCTAGAAACCCTAAACCCTAAACAATGCGAACTAAATCCTAGGAGATGAACCCTAAACCCTTATAACCCATACACATTTATTATTGCAAGCATCTCATGAACCCTCGAAACCCTAAACCCTAAACCATGTCACCTAAATCCTAGGAGATGAACCCTAAACCATTAAAATCAATGTAGATTTGTTATTCTAAGATTCTCATGAACCCTAGAAACCCTAAAACCTAAACCATATGACCTAAATCCTAGGAGATGAACCCTAAACCCTTAAAACCCATGAAGATTTTTTATTCTAAGCATCTCATGAAACTTAGAAACCCTAAACCCTAAACCATGTGAACTATATCCTACGAGATGAAACCTATACCATTAACCCATATAGATTTGTTATTCTAAGCATCGAATGTACCCTAGAAACACTAAACTCTAGATCGTGTAACCTAAATCCTAGGAGATGAACCCTAAACCCTTAAAAGCAATATAGATTTGTTATTCTAAGCATCTCATAAACTATAGAAACCCTAAACCCTAAACCATGTGACCTAAATCCTAGGAGATGAACCCTAAACCAATAACCTATATAGATTTGTTATTCTAAGCATCTCATGAACCCTAGAAACCATAAAGCCTAAACCATGTGACCTAACTCCTAGGAGATGAAATCTAAACCCATAAAAACCAATATAGATTTTTTATTCTAAGCATCTCATGAACCCTAGAAACCCTAAACCTTAAACCATGTGAGATAAATCCTAGGAGATGAACCTAGAACCCTTAAATCCAATATAATTTTTTTATTCTAAGCATCTCATGAACCCTAGAAACCCTAATCCCTGAACCATCTGACCTAAATCCTAGGAGATGAACCCTAAACCCTTAAAACCAACATAGATGTTTTATTCTAAGCATCTCATCAACCCTAGAAACCCTAAAACCCTAAACCATGTGATGTAAATCCTAGGAGATGAACCTTAGAAACCCTAAACCCTAAACCATGTGAACTAAATGCTAGGAGATGAACCCTAAACCCTTAAAATATATGTAGATTTCTTATTCTACACATCTCATGAACCCTAGAAACCCTAAACCCTAAACCATGTGCCCTAAATCCTAGGAGATGAACCCTAAACACTTAAAACCCATGTAGATTTATTATTCTAAGCATCTCATGAACCCTTAAAACCCTAAACCCTAAACCATGTGACCTAAATCATAGGAGATTAACCCTAAACCATTAAACTATATAGATTTGTTATTCTAAGCATCTCATGAACCCCACAAACCCTAAACCCTAAACCATGTGACCTAAATCCTAGCAGATGAATGCTAAACCCTTAAAACCCATATAGATTTTTTATTCTAAGCATCTCATGAACCCTAGAAACCCTAAACCCTAAACAATGCGAACTAAATCCTAGGAGATGAACCCTAAACCCTTATAACCCATACACATTTATTATTGCAAGCATCTCATGAACCCTCGAAACCCTAAACCCTAAACCATGTCACCTAAATCCTAGGAGATGAAACCTAAACCATTAAAACCCATGTAGATTTGTTATTCTAAGAATCTCATCAACCCTAGAAACCCTAAAATCTAAACCATTTGACCTAAATCCTAGGAGATTAACCTTAAACCCTTGAAACCCATATAGATTTGTTATTCTAAGCATCTCATGAACCCTCAAAACCCTAAACCCTAAACCATGTGACCTAAATCCTAGGAGATGAATGCTAAACCCTTAAAACCCATATAGATTTGTTATTCTCAGCATCTCATGAACCCTAAAAACCCTAAACCCTAAACAATGTAATCTAAACCCTTAAAACCAATATAGATTTGTTATGGTAAGCATCTCATGAAACCTCGAAACCCTAAACCCTAAACCATGTCACCTAAATCCTTGGAGATGAACCCTAAACCATTAAAATCAATGTAGATTTGTTATTCTAACATTCTCATGAATCCTAGAAACCCTAAAACCTAAACCATATGACCTAAATCCTAGGAGATGAACCCTAAACCCTTAAAACCCATATAGATTTGTTATTCTAAGTATCTCATGAACCCTAGAAACCCTAAACACTAAACCATGTGAGCTAAATCCTAGGAGATGAATTGTAAACCCTTAAAACCGATGTAGATTTATTATCCTAAGCATCTCGTGAACACTAAATACCCTAAACCCTAAACCATTTGACCTAAATCCTAGTAGATGAACCCCAAACCATAAACCCATATAGATATGTTATTCTAAGCATCTCATGAGCCATAGAAACCCTAAACCCTAAACCATCAGACCTAAATCCCAGGACATGAAACCTAACCCCTTAAAACCCATGGAGATTTTTTATTCTAAGCATCTAATGAACCCTAGAAACCCTAAACCCTAAACCATGTGACCTAAATCCTAGGAGATGAACCCTAAACCAATAACCTATATAGATTTGTTATTCTAAGCATCTCATGAACCCTAGAAACCATAAACCCTAAACCATGTGACCTAACTCCTAGGAGATGAACTCTACACCCTTAAAACCAATATAGATTTTTTATTCTAAGCATCTCATGAACCCTAGAAACCCTAAACCTTAAACCATGTGAGCTAAATCATAGTAGATGAACCTTGAACCCTTAAAACCAATATAGATTTTTTATTCTAAGCATCTCATGAACCCTAGAAACCCTAATCTATAAACCATGTGACCTAAATCCTAGGAGATGAACCCTAAACCCTTAAAACAAAAATAGATGTTTTATTCTAAGCATATCATGAACCCTAGAAACCTTAAAACCCTAAACCATGTCACGTAAATCCTAGGAGATGAACCCTAAAAACCCTAAGCCCCAACCTATTTGACCTAAATCCTATGAGATGAACACTAAACCATACACCCATATAGATTTATTATTCTAAGAATCTCATGAACCGTACAAACCCTAAACCCTAAACCATTGGAACTAAATCCTAGGCGATAAACCGTAAACCCTTGAAAACCATGTAGAATTGCTATTTTAAGCATCTAATGAACCCTAAAAACCCTAAACCCTAAACAATGTGACCTAAATCCTAGGAGATGGACCGTAAAATATTAACCTATATAGATTTGTTATTTTAAACATCTCATGAACCCTAGAAACCCTAAACCCTAAACCATGTGACCTAAATCCTAGCAGATGAACACTAGACATTTAAAACCCATAAAGATTTCTTATTCTAAGCATCACATGAACCGTAGAAACCCTAAACCCTAAACCATGTGACCTAAATCCTAGCAGATCAACCCTAAACCCTTAAATCCCATGTAGACTTGTTATTCTAAGTATCTCATAAACCCTACAAACCCTAAACTGTAAACCATGAGACCTAAATCCTAGGAGATCAACCCTAAACCCTTAAATCCCATGTAGACATGTTATTCTAAGCATCTAATGAATGCTACAAACCTTAAACCCTAAACCATGTGACCTAAATCCTAGGAGATGAAATCTAAACCATTAACCCATAGAGATTTTTTATTCTAAGCATTTGATGAACCCTACATATCCTAAACTCTAAACCATGTGACCTAAATCCTTGGAGATGAACCCTAAACAATTAAAACTCATATAGATTTGTTATTCTAAGCATCTCATGAACCCTAGAAACCCTAAACCCTAAACCATGTGACCTAAATGATAGGAGATGAACCCTAAACCCTTAAAATATATGTAGATTTGTTATTCTACACATCTCATGAACCCTAGAAACCCTAAACCCTAAACCATGTGCCCTAAATCCTAGGAGATGAACCCTAAACCCTTAAAACCCATGTAGATTTATTATTCTAAGCATTTCATGAACCCTTAAAACCCTCAACCCTTAACCATGTGACTTAAATCCTAGGAGATTAACCCTAAACCATTAACCTATATAGATTTGTTATTCTAAGCATCTAATGAAGCCCACAAAACCTAAACCCTAAACCATGTGACCTAAATCCTAGCAGATGAATGCTAAACCCTTAAAACCCATATAGATTTGTTATTCTAAGCATCTCATGAACCCTAGAAACCCTAAACCCTAAACAATGCGAACTACATCCTAGGAGATTAACCCTCAACCCTTATAACCCATACACATTTATTATTGTAAGCATCTCATGAACCCTCGAAACCCTAAACCCTAAACCATGTCACCTAAATCCTAGGAGATGAACCCTAAACCATTAAAACCCATGTAGATTTGTTATTCTAAGAATCTCATGAGCCCTAGAAACCCTAAACCCTAAACCATGTGACCTAAACCCTTAAAACCCATGTAGATTTGTTATTCTATGCATCTGGTTAACCCTAGAAACCCTAAAACCTAAAACATCTAATGAACCTTATAAACAACAAGCTGTAAACCATGTTACCTAATTGCTAGGAGATCAGCCATAAAACATTAAAACCCATGTAGATGTGTTATTATAAGCATCTCATGAACCCTAGAAACCCTAAACCCTAAACCATGTGACCTAAATCCTAAGACATGAACCCTAAACCCTTAAAACCTATATAGATTTTTTATTCTAAGCATCTCACAAACCCTGGAAACCCTAAAACCTAGACCATGTGAAATAAATCCTAGGAGATGAACCCTAAACCCTTGAAACCCATATAGATTTGTTATTCTAAGCATATCATGAACCTTAAATCCCCTAAACCCTAAATCATGTGACGTAAATCATAGGAGATCAACCCTAAAACATTAAAACCCAAGTAGATTTGATATTCTAAGCATCTCATGAACCCTACAAACCCGTAATGCTAAACCATGTGACATAAATCCTAGGAGATGAACCCTAAACACTGAAAACCTATGAAGATTCATTATTCTAAGCATCTCATGAAAGCTAGAAACCCTAAACCCTAAACCATGTGACCTAAGTGCTAGGAATTGAACCCTAAACAATTAACCAAGATAGATTTGTTATTCAAAGCATCTAATGAACCCTAAAAACCCTAAACCCTAAACCATGTGACCTAAATCCTAGGAGATGATCCCTAAACCCTTAAAACCCATGTAGATTTTTTAATCTAAGCATCTCATGAACCCTAGAAACTCTAAAACTTTAACCATTTGACATAAATCCTAGGAGATGAATCCTAAACCATTAAGCTATATAGATTTGTTATTGTAAGCATCTCATGAACCCTAGAAACCCTAAACACTAAACCATGTGACCTAAATTGTAGAAGATGAACCCTCAACCCTTAAAACCCATATAGATTTGTTATTCTAAGCATCTCATGAACCCTAGAAACACTAAACCCTAAACCATGTGACCTAAATCGGAGGAGATGAACAATAAACCTTTAAAACCCATATAGATTTGTTATTCTAAGAATTTCATGAACCCTAGAAACCATGAACCCTAAACCATTTTACCTAAATCCTAGGGCATAAACCTTAAACCCTTAAAACCCATATAGACTTGTTATTCTAAGCATCTCATAAACTCTAGAAACCGTAAAACCTAAACAATGTGACATAAATCCTGGGAGATGAACCCTAAACCCTTTAAACCCATATAGATTTTTTATTCTAAGCATCTCATGGACCCTAGAAAGATTAAACAATAAACAATGTGACCTAAATACTAGGAGATGAACCCTAAACCCTTAAAACCCATATAGATTTGCTATTTTAAGCATCTCATGAACCCTAGAAACACTAAACCATAAACCACGTGACCTAAATCGTAGCAGATCAACCCTCAAACATTAAAACCCATGTAGATTTGTTATTCTAGGCATCTCATGAACCCTACAAACCCTAAAACCTAAACCATGTGAACTAAATCCTAGGAGATCAACCCTAAATGCTTAAATTCCATATAAATATTTTATTCTTAGAATGTCATGAACCCTAGAAACCCTAAACCCTAAACCATGTGACGTAAATCCTAGGAGATGAACCCTAAACCCTTAAAACCCGATTAGATTTGTTATTCTAACCATCTAATGAACCCTAAAAACCCTAAACCCTTAACCATGTGACCTAGATCGTAGGAGATGAACCCGAAAACATTAAAACCTGATGAGAGTTGTTATTCTAAGCATCTAATGAACCCTACAAACCCTAAACCCTAAACCATGTCACCTAAATCTTAGGAAATGAACCCTAAACCTTTAAAACACATAGATTTGTTCTTCGAATCATCTCATAAACCCTAGAAACTCTAAACCCTTAACCATGTGAGCTAAATCCTAAGAGATCTATCCTAAACCCTTAAAACCAATGTAGATTTTTTATTCGAAGCATCTCATGAACCCTAGAAACCCTAAAACCTAAACCATTTGACCTAAATCCTAGGAGATGAACCCTAAAGCATAAACCCATATAGAATTGTTATTCTAAGCATCTCATGAACCCTAGAAACCCTAAATGCTAAACCATGTGACTTAAATGCCAGGAAATGAACCCTAAACCCTTAAAACCCATCCAGATTTATTATTATAAGAATCTTATGAAACCTAGAAACCCTAAAACCTAACCCATGTGACCTAAATCCTAGGAAATGAACCCGAAACCATTAACCCATATAGATTTGTTATTCTAAGCATCTAATGAACCCTACAAACTCTAAACCCTTAACCATGTGACCTAAATCCTAGGAGATGAACCCTAAACCCTTCAAACCTATATATATTTGGTATTCTAAGCATCACATGAACCCTGTAAACCCTAAAACCTAAACCATGTAACCTACATCCTAGGAGATGAACCCTAAACCCTTAAAACCCATATAGATTTGTTATTCTAAGCATATGATGAACCCTAAATCCCCTAATACCTAAACCATGTGACCTACATCCTAGGAGATCAACCCTAAAACATTAAAATGCATGTAGATTTGTTATTCTAAGCATCAAATGAACCCTAGAAACCCGGAACGCTGAACCATGGGACATAAATCGTAGGAGATGAACCCTAAACACTGAAAACCTATAAGGATTTGTTATTCTAAGCATTTCATGAAACCTAGAAACCCTAAACCCTAAACCATGTGACCTAAATCCTAGGAGATGAACCCTAAACCATTAACCAAGATAGATTTTCTATTCTAAGTATCTAATGAACTCTAAAAACCCTAAACCCTAAAACATGTGACCTAAATCCTTGGAGATGAACCCTAAACCCTAAACCATGTGACCTAAATCCGAGCAGATGAACCCTCAACCCTTAAAACCCATATAAATTTTTATTCTAAGCATCTCATGAACCCTAGAAACCCTAAACCCTAAACCATTAAGGTATATAGATTTGTTATTGTAAGCATCTCACAAACCCTAGAAACCCTAAACCCTAAACCATGTGACCTAAATCATAGAAGATGAACCCTAAACCCTTAAAACCAATACTATTTTTTATTATAAACATCTCATGAACCCTTGAAACCCTAAAACTTAAACCATGTAACCTAAATCCTAGGAGATGAAACCTACAACCTCAAAACCCATTTAGATTTGTTAATCTAAGCATCTCATGATCCCTAGAAACCCTAAACCATGTGATGTAAATCCTAGGAGATGAACCCTGAACCCTTAAAACACATATAGATTTATTATTGTAAGCATCTGGTGAACCCTACGAACATTAAACCCTAGACCATGTGACCTAAATACTAGGAGATGAATCCTAAACCCTTAAAACCCATATAGATTTGTTATTCTAAGCATCTCATGAACTCTAAAACCCCTAAACCCAAAACCATAAACCATGTGACCTAAATCCTACGAGATGAACCCTAAACCCTTAAAACCCATGTAGATTTATTATTCTAAGCATCTCATGAACCCTAGAAAGCCTAAACCATGTGACCTAAATCCTAGGAGATGAACTCGAAACCTTTAAAACCCATATAAATTTGTTATTCTAAGCATCTCATGAACCCTAGAAACCCTAAAACCTAAACCATGTGAAATAAATCCTAGGAGATGAACCCTAAACTCTTTAAACCCATATAGATTTTTTATTTAAAGCATCTCATGAACCCTAGAAATATTAAACCCTAGACCAAGTGACCTAAATACTAGCATATCAACCCTGAAACATTAAAAAGCATCTAGATTTGTTATTCTAGTCATCTCATGAACCCTAGAAACCCTAATACCTAAACCATGTAACCTAAATCCTAGGAGATCCTCAACCCTTAAAATTTGCATATATTTTTTATTCTCAGCATCTCATGAACCCTAGAAACCCTAAACCCTAAACCATCTAACATAAATCCTAGGAGATGAACCCTAAACCATTAAAACCCAATTAGATTTGTTATTCTAAGCATCTGATGAACCCTAGAAACCCTAATGCCTAAACCATGTGACCTAAATCCCAGGAGATGAAACCTAAACCCTTGAAACACATATAGATTTGTTATTCTAATCATCTCATGAACCCTAGAAACTCTAAACCCTTAACCATGTCACCTAAACCCTTAAAACCCATGCATCTCATGAACCCTACAAACCCTAAATGCTAAACCATTTGACCTAAATCCTAGGAGATGAACACTAAACTATAAACCCATATACAATTGTTATTCTAAACATCTCATGAACCCTAAAAATCCTAAACCCTCAACCATTGGACCTAAATCCTAGGAGATGAATCCTAAAACCTTAAAACCAAAGTACATTTTTTCATCTAAGCATCTCATGAACCATAGAAACCCTAAACCCTAAACAATATGAGATAATTCCTAGGAGATGAATCCTAAACCATTAACCTATATAGATTTGTTATTGTAAGCATGTCATTAACCCCGCAAACAATAAACCCTAAATCATGTGACCTAAATCCTATGAGATGAACCCTCAACCCTTAAAACCCATATAGATTTTTTATTCTAAGAATCTCATGAAACCTAGAAACCCTAAACCCTAAACCATGCGACCTAAATCCTAGGAGATGAACCTTGAACGCTTAAAACCCATATGGATTTGTTATTCTCAGCATCTCATTTACCCTAGAAACCCTAAACCCTAAACTATGTGACCTAAATCCTAGGAGATGAACCCTAAACCCTTAAAACCCATATAGATCTATTATTCCTAGCATCTCATAAACTCTAGAAACCCAAAACCCTAAACCATGTGAACTAAATCCTAGGAGATGAACCCTAAACCCTTAAAACCCATATAGACTTGTTATTCTAAGCATCTCATGAACCCTAGAAACCCTAAACTCTAAACCATGTGACCTAAATCCTAGGAGATGAACCTCGAACCCTTAAAACCCATATAGATTTGTTATTCTAAGCATCTCATTTACCCTAGAAACCCTAAACCCGAAACTAAGTGACCTAAATCCTAGGAGATGAACCCTAAACCTGTAAAACCCATATAGATTTTTTCTTCTTGGCATCTCATGAACCCTAGAAACCCCAAACCTTAAACCATGTGACCTAACTCCTAGTAGATAAACCCTTAAAACCCATGAAAATTTTTTATTCTAAGCATCTCATTAAACCTAGAAACCCTAAACCATGTCAGCTACATCCTAGGAGATGAAACATAAACCATTAACCCATATAGATTTGTTATACTAAGCATCTGATGTACCCTACAAACCCTAAACTCTAAACCACGTGACCTAAATCCTAGGAGATGAACTATACACCCTTAAAACCCATATAGATTTGTTATTCTAAGCATCTCATAAACCTTAGAAACCCTAAACCACAAACCATGTGACCTAAATCCTAGGACATGATCCCTAAACCCTTTAAACCCATATAGATTTGTTATTTAAAGCATCTCATGAACCCTAGAAACACTAAACCCTAAACCATGTCACGTAAATCCTAGGAGATGAGCCCTAAAGCCTTCAAAGCCATGGAGATTATGTATTCTAAGCATCTCCTAAACCCTATAAACCCTAAACCCTAAACCATGTGACCTAAATACTCATTGATGACCCCTAAACGCTTAAAACCCATATAGATTTCTTATTCTAATCAACTCAAGAACCCTAGAAACCCTAAAACCTAAAACATGTCACCTAAATCCGAGGAGATGAACCCTAAACCCTTAAAAACCATGTAGATTTGTTATTCTAAGCATCTCATGAACCCTAGAAATCCTAAACCCTAAAGCACGCGAGCTAAATACTTAAAGATCAACCCTAAACAACTTATCCATATAGATTTTTTATTCTCATCATCTCATGAACCCTAGAAATCCTAAACCCTAAACCATGTGAACTAAATCATAGAAGATGAACCCTAAACCCTTAACCCCCATATAGATTTGTTATTCTAAGCATCTCATGAACCCTAGAAACCCTAAACCCTAAACCATGTGACCTAAATCCTTGGAGATGAATCTTCAACCCTTAAAGCCCATGTAGATTTTTTATTCTAAGCTTCTCATTAACCCTAGAAACCCTAAACCCTAAACCATGTGACCTAAATCCTAAGAGATGAACCTTGAACCCTTAAAACCCATATAGAATTGTTATTCTAAGCATCTCATTTACCTTGGAAACCATAACCATAAACAATATGACTTAAATCCTAGGAGATGAACCCTAAATACTTGAAACCCCTAAGATTTCTTATTCTAAGCATCTCGTGAACCCTAGAAACACTAAACCATAAACCATGTGACCTAAATCCTAGGACATGAACCTTAGACCCTTAAAACCCATATAGATTTTTTATTCTAAGCATCTCATGAACCCTAAAAAGACCAAACTCTATACCATGTGACGTAAATCCAAGGAGACGACCCCTAAACCATTAACCCATATAGATTTCCTATTCTAAGCATTTGATGAACCCTAAAAACCCTAAACTCTAAACCATGTGAAATAAATCCTAGAAGATGAACCCTAAACCCTTAAAACACATATAGATTTGTTATTCTAAGCATCTCATGAACCCTAGAAACCCTAAACCCTAAACCATGTGACATAAATCTTAGGAGATGAACCCTAAATCTTGAAAACCCATATAGATTTGTTATTCTAAGAATTTCATGAACCCTAGAATCTCTTAACCCTAGCACATGTGAGCTAAATCCTAGAAGATGAACCTTAAACCTTTAAAACCCATATAGATTTTTTATTCTTAGCATCTCACGAACCCTAGAAACCCTAAACCATGTGACCTAAATCTTAACAGATGAACCTTAAACCCTTAAAATCCATATAGATTTGTTATTCTAAGCATCTCATGGACCCTAGACTCCCTAAACCCTAGACCATGTGACCTAAATCCTAGGAGATGAACCCTAAACCCTCAAAATCCATATAGATTTGGTATTATAAGCATCTAATGAACCCTAGAAACCCTAAACGCTAAACCATGTGAACTAAATCCTAGGAGATGAACCTTGAACAATTAAAAACCATATAGATTTGTTATTCTAAGCATCTCATTTACCCTAGAAACCCTAAACCCTAAACTAAGTGACCTAAACCCTTAAAACCCATATAGATTTGTTATTCTTAGCATCTCATGAACCCTAGAAACCCCAAACCCTAAACCATGTGATCTAAATCCTAGGAGATGATTCCTAAACCCTTAAAACCAATATAGATTTATTATTCTAAGCATCTCATGAACCCTAGAAACACTAAACCCTAAACAATGTGACCTAAATACTAGGAGATAAACTCTAAACCCGTAAAACCCGTGAAGATTTGTTATTCTAAGCATCTCGTGAAACCCTAAACCCTAAACCATTAACCCATATAGACTTGTTATTCTAAGCATCTGATGTACCCTAGAAACCCTAAACTCTAAACCATGTGACCTAAGTCCTAGGAGATGAACCCTAAACCCTTAAAACCCATATAGATTTGTTATTCTCAGCATGTCATAAACCTTAGAAACCCTAATCCCTACCATGTGACCAAAATCCTAGGAAATGAACCCTAAACCCTTAAAACCCATATAGATTTGTTATTCTAAGAAACTCATGAAACCTAGAAACCCTAAACCCTAAACCATGTGACGTAAATCCTAGGAGATGAACCTTGAACCCTTAAAACCAATATAGATTTGTTATTCTAAGCATCTCATTTACCCTGGAAACCCTAAACCCTAAACTATGTGACTTCAATCCTAGGAGATGAAATCTAAACCCTTGAAACCCATAAGATTTTTTATTCTAAGCATCTCATGAACCCCAGGAACCCTAAATGCTAAACCATGTGACCTAAATCCTAGGAGATGAATCCTAAACCCTTAAAACCCATGTAGATTTGTTATTCTAAGCATCTTATGAACCCTAGAAACCCTAAATCGTAAACCATGTGACCTAAATCCTAGGAGATGAACCTTGAAATCTTAAAACCCATATATATTTGTTATTGTAAGCATCTCATTTACCCTAGAAACTCTAAACCCTAAATTATGTGACTTAAAACCTAGGAGATGAAACCTAAACACTTGAAACCCATAAGATTTGTTATTCTAAGCATCTCATGAACCCTAAAAACCCTAAACCCTAAACCATGTGACCTGAATCCTAGGAGATGAACCCTAAAACCTTAAAACCCATAAAGATTTGTTCTTCTAACCATCCTATTAACACTAGAAACCCTAAACCATAAACCATGTGATGTAAATCCTAGGAGATGAACCCTAAACCCATGAAGATTTTTTTTTCTAGGCATCTCATGAAAACTAGAAACCCTAAACCCTAAACCATGTGACCTAAATCCTAGGAGATGAACCCTAAACCTTTAACCCATATAGATTTCCTATTCTAAGCATTTGATGAACCCTAAAAACCCTAAACTCTAAAGCATGTGACTGAAATCCTAGGAGATGAACCCTAAACCCTTAAAACCCATATAGATTTTTTATCCTAAGCATCTCATGAACCGCAGAAACCCTGAACCCTACGCCATGTGACCTAAATCCTAGGGGATTCACCCTTAACCCTGAAAACCCATATAGATTTGTTATTTTATGCATCTCATGAACCCTAGAAACCCTAAACCCTAGCCCATGTGACCTAAATCCCAGGAGATGAACCCTAAACCCTTAAAACCCATATAGATTTGTTATTCTTAGCATCTCATGAACCCTAGAAACCCTAAACCATGTGACCTAAATCCTAGCAGATGAACATTAAACCCTTAAAACCCATATAAATTTTTTATTCGAAGCATCTTATGGATCCTAGAATCTCTATACCCTAGACCATATGACCTAAATCCTAGGAGATGTAGCCTAAACCATTAACATCCATATAGATTTGCTATTCTAAGCATTTAATAAACCTTAGAAACCCTAAACCCTAAACCATGTGACCTAAATCCTAGGAGATGAACCTTGAACCCTTAAAACCCATATAGATTTAATATTCTAAGCATCTTATTTACCCTAGAAACCCTAAACCCTAAACTATGTGACCTGAATCCTAGGAGATGAACCCTAAACCCTTAAAACCCATATAGATTTGTTATTGTTAGCATCTCATGAACCCTGGAAACTCCAAACCCTAAACCATGTGACCTAGATCTTAGGAGATGAACCCTAAACCCTTAAAACCCATATAGATTTGTTATTCTAAGCATTTCATGAACCCTTTAAACCGTAAACCCTCAACCATGTGACCTAAATCCTACGAGATAAACCATGTGACCTACATCCTAGGAGATGAAACCTATACCATTCACCCATTTAGATTTGTTATTCTAAGCATCTGATGTACCCTAGAAACCCTAAACTCTAAACCATGTGACCTAAATCCTAGGAGATGAACCCTAAACCCTTACAACCCATATACATTTTTTATTCTAAGCATCTCATAAGCCATAGAAACCCTAAACCCTAAACCATGTGACCTAAATCCTAGGAGATGAACACTAAACCCTTAAAACGCATGTATATTTATTATTCTAAGAATCTCATGAAACCTAGAATCCCTAAAGCCTCAACCCCAAATCATGTGACCTAAATCCTAGGAGATGAACCTTGAACCCTTAAAACCCATATAGATTTGTTATTCTAAGTATCTCATTTACCCTAGAAACCCTAGACCCTAAACTATGTGACTTAAATCCTAGGAGATGAACCCTAAACCCTTGAAACCCATAAGATTTGTAATTCTAATTATCTCATGACCCCTAGAAACCCTAAACCTTCAACCATGTGATCTAAATCCTAGGAGGTGAACCCTAAACCCTTAAAACCCATATAGATTTTTTATTCTAAGCATCTCATGAACCCTAGAAACCCTAAATCCTAAACGATGTGACCTCAATCCTAGGAGATGAATCCCAAACACTTAAAACCCACGTAGATTTCTTATTCAAAGCATCTTGTGAACACTAGAAACCCTAAACCCTAAACCATGTGACCTAAATCCTAGGAGATGAACCTTGAACCCTTAAAACCCATATAGATTTGTTATTTTAACCATCTCATTTACCCTGGAAACCCTAAACTCTAAAATATGTGACTTAAATCTTAGGAGATGAACCCTAAACCCTTGAAACCATTAAGATTTGTTATTGTAAGCATCTCATGAACCCTAGAAACCCTAAACCATGTGACGTAAATCCTAGGAGATGAACCTTAAACCCATGAAGATCGTTTATTCTGAGCATCTCATGAAAACTAGAAACACTAAACCCTAAACCATGTGACCTAAATCCTAGGAAATGAACCCTAAACCATTAACCCATATAGATTTCCTATTATAAGCATTTGATGAACCCTACAAAGCCTAAACTCTAAAGCATGTGACGTAAATCCTAGGAGATGAACCCTAAACCCTTAGAACCCATATAGATTTGTTATTCTTAGCATCTCATCAACCCTAGAAACCCCAACCCTAAAGCATGTGACCTAAATCCTAGGAGATGAACCCTAAACCCTTAAAACCCATATAGATTTGTTATTCTAAGTATCTCATGAACCCTATAAACCCTAAACCCTAAACCACATGACCTAAATCGTAGAAGATGAACCCTAAACCCTTAAAACCCATATAGATTTTTTATTCTAATCATCTCATGAACCCTAGAAACCTTAAACCCTAATCCATGGGACCTAAATCCTAGGAGATGAATCCTAAACCCTTAAAACCGATGTATATTTGTTATTCTAAGCATCTCACAAACCCTAGAAACCTTAAATCCTAGGAGATAAACCTTGAACCCTTAAAACCCATATAGATTTGTTATTCTAAGCATCTCATTTACCCTAGAAACCCTAAACCCTAAACTATGTGACTTAAATCCTAGGAGATGAACCCTAAACCCTTGAAACCCATAAGATATATTATTCCAAGAATCTCATTAAATCTAGAAACCCTAAACCCTAAACCATGAGACCTATTTCCTAGGAGATGAACCCTAAACCCTTAAAACCCATATGGATTTGTTACTCTAATCATCTCATGAACCCTACAAACCATAAACCCTAAACTATGTGACCTAAATCCTAGGAGATGCACCCTAAACCATTAAAACTCATATAGATTTGTTATTCTAAGCATCTCATGAACCCTAGAAAAACTAAAACCTAAACCATGTCACCTAAATCCTAGGAGATGAGCCCTACAGCCTTAAAACCTATGTAGATTATGTATTCAAAGCATCTCCTCAACCCTATAAACCATAAACCCTAAACAATGTGACCTAAATCCTCGCTCATGACCCCTAAACACTTAAAACCCGTATAGATTTCTTATTCTAATCATCTCATGAACCCTAGAAACCGTAAACACTAAAGCATGCCACTTAAATCCTAGGAGATGAACCCTAAAACATGTGAGCTAAATCCTAGGAGATGAACCCTAAACCCTTAAAACCCATGTAGATTGGTTCTTCGAAGCATCTCGTGAACCCTAAAAACCATAAATCCTAAACCATGTGACTTAAATCCTAGGAGATGACTGTTGAACCCTTAAAACCCATATAGATTTTTTATTCTAAGCATCTCATTTACCCTGGAAACCCTTAACCCTAAACTATGTGACCTAAATCCTAGGAGATAAACCATAAACCCTTAAAACACATATAGATTTTCTATTTTAAGCATCTCATGAACCAAAGAAACCCTAAACCCTAAACCATGTAACATAAATCCTAGGAGATGAACCCTAAACAATTAACCCATATAGATTTCCTATTCTAGGCATTTGAAGAACCCTAAAAAACCCTAAACTCTAAACCATGTGACCTAAATCAAAGGATATGAACCCTAAACCCTGAAAACCCATATAGATTTATTATTCTAAGCATCTCATGAACCCTAAAAGAACTAAGCCCTAAACCATGTGACCTAAATCCTAGGAGATGAACCCTAAACCCTTAAAACCTATATAGATTTGTTATTCTTAGCTTCTCATGAACCGTAGAAACCCTAGGCTAAGTCACCTAAATCCTAGGAGATGAACCCTAAACACTTAACATCCATATAGATTTGTTATTATAAGCATCTAATGAACCCTAGAAACCCTAAACCCTAAACCATGTGACCTAAATCCTAGGAGATGAACCTTGAACCGTTAAAACCCATATAGATTTGTTCTTCTAAGCATCTGATTTACCCTGGAAATCCTAAACCCAAAACTATGTGGCCTAAATATAGTAGATGAACCCTAAACAATTAAAACCCATATAGAGTTGTTATTCTAATCATATCATGAACCCTAGAAACCCTAAACCCTACACCATGTGACCTGAATCCTAGGAGATGAACCCTAAACCTTTAAAACCCATATAGATTTGTTATTCTAAGCATCTCATGAACCCTAGAAACCCTAAACCCTAAACCATGTGACCTAAATCCTAAGAGATAAACCCTAAACCCTTAAAACCCATGAAGATTTGTTATTCTAAGCATCTCATGAAACCTAGAAACCCTAAACCCTAAACCATGTGACCTACATCCTACAAGATGAAACCTATACCATTAATCCATATAGATTTGTTATTCCAAGCATCTAATGTACCCTAGAAACACTAAACTCTAAATCATGTGACCTAAATCCTAGGAGATAAACCCTAAACCCTTAAAAGCCATATAGATTTGTTATTCTAAGCATCTCATAAACCTTAGAAACCCTAAACCCTAAACCATGTGATCTAAATCCTAGGAGATGAACCCTAAACACTTAAAATCCATATAGATTTTTTATTATAAGAATCTCATGAAACCTAGAAACCCTAAACCCTAAACCATGTGAAATAAATTCTAGGAGATGATCCGTGAACCCTTAAAACCCATATAGATTTGTTATTCTAAGCATCTCATTTACCCTAGAAACCGTAAACCCTAAACTATGTGACTTGAATCCTAGGAGATGAACCCTAAACCCTTGAAACCCATAAGATTTGTTATTCTAAGAATATCATTAAATCTAGAAACCCTAAACCCTAAACCATGTGACCTAAATCCTAGGAGATGAACCCTAAACCCTTAAAACCAATATAGATTTGTTACTCTAAGCATCTCATGAACCCTACAAACCCTAAACCCTAAACTATGTGACCTAAATTCTAGGAGATGCACCCTAAACCATTAAAACCTATATAGATTTGTTATTCTAAGCATCTCATGAACCCTAGAAAAACTAAACCCTAAACCATGTCACCTAAATCCTAGGAGATGAGCCATACAGCCGTAAAACCCATGTAGATTATGTATTCAAAGCATCTCCTCAACCCTATAAACCCTAAACCCTAAACCATGTGACCTAAATCCTTGCTCATGACCCGTAAACGCTTAAAACCCATATAGATTTCTTATTTTAATCATCTCATGAACCCTAGAAACCCTAAACACTAAAGCATGTCACCTAAATACTAGGAGATGAACCCTAAACTGTGTGACCTAAATCCTAGGAGATGAACCCTAAACCCTTAAAACCCATGTCGATTTGTTATTTGAAGCATTTCATGAACGCTAAAAACCCTAAAACCTAAACCATGTGACGTAAATCCTAGGAGATGAACCTTGAACCCTTAAAACCCATATAGATTTTTTATTCTAAGCATCTCATTTAACCTAAAAACCCTTAACCCTAAACTATGTGACCTAAATCCTAGGAGACAAACCATAAACCCTTAAAACACATATAGATTTGCTATTTTAAGCATCTCATGAACCCTAGAAACCCTAAACCCTAAACCATGTGACATAAATCCTAGGAGATAAACCCTAAACCATTAACCCATATAGATTTCCTATTCTAAGCATTTGAAGAACCCTAAAAACCCTAAACTCTAAAGCATGTGACCTAAATCAAATGAGATGAACCCTAAACCCTGAAAACCAATATAGATTTGTTATTCTAAGCATCTCATGAACCCTAAAAACCCTAATCCCTACACCATGTGACCTAAATCCTAGGAGATGAACCCTAAACCCTTAAAACCCATGTAGATTTGTTCTTCGAAGCATCTCGTGAACCCCAAAAAACCCTAAATCCTAAACCATGTGACTTAAATCCTAGGAGATGAACCTTGAACCCTTAAAACCCATATAGATTTTTTATTCTAAGCATCTCATTTACCCTGGAAACCCTTAACCCTAAACTATGTGACCTTAAAATTAGGAGATAAACCATAAACCCTTAAGACACATATAGATTTGCTATTTTAAGCATCTCATGAACCCTAGAAACCCTATGTTAGAGTAAAGTAATTAATTAACTTTACTCTCCTCTTAAGATTTCGCCTTGCACACATATTAGTCATTTAATAATTAATATTAATTATTAAATGCACTCACCTTTAGGGTTAGTTTTTCCTTTTAGGTTTTGATCTCCTTTTATAAGGATTGATCTCTTGTATTTTCTTTTATGCTCTATTTCATTTTTCTGGAATACATCTTGCACATTGTGAGAGCCAAACCCTTGTCTTGATCTCTCTCTTTCTCTGTGACAAGTCTTTTGCATGCAGGTATTGATCAGGTTCTGTGGATTTGTATTTCTCAAATCCTACATGGTATCAGAGCCTTGACATGCAGCCCCTTCTCAAATTTTGGATAAAACCATTGCAGATTTCGTTCAGGTTTCCTCGAGGATTTTTTTCCTTGATTTCATTTATGCAGGATTGTGGATCAGATCGAGCTTCACCATTGGATTTAGAGCACTGGAAAAAGTCAGGTTTGACTTTTATTTTGCAGATTTTGGCCATGATTTGCCAGATCTGTGAGGGTTTCAGTTTTGGTGATTTTTTGGAAGCTCTGGAGATAGCCATTTTTTTGGAGCATTGTGAGCAGAAACGGAGGTCACCATTGCGTTCACACTGGCCCAAAACCCTAAGATCACCTTTTGTTTTGTCGATTTTGGCAAAGTTGATCCGGAAGGCAAAAAATTTATGCCAGGGAAGCCGTATGGCGTCCCCAGCACGCATTTTGAGGCACTTTTTCTCACGAAAATCGAGAAAAAAAATTAAAAATGCATCAAAGTTCGCACCACCAGTTCAAAAGCTCGCCGCCGCTGCCACGCCACCGGGTGGCCACCTAGCAGCCACCGCCACCGGTGGCTCCACCGGTCCGCCGCCTCCCATCCAGCTCCGCCCACCAGCGCTCAGCCCCCGCGGGCTCCAATTCCTCCAGCCGCGGTCATATGGGGGACCGGGCGCTATGCGCCCAGCCCCCAGCCCCTTCTGCTTTGTCCGCATGGTTGTATGGGCGACCAGGGGCTCCGTCCTAGGCCCCTGTCCGCCAGCCCCTGGTCGCATGCAGGACCAGGGGCCGAGATTTTTTAGCCCCATGGGCTGCCTGCAGGCCTTATTGGCCTTTCTGGAACACTTTCACGAAATCGGGTGTAACTTTTGCGTACGGTGTCTGTTTTTAACAAACAAGATACTGTTGGAAAGCTGATTCTGGTGCCGATCTATTCAAAATTTTAGTTTTCCCAGATTTTGCTCCAATTTTATTTTGCAGGTCCTTGAACTCAGATGTTCTATTTTTCACTTCGGAGGGCATATCTTTTGACTCGGTGATCCTTTTTTCACCATTCTTGTGGCATTGGAAAGCTGGTTCAGTATTCTACATAGATCTGAGGTCTATTTTTACTTTTTGTTTATTCATGTTAGGAATTCTCTCCTTTTGCATTCATTGGGGATTGTAATAAATGAACTGATATAAAGTTCCATCAGGGGGGTTTCTTGCATAATAATCTTCATCATGTTTTGATGGAAACTCGCATGGGTTGTAATCTGGTTTCTTAGTTTCTTTTGGCCATATTTTTTCTTAGCTTAAAACATACCAAATTCATTTTGGTTCACACTTTAGATTGAGAGCCTATGGTTAGTGATCCGCATCGGATCCATCTCAGTTTGAGGGCCACTAAATTTGTGGTTATTGTTCCCGAGTCTGTATGGTACTTTTTCCCATGGAAGAGTTTCAGTCTCAGTTTGGCATCGGCATCGAGATTCACGACTTCCAGATTCTGTCATCATCATATCATCTACTGTTGCTCTATGGATTCCAGGGTTGTTCTAGTTTGGTGTTTTCGAGTGTTCCGTGGCATCGGGTCTGCTGTCACATTATTATGATTCCGATATGGTTTCTTGTAGACAGAAGTATCTTTCCTTGCTTTTAAAATTGCGGTTCCAGTGTTACTCCACAGTGTTCTTCCAGTGCTTCTTTGTAGCAGTCATCTCATTGTAGGGGGGGTTGTCCCACTGGGTTTTCCTTCTCTACCTCACTATTGCATTTGTACATGGGTACCTAATCAGGCCTTGTTGCTGGGACCCATTCATGATTTCTTGCATTCATCTTAGTTTTAGGTGCATGCTTATCTAGTCTCCCTAAGTTGCACTTATGGGGGGGTGTTAGTGTAATTAATATTTAATTACACTTGCATAACTTTACTTAGGTTGAGCTAATTTTACGTCAACATTAGGGTTGCATACTTTTCTTTTATAAAGTAAATCATCTCATTGTAATATTGGAATTCCTGAATAATATCATTTTGCACATTGACATGCAAAGCTCTGCTTTTTTATGTTTTCTCTTCTGTGGAAGGTGTTTAGGTTTGCATGTCTGATCTAGGGTTTCTAACAATGTTAGTGTAATTAATATTTAATTACACTTGCATAACTTTACTTAGGTTGAGATAATTTTAGGTCAACATTAGGGTTGCATACTTCGCTTTTATAAAGCAAATCATCTCATTGTAATATTGGAATTCTTGAATAATATCATTTTGCACATTGACATGCAAAGCTTTGCTTTTTTATCTTTTCTCTTCTGTGGAAGGTGTTTAGGTTTGCATGTCTGATCTAGGGTCTCTAACATGGTATCAAAGCCAGATCTGTTGCAGCTTGTTTAGTTTTTGAAAGAATTAGAGATCTAGGTTTTGGTTGCATCAGATCTGTGTTTGTTTTCTAGTTTTTATTTGGAATAGGGGGTTTATTTTTTTGGTACACTTTGAGCTCAAACGGACCTCACCGTTGAGCTTGCAGCATCCAAAAACCCCTATTTTGATATAAAATTCATCAAATTTGGCTTCACGGCGTTAGATCTACGAGGGTTTGATGTTTTTTGAGGGTTCCTGATCCAGAGCGTACCTGCAATTTTGGAGCTATTTCAGCCCAAACGGACCTCACCATCGCATTCAGAGCGCACAAAACCCCTTGAATCGACTATCAAATCGTCGAAATCGGACACAGTGACTCTAGGAGGCAAAAATTTTTCATTTTTGGGTCATACGCCCTGGTACAGCACGCAATCCAAGAAAAAAAATTAAAAATCAGAGTTATGGGCGCCGCCGTCAGTCAACCGCTAGCGGTTAACCGCTAGTGGTTAATGCTAGTGGTTAGCCTAACCACCAGGCTTAACCCTCAAACCTTTTTGGAGCAGTTTTGGTATTTTGGCCATAACTTTTGCATACAAACTCGGTTTTTAGAAAACAAAACATTGTCGGAAAGCTGGTTCCGAGCCCATTCTGATGGTGGAGGAATTTCTTCAAAAATATTCAGTTTACATATAATTTTTAGCATTCAAAGTCATATGATCTTTTTGCTCTCCGAGGGGCATAACTTGCTCAATTTTGCTCTGCTTTTCGAAAGCGAATAGGTGTCGGAAAGGTGGTTTTGTGCTCTTTCGATATCTGTAGTTTATTTCAATAGAAAATTATTCAGGTACACAGAGATTTGTCTCATACATATACTGCTTTATATTGTTTTCTGGGTTTCAGTTTGTACTGGGGATTGGTTTTTTGCATTGTAGGGGGGTGTTTTTTCTTGCTTTCTGTCATTTACATCAGAAAACCAGAATCTATAAACACCAAAACAAAACAAAAACCCCTTCTGCATCTTCTGTCTAGTTCTGAAAGACCACTAAATAATAATAAAAAAATTCAGAGTAGTTGAGGCACAGTTCACAGCATGGCCGAAAATACTTCTAGTGTTGAACTTCTCACACCTCATAACTATCATACCTGGAAGACATTTATGACACGTCTTCTCAGATCGAAGGGGTTGTGGTCCTGTTTAGATACGGTTCAGCCAATTTTGACAAGGCCATTTGAGATTATGCAGCATAGAAATAAGATGGATGAGGCTATGGGTTTGATTTCCTTACATGTTTCAGATAGCTTGTTGTTTAATCTTGATGCATGTAACAGTCCTCTTGAAATGTGGACCAAGTTCATTGATTTATTTGGTACGATCAATCAGTTCCGTGCACTACAGATTGAGGCAGAGTTGACTTCACTTGTACCTGATTCTTTTCCCTCCATTGAGGACTTTTCGATGAAATTCAAACAACAGAGATCTCTTCTACAGGGTTGTGGTAAGGTTAAGACTGATATAGAGTGTATTTACCTGATTTTGTCAAAGCTTCATGGGAACTTTCATATATTCTCATCTACCTTCCATTCCACTATGGATGCCTTGGGTGCACATTTTACCATGCCTTCTTTTGAGGTGTTTTGTGATCGTTTGACATGAGAGCAGGCTAAGATATCACAGTTGGATGCTCTCACAGGATCACCGCACCAAGCGTTGGTAGCACAGTCATCTCAGGGGAAGCAGAAGCAAAAACAAAAATAGAAACAACAGACCACAGAGCATTGGAAGGATTCTAGTTGATTTCACCTTGCACACATATTAGTCATTTAATAATTAATATTAATTATTAAATGCACTCACCTTTAGGGTTAGTTTCTCCTTTTAGGTTTTGATCTCCTTTTATAAGGATTGATCTCTTGTATTTTCTTTTATGCTCTATTTTATTTTTCTAGAATACATCTTACACATTGTGAGAGCCAAACCCTTGTCTTGATCTCTCTCTTTCTCTGTGACAAGTCTTTTGCATGCAGGTATTGATCGGGTTCTCTGGATTTGTATTTCTCAAATCCTACACCCTAAACCCTAAACCATGTAACATAAATCCTAGGAGATGAACCCTAAACAATTAACCCATATAGATTTCCTATTCTAGGCATTTGAAGAACACTAAATAACCCTAAACTCTAAACCATGTGACCTAAATCAAAGGAGATGAACCCTAAACCCTGAAAACCCATATAGATTTCTTATTCTAAGCATCTCATGAACCCTAAAAACCCTAAGCCCTAAACCATGTGACCTAAATCCTAGAAGATGAACCCTAAACCCTTAAAATGCATATAGATTTGTTATTCTTAGCATCTCATGAACCCTAGAAACCCTAGACCATGTGACCTAAATCCTAGGAGATGAACCCTAAACCCTTAACATCCATATAGATTTGTTATTCTAAGCATCTAATGAACCCTAGAAACACTAAACCCTAAACCATGTGACCTAAATATTAGGAGATGAACCTTGAACCCTTAAAACCCATATAGATTTGTTCTTCTAAGCATGTGATTTACCCTAGAAACCCTAAACCCAAAACTATGTGGCCTAAATACAGTAGATGAACCCTAAACAATTAAAACCCATATAGAGTTGTTTTTCTTATCATATCATGAACCCTAGAAACCCTAAACCGTAAACCATGTGACCTAAATCCTAGGAGATATACCCTAAACCTTTAAAACCCATATAGATTTGTTATTCTAAGCATCTCATGAACCCTAGAAACCCTAAACCCTAAACCATGTGACCTAAATCCTAAGAGATAAACCCTAAACCCTTAAAACCCACGAAGATTTGTTATTCTAAGCATCTCATGAAACCTAGAAACCCTAAACCCTAAACCATGTGACCTACATCCTACGAGATGAAACCTATACTATTAACCCATATAGATTTGTTATTCCAAGCATCTAATGTACCCTACAAACACTAAACTCTAAATCATGTGACCTAAATCCTAGGAGATAAACCCTAAACCCTTAAAAGCCATATAGATTTTTTATTCTAAGCATCTCATAAACCTTAGAAACCCTAAACCCTAAACCATGTGACCTAAATCCTAGGAGATGAACCCTAAACACTTAAAATCCATATATATTTTTTATTCTAAGAATCTCATGAAACCTAGAAACCCTAAACCCTAAACCATGTGAAATAAATTCTAGGAGATGATCCGTGAACCCTTAAAACCCATATAGATTTGTTATTCTAAGCATCTCATTTACCCTGGAAACTATAAACCCTAAACTATGTGACTTGAATCCTAGGAGATGAACCCTAAACCCTTGAAACCCATAAGATTTGTTATTCTAAGAATATCATTAAATCTAGAAACCCTAAACCCTAAACCATGTGACCTAAATCCTAGGAGATGACCCTAAACCCTTAAAACCCATATAGATTTGTTACTCTCAGCATCTCGTGAACCCTACAAACCCTAAAACCTAAACTATGTGAACTAAATTCTAGGAGATGCACCCTAAACCATTAAAACCTATATAGATTTGTTATTCTAAGCATCTCATGAACCCTAGAAAAACTAAACCCTAAACCATGTCACCTAAATCCTAGGAGATGAGCCATACAGCCATAAAACCCATGTAGATTATGTATTCAAAGCATCTCCTCAACCCTATAAACCCTAAACCCTAAACCATGTGACCTAAATCCTCGCTCATGACCCCTAAATGCTTAAAACCCATATAGATTTCTTATTTTAATCATCTCATGAACCCTAGAAACCCTAAACACTAAAGCATGTCACCTAAATACTAGGAGATGAACCCTAAACCATGTGACCTAAATCCTAAGACATGAACCCTAAACCCTTAAAACCCATGTCGATTTGTTATTTGAAGCATCTAAGGAACCCTAAAAACCCTAAAACCTAAACCATGTGACGTAAATCCTAGGAGATGAACCTTGATCCCTTAAAACACATATAAATTTTTTATTCTAAGCATCTCATTTAACCTGGAAACCCTTAACCCTAAACTATGTGACCTAAATCCTAGGAGACAAACCATAAACCCTTAAAACACATATAGATTTGCTATTTTAAGCATCTCATGAACCCTAGAAACCCTAAACCCTAAACCATGTGACATAAACACTAGGAGATAAACCCTAAACCATTAACCCATATAGATTTCCTATTCTAAGCATTTGAAGAACCCTAAAAACCCTAAACTCTAAAGCATGTGACCCAAATCAAAGGAGATGAACCCTAAACCCTGAAAACCCATATAGATTTGTTATTCTAAGCATCTCATGAACCCTAGAAACCCTAAGCTCTAAGCCATGTGACATAAATCCTAGGAGATGAACCCTAAACCCTTAAAACCCATATAGATTTGTTATTCTTAGCATCTCATGAACCCTAGGAATATTAGACCATGTGACCTAAATCCTAGGAGATGAACCCTAAACCCTTAACATCCAGATAGATTTGTTATTCTAAGCATCTAATGAACCCTAGAAACCCTAAACCCTAAACAATGTGACCTAAATCCTAGGGGATGAACCATGAACCCTTAAAACCCATATAGATTTGTTCTTCTAAGCATTTGATTTACACTAGAAACCCTAAACCCAAACCTTTGTGACCTAAATAGAGGAGATGAACCCTAAACCCTTAAAACCCATATAGATTTGATATTCTTAGCATATCATGAACCGTAGAAACCCTAAACCCTAAACCATGTGACCTAAATCCTAGGAGATGAAACCTAAACGTTTAAAACCCATATAGTTTTGTTATTCTAAGCATCGCATGAACCCTAGAAACCCTAAACCCTAAACCATGTGACCTAATTCCTAGGAGATAAACCCTAAACCCTTAAAACCCATGAAGATTTGTTATTCTAAGCATCTCATGAAACCTAGAAACCCTAAACCCTAAACCATGTGAACTATATCCTACGAGATGAAACCTATACCATTAACCCATATAGATTTGTTATTCTAAGCATCGAATTTACCCTAGAAAAACTAAACTCTAGATCGTGTAACCTAAATCCTAGGAGATGAACCCTAAACCCTTAAAATCCATATAGATTTGTTATTCTAAGCATCTCATAAACTATAGAAACCCTAAACCCTAAACCATGTGACCTAAATCCTAGGAGATGAACCCTAAACACTTAAAACCCATATAGATTTTTTATTCTAAGACTCTCATGAAACCTGGAAAAACTAAACCCTAAACCATGTGACCTAAATCCAAGGAGATGAGCCTTGAACCCTTAAAACCCATATAGATTTGTTATTCTAAGCATCTCATTTACCCTGGAAACCCTAAACCCTAAAATATGTGACTTAAATCCTAGGAGATGAACCCTAAACCCTTGAAACCCATAAGATTTGTTATTCTAAGAATCTAATTAAATTTAGAAACCCTAAACCCTAAACCATTTGACCTAAATCCTAGGAGATGAACCCTAAACCCTTAAAACCCATATAGATTTGTTACTCTAAGCATCACATAAACCCTACAAACCCTAAACCCTAAACTATGTGACCTAAATCCTAGGAGATGCACCCTAAACCATTAAAACCCATATAGATTTGTTATTCTAAGCATCTCATCAACCCTAGAAAAACTAAACCCTAAACCATGTCGCCTAAATCCTAGGAGTTGAGCCCTACAACCTTAAAGCACATGTAGATTATGTATTAAAAGCATCTCTTGAACCCTATAAACCCTAAACCCTAAACCATGTGACCTAAATCCGCGCTCATGACCCCTAAACGCTTAAAACCGATATAGATTTCTTATTCTAATCATCTCATGAACCCTAGAAACCCTAAACACTAAAGCATGTCACCTAAATCCTAAGAGATGAACCCTGAACCATGTGACCTAAATCGTAGGAGATGAACCCTAAACCCTTAAAACCCATGTAGATTTGTTATTCGAAGCATCTCATGAACCCTAAAAACCCTAAAACCTAAACCATGCGACGTAAATTCTAGGAGATGAACCTTGAACCCTTAAAACACATATAGATTTGCTATTTTATGCATCTCATGAACCCTAGAAACCCTAAACCCTAAACCATGTGATGTAAATCCTAGGAAATGAACCCTAAACACATGAAGATTGCTTATTCTAAGCATCTCATCAAAACTAGAAACCCTAAGCCCTAAACCATGTGACCTAAATCCTAAGAGATGAATCCTAAACCATTAACCCATATATATTTTCTATTTTAAGCGTTTGATGAACCCTACAAACCCTAAAGTCTAAAGCATGTGACCTAAATCCTAGGAGATGAACCCTAAATCCTAAAAACCCATATAGATTTGTTATTCTTAGCATCTCTTGAACCGTGGAAATCCCAAACCCTAAACCATGTGACCTAAATCCTAGGAGATGAACCCGAAACCATTAATAACCCATGTAGAATTTATATTCTAAGCATCTTCTTAACTCGAGAATCCCTAAACCCTAAACCGTGTGACCTAAATCTTAGGAGATCAACCCTAAACCATTAATCCATGTAGATTTGTTATTCTCAACATCTGATGAACCCCAGAAACCCTAAACCCTAAACCTTGTGACCTAAATCATAGAAGATGAACCCTAAACACCTTAAAACCATATAGATTTGTTATTCCTAGGAGATGAACCCTAAACCCTTGAAACCCTTAAGATTTATTATTCTAAGCATCACATGAACCCTAGAAACCCTAAACTCTAAACAATGTGACCTAAATCCTAGGAGATAAACCCTAAACCCTTAAAACACATGAAGATTTGTTATTCTAAGCATCTCATAAAATCTAGAAACCCTAAACCCTAAACCATGCGACCTACATCCTAGGAGATGGAACCTAAACCATTAACCCATATAGATTTGTTATTCTAAGCATATTATGTATCCTAGAAACCCTAAACTCTGAACCATTTGACCTAAATCCTAGAAGATGAACTCTAAACCCTTAAAACGCATATAGATTTGTTATTCTAAGAATCTCATGAAACCTAGAAACCGTAAACCCTAAACCATGTGACCTAAATCCTAGGAGATGAACACTAAACATTTAAAACCCATATAGATTTCTTATTCTAAGCATCTCATGAACCCTAGAAACCATAAACCCTAAACTATTTGACCTAAATCCAAGGATATTCACCCTAAACTGTTAAAACCCAGATAGATTTGTTATTCTAAGCATCTCATGAACCCTAGAAACACTAAACCCTAAACCATGTCACCTAAATCCTAGGAGATGAGCCCTAAAGCCTTAAAACCTATGTAGATTATGTATTCTAAGTATCTCCTGAACCCTTTAAACCCTAAAACCTAAACCATGTGACCTAAATCCTCCTTGATTACCCCTAAACACTTAAAACCCATATAGATTTCTTATTCTAATCATCTCATGAACCCTAGAAACTCTAAACCCTAAAGCATCTCACCTAAATCCTAGGAGATGAACCCTAAACCCTTAAAACCCATGTAGATTTGTTATTCTAAGCATCTCATGAACCCTAGAAATCCTAAATCCTTAACCTTGTTAATTAAATACTTCGAGATCAACCCTAAACCATTAATCCATATAGATTTGTTATTGTCAGTATCTCATGAACCCTATAAACCCTAAACCATAAACCATGTGACCTAAATCGTAGAAGATGAACCCTAAACATTTAAAATCCATATAGATTTGTTATTCTAAGCATCTCATGAACCCTAGAAACCCTAAACCCTAAACCATGTGACCTAAGTCCTAAGAGATGAATCCTAAACCCTTAAAACCCATCTAGATTTGTTATTCTGAGCATCTGGTGAACCCTAGAAATCCTAAACCCTAAACCATGTGACCTAAATCCTAGGAGATGAACCTTGAACCCTTAAAACCCATATAGATTTGTTATTCAAAGCATCTCATTTACCCTGAAAACCCTAAACCGTAAACTATGTGACTTAAATCCTAGGAGATGAACCCTATATCCTAAACTATGTGACTTAATTCCTAGGAGATGAACCCTAAACCCTTGAAACCCATAAGATTTGTTATTCTAAACATCTCATGAACCTTAGAAACCCTAAACCCTAAACCACGTGACCTAAATCCAAGGAGATGAACCCTAAACCATTAAAACCCATATAGATTTTTTATTCTAAGCATCTCATGAACCCTAGAAACCCTAAACCATGTGACGTAAATCCTAGGAGATGAACCCTAAACCTATGAATATTGTTTATTCTAAGCATCTCATAAAAACTAGAAACCATAAACCCTATACCATTGACCTAAATCCTAGGAGATGAACCCTAAACCATTAACCCATATAGATTTCCTATTCTAAGCATTTGATGAACCCTACAAACCCTAAACTCTAAAGCATGTGACCTAAATCCTAGGAGATGAACCCTAAACCCTTAAAACCCATATAGATTTGTTATTCTAAGCATTTGATGAACCCTAAAAACCCTAAACCCTAAACCATGTGAAGTAAATCCTAGGAGATGAACCCTATACCCTTAAAACCCATATAGATTGTTATTGTAAGCATCTCATGAAACCTAGAAACCCTAAACCATGTGACTTAAATCCTAGGAGATGAACCCTAAACCCTTAAATCCCATATAGATTTTTTATTCCAAGTATCTCATGATTCCTAGAAACCCTAAACCGTAGACCATGAGATCTAAATCCTAGAAGATGAACCCTTAAAACCACTATAGATTTGTTATTCTCAGCATCTCATGAACCCTAGAAACCTTAAACACTAAACAATTTGACCTAAATCCTGGGAGATGAACCATAAACCCTTAAACCCCATATAGATTTGTTATTCTAAGCATCGAATGGTCCCTAGAATCCCTAAACCCTAGACCATGTGTCCTAAATCCTAGGAGATGAACCCTAAACCCTTAAAATCCATATAGATTTGTTATTCTAAGCATTTCATGAACCCTAGAAACCCTAAACCCTAAACTATTTGACCTAATTCCTAGCAGATGCACTCTAAACCCTTAAAACCCATATCGATTTGCTATTCTAAGCATCTCATGAACCCTAGAAACACTAAACCCTAAACCATGTCACCTAAATCCTAGGAGATGAACCCTAAACCCTTAAAACCCATGTAGATTATGCATTCTAAGCATCTCATGAACACTAGAAATCTTAAAGCCTAAACCATATGACCTAAATCCTCGCTGATGAATCCTAAATCCTTAAAACCCATATAGATTTATTATTCTAATCATCTCATGAACCCTAGAAACCCTAAATCCTAAGAGATGAATCCTAAACCCTTAAAACCCATGTAGATTTGTTATTCTAAGCATCTCATGAACCCTAGAAACCATATAACCCTAAACCATATGACCTAAATGCTAGGAGATCAACCTTGAACCATTAATCCATATAGATTTGTTATTCTCAGCATCTCTTGAACACTAGAAACCCTAAACCCTAAACTCTAAACCATGTGACCTAAATCTTAGAAGATGAACCCTAAACCCTTAAAACCATATAGATTTGTTATTCTAAGCATTCATGAACCCTAGAAACCCTAAACCATATGACCTAAATCCTAGGAGATGAACCCTGAACCCTTAAAACCAATGTAGATTTGTTATTCTAAGCATCTCATGAACCCTAGAGACCCTAAACCCTAAGCCATGTGACCTAATTCCTAGGATATGAACCCTAAATCCTTAAAACCCATATAGATTTGTTATTCTAAGTATTTGATGAACCCTACAAACCCTAAACTCTAAACCATGTGACCTAAATCGTTGGAGATGAACCCTATACCTGGTGTAAGGTGGAATGGATGGAACACTCACTATTCCATGCTCCAGGTCTCACCTTAGCAGTTCCCTTTGGTGGCTCTCTCCACCAACTCAACCTATAGGCCCTGACTCAAATGCAGATACCTCTAGCTCTACTGGCCATCCCCACTTCCAACCATATCACACAATTCAACCCAAAACTTGGTGCTTTGACTCTGCTTCACCTTTGACCCTTAATCATCCCTAAAGGCCAAATACCCTCAATACTCAACTAGATGCTTGCAGGGGTGTAAAGGTGTACTATCATGCTTCCTAGCATCCCATTAGTTTTCTTGAACAACCATTAGACTCCATTTCACCATCGCTTCTTCCAAACCCTAACTTAGGGTTATAAAGGCAGCAAGCCTAGAGTCCCTTTTAGCCCTCCTAGCCCAAGAAAAGTGGAATTTTCACAAAAATTTCCCAAAGAACCCCAAACCTTCTCTATATTTTCTTGGTCCTGATACCAACCTCTACAAGATTCCCAAGGTCTTATGCCTGGTCTTGCCGTACACAGGTTACTTCACCAAATTTAGCAAAATGTAGGGTTTTTCTTCATTTCTTGGCCACCCGGTTCGACTGTCAAAGAGTTCTTCCACCAAATTGATTGATGAAGCCTCCTACTAGCTACCAGATGACTGTATGGCCTTCCTCCACCTTTCTACCTCAGGAATTTTTATGGAGAGGTCTCCCCTGCAAGCTAGGTGATTTTCACCTCTAGACTTTCCTAACCGGCACTGTTTTGCTCGCCTAGGAAAGGTCTTTTTCCATGCTTCCAAACCTCCTGACCACTCCTACAACTAACTTATGTATATTCATGGATCCTAACCACATTTCCCATGGGCCGTACTCAGGTACAGAGGGGAAAGCAATTAGGAATCCATCATTTACAGTCTGCAAATCAAAAACAATGAACTAAAAGAACCTAACTAACTGAATTCAAAAGCTTTTAAATGAAGGAAACAATAACTACAGACCCAACCAATACTTGGAAAGAAATTACATCACATCCCACATGAGTTCCAATTCCTAGCTATACCATTAACACTCTACCAAGAACAAGAACACATAAAATAATCAAATCTTCCTACTGTCCTCGATTAGCATTCATGAAAAACTTCAAATGCCTTCCAATGACTTCCAACCCAACTACAGGTCGAGGCATACATTTTATAGGTTGTCCAAAGTAGTTGTGCCTCCCTTGGGTCAGACAAACCAGTTACCAAGTGGGAAAAATTGCAAATTGTCCCAATTTGCCACTTTCCCCAACTTCCTAGAACTAACACAAATGAGTGTCTTAAACTCAAAACTTAAACACTCCTGATAGCTCCTGACCAAGGTATTTTGGTAAGCCACTCACTCAAATGCAATGGTCAACATGACCTTATTCCAATAAAACAAAAATTCATAAACCTTTCCTATTCCTAGTATTTCCTAGGTGTTTCTCCTAGGTGCTCCTGCACCATTCTCCCCCTCCCTACCCAAACACTATGGAGGAGAAGGAGAGATCAATGACATGTCTATACCAAGCTTCTTGAACTGATCCTCTTGTACCCATGTAGCTTCTTATTCAGGCTTATTCTTCCACTTAATAAGGTGCTCCATATACACCTTGTGTATTGTAGACTTTTACACCCTTGACTCCAAGATCCTTTCAGCTTGTTGCTTGTCTGGACTAAGTAAGGGTACATTACTGATGTCCTTGAAGATCTCCTTACTGTTCTAGTTCACATCATTGACTGATCCTTTGTACTTGATCAAGTTAGCTATATTAAAGACTGGTGAGATTCCTAAGTCGGTAGGTAGCTCAACCTTGTATGCATTTTTCCTATACTTGGCCAATATCTTGCATGGTCCTACTCTCTTCATCTGTAGCTTGGTTGATACTCCCTTCTGCAACCTGGATTTGTTGAGGTGAACCATGACATATTCCCCCACTGCAAATTGCACATCCTTCCTTGACAAATCTACCTTCTCCTTCAACTTTTGTGTAGCTTCGATGACTGCCTTCTTCACCTGCTCCTAAATCTCTTTCATTGTCTGACTGAAGTCTTCACCATGTCCACTTCTATGTTCCATAGCTCCAAGATCTCTGAGCTCACAAATACCTCTTGGGTGCATCCCATACACAACCTCAAAAGGACTCTTCCCTGTGGTCCGATTGACACTATCATTATAGGCATACTCTACTTGTGAGATGACCATATTCCTTTGTTAGGCACCTAAGAAGATTATCCAACACCCTGTTAACCACCTCTGTTTGACCATCGGTCTAAGGATGGTAAGCTGATCCAAATGATAGATTGGTACCCAATCTTTTCCATAGAGTCTTCCAAAAATGACTCATGAACTTAACATCCCTATCTGTAACAATGCTTAAAGGTAGGCCATGAATCCTTACAACCTCCTTAAAGAAAAGATGAGCTATGTAGCTAGCATCATGAGTAGTTTTACAAGGAATAAAATGACCCATTTTGCTAAATCTGTCCACCACTACATAAACATTGTCAAAACTAGACTTGGTCTTAGGGAGTCCTACCACAAAATCCATGCTCACACACTCCCATGGTCTGTTAGGAATGGGTAGGGGTTGATAAAGACCAGCATTACTAGCTCCTCCCTTAGCTCTCATACATACAACACATTGTTCCACATACTTTCTAACATCTCTTGCCAACCTAGGCCAATAGTAAAACCTTTGTACTAGTTCCAAAGTCTTGTTGATGCCAAAATGTCCACTAAGATAGCCATTATGCTTCTCTTGAATGAGGTTTTCTCTCATTGACCCTCTTGAAACACATAACTGATTCCCTTTAAACAATAAACCACTTTGCAATGTATACTCAACATATTGACTATGAAAATGATTCTCAAAGCCTAAACATACCTTATAAGCTTTTGAGAAATCTTCATCCTCCCCATAGAGATCTTTAAAGTTTTCAATCCCTATGCTCTTCACTTGTATCTCTTGTACTGTCAACAACATCCTGCTCAATGCATCTGCTACCTTATTCATCTGTCCCTTCTTGTGATTGATGGTGAAGGTAAAATCTTGGATGTACTCCATCCATTTCAAATGCCTATTACTCAACTTCTCTTGAGTGTTGATATAGCTAAGTGCTTGATTGTCTGTAAAAACTACAAACTCCTTGGGTAGAAGGTAATGTCTCCACTTCCTAAGTGACTAAACCAAAGCATAAAGTTCTAATTCATAAGTTGAATATTTCTTCTTTGCCTCATTGAGTTTCTCACTAAAGAATGCTATAGGCCTTCCCTCTTGACTTAACACTCCTCCAACTACCACTCCACTAGCATCACATTCCATAGTGAACAACTTGTCAAAACTAGGTAACAAAAGAATAGGTTGAGTTGCCATCTCTTGTTTCAATTTCTCAAACCCTCTCTCAGCTACTTGAGTCCACACAAACTTGGTTTTCAAACCACCTTTTATTGTATCTAGGACCGGTGCACAAATACCACTAAAATTCCTTATGAATTTTCTATAGAATTGAGCCAATCCATGGAAAATTCTTACCTCAGTCCCTGTTGTTGGTGTAGGCTAGTTTATGATTGCTTCCACCTTGCTTGGATCCATCTTAAATGATCCCTTAGACACTAAAAATCCCAAATATACAAGCTCTTGTTTAAAGAACTCACACTTCTCTAGATTGATTTCCAACTTATCCTCTAGCAACCTTCTAAGAACCAACTCCACGTTTTTTAAATTCTCTTATGCTATCTTACTGAATATGAGGATGTCATCAAGGTATACCACCACAAATACTCCTATGAAATCCTTGAGAACTTCATTCATGAGCCTCATGAATGTGCTAGGGGCATTGGAGAGACCAAATGGCATCACTCTCCATTCATATAACCCATCATTTGTTTTAAATGATGTCTTCCATTCATCACCATCCTTAATTCTGATATGATGGTATCCACTCTTGAGATCCAGCTTGGTGTAATATTGAGCTCCTCCAAGGCAATCCATTAGATCCTCAATTCTACGAATAGGGAACCTATACCTAATTGTCATCCTATTTATTGCTCTAGAATCAGTACATAACCTCCATTTGCCTCCCTTCTTGGTTGCCAAAACTACTGGTACTGCACATGGGTTGATGCTCTTTTGTATCAGTTTCTAATCCAACAACTATTGCACTTGTATGGCCACTTCCAAGTTCTAATCCGGTGTAAGCTTATATGCTGCTTTGTTAGGTAATGATGCTCTAGGTATGAAGTCAATTTGATGACTAATAGCTCTTTTAGGAGGTAAAGTTGCAGGTGTACCATCACTTACTATGTCTTTGTACTTCTCAAGTAATTTCTGGACTGCTCTGGGTATGACTGGTTTTTCAGTTTTATCTTCCTCCTTGGATTGCAATAGAACTACATATCCTTCTCCACCTTCATGTAGGGTGTTGAGGAACTCTTTCCCACTACTTAGTAGCACACTTGGTGTCTTTGACTATCCTTCATCCTCCTCTGACAGTGACTGCAACTTAAAAGTCTTTCCATCCTTCTTAAATGAGATGGTATTCTCCTTTCCATCATACATGGCACTCCTATCATATTCCCATGGTCTGCCTAATAGTAGATGACATGCATCCATGGGTAAAACATCACAAACTAACTTTTCCTTGTACCCTCCAATGGAAAACTCCACCGTTACTTGTTCATTCACCAAAACACTTTGCCCTTTGTTAAGCCATGTGACCTTGTAGGGGTTAGTGTGGGGTACCTTCTTCAATTTCAGTTTCATTACTGCCTCCTCTAATATAATATTATCTGTTGAACCTGAGTCTACTATGACCTTGCATACTTTACCAAGTATCTTGCACCTTACCCTAAATAGAGCTCTCCTTTGTTTTGGTTATTCTTTGACCGGTTGTTTGATCAAGACTCTTCTAAACATCAGACTCTCTCCATTCTCATATTCAATATGACTAACCTCAATTGCCTTAGGACTAAGCCACTCTCTTCTCATTGCTTGGTGAGGATGCTTTCTCCGGGCACCTATAAGCTAGATGTCCAACTTGACCACAATGATAGCATTTCATGGTTGCAAAATAAGAATTACTCCTGCCTGCTCCTCTTCCTCTATTGGATCCTCCTTGAGAACCTCTACCTTTGTTATACCCTCCTCTAGAAGGTGTTTCATTACCAAGGTCTATGGATTTAAACTCTCCTTGGTTTCTTTGGTCATTACCTCTCCCTTGGTAGCCACCTCGCTGTCCTCTTTGATCTCTTTGATCTCTACCTTTACCTCTGCCTTTAGAAGCCTAATCTTGCTTCCTCTTGCTTCTCTCCTCAATTTTGATAGCATTGGTGTACTATCTTTGGACTTAAAAGAGCCATCTCCTCTTGAATGTTCCATTTCAATCCATTAAGATACCTAGCCACCTTGAGGCTTTCATCTTCTGAAACATTAGACCTCATACAAATTTTTTGGAACTCCTCTGTGTAGATATTCACATCTAGGTCTTTTTGCCTTAGGCTTTGTCTCTTCTTGTGTAATTGAATCTCATAATCATCAGGCATGTAGGCTTCTCTCACCTTTACAACCATACCTTTCCAAGTTGAGATGGGTTTCTTTTCTTCCTTCTCCCTCTCTGTTTGGATGAATTTCCACCATGTCAAGGTTGATCCTCTCAATCTTGATTTAGCCACCTTCACCTTCTATGCTTCTGTGACTCCATCACACTCAAAATGATTCTCCATGCCTTCTATCCAATCCATGACTAGATCAGCTTCAATCTTCCCACTGAACAATGGTATGCCTTCAAGTGCTTTCCCACTCAAAGCTTTCAATGCCTACAAGAAAGGATCCTCTTGTAGAACAGGCCCAAGTTCAGGGATCTTTTCTTCCTCTACAACCTCTTCTTTCTTTGGTACCCTATTACTGTCCTCACCGTCCTTGTTTAGTACAGTACTCAATGTCTCCTCCAATTGTGCTAATCTTTCCCTTAGTCTTCTATTATCTTCTTCTTGGTCTTCAACCTTCTTTTCCAACTCAGCATTTGTCACCATGATTTGTGGAACCACTTGATTCAACCTCTGACATACAAGTCACTATCCCAAACCTTTAACTTTCTCTGATACCAATCTGGTGTAAGGGGGAATGGATGGAACACTCACTGTTCCATGCTCCGGGTCTCACCTTAGCAATTCCCTTTGGTGGCTCTCTCCACACACTCAACCTATAGGTCTTGACTCAAACACAGATACCCCTGGCTCTACTGGCCATCCCCACTTCCAACCATATCACACAATTCAACCCAAAACTTGGTGCTTTGACTCTGCTTCACCTTTGACCCTTAATCATCCCTAAAGGCCAAATACCCTCAATACTCAACTAGATGCTTGCAGGGGTGTAAATATGTATTTTCATGCTTCCTAGCATCCCATTAGGTTTCTTGAACAACCATTAGACTCCATTTCACCATCCCTTCTTCCAAACCCTCACTTAGGGTTATAAAGGCAACAAGCCTAGAGTCCCTTTTAGCCCTCCTAGCCCGAGAAAAGTGGATTTTTCACAGAAATTGCCCAAAGAACCCAAAAAATTCTCTATATTTTCTTGGTCTTGATACCAACCTCTACAAGATTCCCAAGGTCTTATGCCTAGTCTTGCCGTACACAGGTTACTTCACCAAATTTAGCAAAATGTAGGGTTTTTCTTCATTTCTTGGCCACCCGGTTCGACTGTCAAAGAGTTCTTCCACCAAATCAATTGATGAAGCCTCCTACCAGCTACTAGACCACTTTATGGCCTTCCTCCACCTTTCTACCTCTGGAATTTTCATGGAGAGGTCTCCCCTGCAAGTTAGGTGATTTTCACCTCTAGACTTTCCTAATCCAGCACTGTTTTGCTCGCCTAGGAAAGGTCTTTTTCCATGCTTCCAAACCTCCTGACCACTCCTACAACTAACTTATGTACATTCAGGGAGCCTAACCACATTTACCAAGGGTCGTACTCAGGTATAGAGGGGAAAGCAATTAGGACTCCATCAATTGCAGTCTGCAAATCAAAAACAATGAACTAAAAGAACCTAACTAACTGAATTCAAAAGCTTTTAAATGAAGGAAACAATAACTACAGACCCAACCAATATTTGGAAAGCAATTACATCACATCCCACATGAGTTCCAATTCCTGGATAAACCATTAACACTCTACCAAGAACAAGAACACAAAAAATAATCAAATCTTCCTACTGTCCTGGATTAACATTCATGAAAAACTTGAATTTACAAAACTTCAAATGCCTTCCAATGACTTCCAACCCAACTACAGGTCAAGGCATACCATTTATAGGTTGTCCAGATTAGTTGTGCCTCCCTTGGGTTGGACAAATTAGTTACCAAGTGGGAAAAAAGTGCAAATTGTCCCAATTTGCCACTTTCCCCAACTTCCTAGAACTAACACAAATGAGTGTCTTAAACTCAAAACTTAAACACTCTTGATAGCTCCTGACCAAGGTATTTTGGTAAGACACTCACTCAAATGCAATGGTCAACATGACCTTATTCCAATAAAACACAAATTCATAAACCTTTCCTATTCCTAGTGTTTCCTAGGTGTTTCTCCTAGGTGCTCTTGAACCAATACCCTTAAAACGCATATAGATTTGTTATTCTAAGCCTCTCATGAACCCTAGAAACCCTAAACTAAGTGACCTAAATCCTAGGAGATGAACACTAAACCCTTAAAACCCATATAGATTTGTTATTCTAAGCATCTCATGAACGCTAGAAACCCTAAATCCTAGACCATGTGATCTAAATCCTAGGAGATGAACCCTAAACCATTAAAACCCACATAGATTTGTTATTCTCAGCATCTCATCAACCCTAGAAACCCTAAATGCTAAAACATGTGACCTAAATCCTAGGAGATGAACCTTAAACCCTTAAAACCCATATAGATTTGTTATTCTAAGCATCTCATGAACCCTAGAATCCCTAAACCATAGACCATGTGACCTAAATCCTAGGAGATGAACCCTAAACCCTTAAAATCCATATAGATTTGTTATTCTAAGCATCTCATGAACCCTAGAAACCCTAAACCCTAAACTATGTGACCTAATTCCTAGGAGATGCACCCTAAACCCTTAAAGCCCATATCGATTTGTTATTCTAAGCATCTCACGAAACCTAGAAACACTAAACCCTAAACCATGTCACTTAAATCCTAGGAGATGAACCCTAAACCCTTAAAACCCATGTAGATTATGTATTCTAAGCATCTTATGAACCCTAGAAACCCTAAACCCTAAACCATGTGACCTAAATCCTTGTTGATGAACCCTAAATCCTTAAAACCCATATAGATTTATTATTCTAAGCATCTCATGAACCCTAGAAACACTAAACCCTAAAGCATGTGACCTAAATCCTAGGAGATGAATCTTAAACCCTTAAAACCCATGTAGATTTGTTATTCTAAGCATGTCATGAACCCTAGAAACCCTATAACCCTAAACCATGTAACCTAAATCCTAGTAGATGAACCCTAAACCCTTAAAACCCATATAGATTTTTTATTCTAAGCATTTGATAAACCCTAAAAACCCTACACCCTAAACCATGTGACCTAAATCCTAGCAGATGAACCCTATACCCTTTAAACCCATATAGATTATTATTCTAAGCATCTCATGCACCCTAGAAACTCTAAACCATGTGACCTATATCCTAGGAGATGAACCCTAAACCCTTAAATCCCATATAGATTTGTTATTCTAAGTATCTCATAAACCCTGGAAACCCTAAACCGTAGACCATGTGATCTAAATCCTAGAAAATGAACTCTTAAAACCCATATAGATTTGTTATTCTCATCATCTCACGAACCCTAGAAACCCTAAACGCTAAACCATGTGACCTAAATACTAGGAGATGAACCTTAAACCCTTAAAACCCATATAGATTTGTTATTCTAAGCATCTAATCATCCCAAGAATCCCTAAACCCTAGACCATGTGAACTAAATACTAGGAGATGAACCCTAAAGCCTTAAAATCCATATAGATTTGTTATTCTAAGCATTTCATGAACCCCAGAAACCCTAAACCCTAAACTATGTGACCTAATTCCTAGCAGATGCACTCTAAACCCTTAAAACCCATATCGATTTGTTATTCTAAGCATCTCATGAACCCTAGAAACACTAAACCCTAAACCATGTCACCTAAATCCTAGGAGATGAACCCTAAACCCTTAAAACCCATGTAGATTATGCATTCTAAGCATCTCGTGAAAACTAGAAACCCTAAACCATGTGACCTAAATCCTTAAAACCCATATAGATTTGTTATTCTAATCATCTCATGAACCCCAGAAACCGTAAACCCTAAGGCATGTGACCTAAATCCTAGGAGATGAACCCTAAACCCTTAAAACAGATATAGATTTGTTATTATAAGCATGTCATGAAACCTAGAAACCGTAAACCCTAGGCCATGTGACCTAAATCCTAGGAGATGAACCCTAAACCCTTAAAACCCATATAGATTTGTTATTCTATGCATTTGATGAACCCTAAAAACCCTAAACTCTAAACCATGTGACCTAAATCATAGGAGATGAACCCTATACCCTTAGAACACATATAGATTTGTTATTCTAAGCAGCTCATGAACCCTAAAAACCATAAACCATGTGACCTAAATCCTAGGAGATGAACTCAAAACCCTTAAAATCCATATAGATTTGTTATTCTAGGCATCTCATGAACCCTAGAAACCCTAAATCCTAGACCATGTGATCTAAATCCTAGGAGATGAACCCTAAACCATTAAAACCCATATAGATTTGTTATTCTCAGCATCTCATCAACCCTAGAAACCATAAACGCTAAACCATGTGACCTAAATCCATGGAGATGAACCTTAAACCTTTAAAACCCATGTAGATTTATTATTCTAAGCATCTCATGTACCCTAGAATCCCTAAACCCTAGACCATGTGACCTAAATCCTACAAGATGAACCCTAAACCCTTAAAATCCGTATAGATTTGTTATTCTAAGCATCTCATGAACCCTAGATATCGTAAACAATAAACAATGTGACCTAATTCCTAGGAGATGCACCCTAAACCCTTAAAACCCATATCGATTTGTGATTCTAAGCATCTCATGAACCCTAGAAACACTAAACCCTAAACCATGTCACCTAAATCCTAGGAGATGAACCCTAAACCCTTAAAACCCATGTAGATTATGTATTCTAAGCATCTTATCAACCCTAGAAACCCTAAACCCTAAACCATGTGACCCAAATCCTCGCTGATGAACCCTAAATCCCCAAAACCCATACAAATTTATTATTCTACGCATCTTATGAACGCTAGAAACACTAAACCCTAAACCATGTGACCTAAGTCCTAGGAGATGAACCCTAAACCCTTAAAACCCATGTAGATTTGTTATTCTAAGCATCTCATGAACCCTAGAAACCCTATAACACCAAACAATGTGATGTAAATCCTACGAGATCAACCCTGAAACATTAATCCTTCTAGATTTGTTATTTTGAGCATCTCATGAACACTAGAAACCCTAAAATCTAAACCATGTGACCTAAATCATAGAAGATGAAACCCAAAACCTTAAACCCATATAGATTTGGTATTCTGAGCATTTCATGAACCCTAGAAACCTTAAACCCTAAACCATGTGACCTAAATCCTAGGAGATAAACCCTAAACCCTTAAAACCCATGTAGATTTGTTATTCTAAGCATCTCGTGAACCCTAGAAAGCCTAAAACCTAAACCATGAGACGTAAATCCTAGGAGACGAATCTTGAACCCTTAAAACCCATATAGCTTTGTTATTCTAAGCATCTCATTTACCTTGGAAACCCTAAACCCTAATCTATGTGACCTAGATCCTATGAGATGAACCATAAACCATTAAAACCCATATAGATTTGTTATTTTAAGCATCACATGAGCCGTAGAAACCCTAAACCCTAAACCATTTGGCGTAAATCCTAGGAGATGAACCCTAAACCCTTGAAACCCATAAAGATTTGTTATTCTAAGCATCTCAAGAACCCTAGAAACCCTAAACCCTAGACCATGTGACCTAAATCCTAGGAGATGTACCCTAAACACTTAAAACGCATATAGATTTCTTATTCTAAGCATCTCATGAATCCCATAAACGCTAAACCCTAAACTATGTGACCTAAATCCTAGGAGATGCACCCTAAACCTTTAAAACCCATATAGATTTGTTAGTCTAAGCATCTCATGAAGCCTAGAAACACTAAACCCTAAACCATGTCACCAAAATCATAGGAGATAAACCCTAAACCCTTAAAACCCACGCAGATTTGGTATTCTGGGCATCTCATGAACCCTATAAACCCTAAACCCTAAACCATGTGACCTAAATCCTCGCAGTTGAACCCTAAACGCTTAAAACCCATATATTTTTGTTATTCTAAGGATCTCATGAACCCTAGTAACCCTAAACCCTAAAACACATGACCTAAATAATAGAAGATGAACCCTAAACCCTTAAAAACCATATATATTTGTTATTTTAAGCATCTCATGAACCCTAGAAACCCTAAACTGTAACCCATGTGACATAAATCCTAGGAGATGAACCCTAAACCATAAACCTATATAGATTTTATATTCTAAGCATTTCATGAACCCTAGAAACCCTAAACCCTAAGCCATGCGACCTAAATCCTAGGAGATGAACCCTAAAGCCTTAAAACTTGGATGTAGATTTGTTTTTCCAAGCATCTCATGAACCCTTGAAACCCTAAACCCTAAACCATGGGACCTAAATCCAAGGAGATGAACCCTCAACCATAAAAACCCATATAGATTTGTTATTCTAAGCATCTCATGAACCCTAGAAAGACCAAACGCTAAACCATGTGACCTAAATTTTAGGAGATGAACCCAAAAACGTCAAAACCCATGTAGATTTGTTATTCAAAGCATCTTGTGAACCCTACAAACCCTAAACACTAAATCATTTGACATAAGTCCTAGGAGATGAACCCTGAACCAAAAACCTATATAGATTTTATATTTTAAGCATCTCATGAACCCTAGAAACCCTACACCCTAAACCATGTGATCTAATCCTAGGAGATGAACCCTAAAGCCTTAAAACCTTCATGTAGATTTGTTATTGTAAGTATCTCATGAACCCTTGAAACCCTAAACCCTAAACCAAGTGACCTAAATCCAAGGAGATGAACCCTCAACCCTGAAAACCCATATAGATTTGTTATTCTAAGCATCTAATGAACCCTAGAAAGACCAAACGCTAAACCATGTGACCTAAATTTTAGGAGATGAACCCAGAAACGTCAAAACCCATGTAGATTTGTTATTCGAAGCATCTTGTGAACCCTACAAACCCTAAACCCTAAATCATTTGACATAAATCCTAGGAGATGAACCCTAAACCAAAAACCTATATAGATTTTATATTCTCAGCATCTCATGAACCCTAGAAACGCTACACCCTAAACCATGTGACCTAAATCCTAGGAGATGAACCCTAAAGCCTTAAAACCTGCACGTAGATTAGTTATTGTAAGTATCTCATGAACCCTCAAAACCCTTAACCCTAAACCAAGTGACCTAAATCCAAGGAGATGAAGCCTCAACCCTTAAAACCCATATAGATTTGTTATTCTAAGCATCTAATGAACCCTAGAAAGAACAAACCCTAAACCATGTGACCTAAATTCTAGGAGATGAAACCTAAACCCTTAAAACCCATATAGATTTGTTATTCTAAGCATCTCATGAACCCTAGAAACCCTAAACCCTAAACCATGTGACCTAAATCTTAGGAGATGAACCCTAAAGCCTTTAAACCTAGATGTAGATTTGTTATTCTAAGCATCTCATGAACCCTTTAAACACTAAACCCTAAACCATGTGACCTAAATCCAAGGAGATTAAACCTCAACCCTTAAAACCTATATAGATTTGTTATTCCTAGCATCTCATGAACCCTAGAAAGACCAAACCCTAAACCATGTGACCTAAATTCTAGGAGATGAAATCTAAACCCTTAAAACCCATATAGATTTGGTATTCTAAGCATCTCATGAGCCCTAGAAACCCTAAACTCTTAACCATGTGACCTAAATCCTAGGAGATGAACCTTAAACCCTTAAAACCCATATATATTTATTATTCTAAGCATCTCATGAACCCTAGAAAGTCTAAACCCTTAACAATGGGACCTAAATCTAAGGAGATGTACCCTAAACCCTTAAAAGCCATATAGATTTGATAGTCTAAACATCTCATGAACCCTAGACCCTAACCAATTATACCTAAATCCTTGGAGATGAACCCTAAACCCTTAAAACACATAGAGATTTTTTATTTTAATCATCTTATGAAACCTAGAAATCCTAAACCCTAAACCATGTGACCTAAATCATAGGAGATGAACCCTAAACCATTATATGCATATAGATTTACCATTCTAAGGCTTTAATGAACCCTATAAACCCTAAACCCTAAACCATGTGACCTAAATCCTGGGAGATGAACCTTAAACAATTAAAACCCATACATATATTTTATTCTAAGCATCTGATGAAACCTAGAAACACTCAACCCTAAACCATGTGAACTAAATCCTAGGAGATGTAACCTAAACCCTTAAAACCCATATAGATTTATTATTCTTAGCATCAAATGAACCCTACAAACCCTAAAACCTCATCTCATGAACGCTAGAAACCCTAAACGCTAAACCATGTGAGATAAATCCTCATTTATGATCCCTAAACCCTTAAAAACCATATAGATTTTTTATTCTAAGCATCTCATGAACCCGACAAACCCTAAAACCTAAACCGTGTGACCTAAATCCTTGGAGATAAACCCTAAACCCTTAAAACCCATGTAGATTTGTTATTGTAAGCATCTCGTGAACCCTAGAAGCCCTAAAACCTAAACCATGTGACCTAAATCCTAGGAGATGGACCCTAAACCATAAAACCATATAGATATGTTATTCTATGCATCTCATGAACCCTAGAAACCCTAAACCCTAAACCATGTGACTTAAATCCTAGGAGATGAACTCTAAACCCTTAAAACCTCGATGTAGATTTGTTATTCTAAGCATCTCATGAACCCTAGAAACCCTAAACCCTAAATGATGTGATCTAAATCCTAGGAGATGAATCCTAAACCCTTAAAACACATTTAGATTTGTTATTATAAGCATCTCATGAACCCTAGAAACCCTAAACCCTAAACCATCTGATCTAAGTCCTAGGAGATGAACCCTAAACCCTTAAAACCCATATAGATTTGTTATTCTAAGCATCTCATAATCCTTAGAAACCCTAAACCCTAAACCATGTGACCTAAATCCTAGGAGATGAACCCTAAACCCTTAAAACCCATGAAGATTTGTTATTCTAAGCATCTAATGAAACCTAGAAACCTTAAACCCTAAACCATGTAACCTAAATCCTAGCAGATGAAACCTAAACACTTAACCCATATACATTTTTTATTCTAACATTTGATGAACGCTACAATACCTAAACTCTAAACCATGTGACCTAAATCCTAGGAGATGAACACTAAACCCTTAAAACCCATATAGATTATGTATTCCAAACATCTAATGAACCCTAGAAACCCAAAACCCAAAACCTTGTGACCTAAATCCTTGAAGATGAACCCTAAACCCTTAAAACCCATATAGATTTATTATTCTAAGCATCGTATGAACCCTAGAAACCCTAAAACCTAAACCATGTGACCTAAATCCTAGTAGATGAACCCTAAACCCTTAAAACCCATATACATTTGTTATTCTAAGCATCTCATTTACCCTGGAAACCCTAAAAACTAAATTATGTGACCTAAATCCTAGGAGATGAAACATAAACCTTTAAAACCCATATAGATCTATTATTTTAAGCATCTCATGAACCCTAGAATCACTAATCCCTAAATAGTGTAACCTAAATCCTAGGAGATGAAACTTAAACCCTTAAAACCCATATAGATTTTTCTATTCTAAGCATCTCATGAACCCTAGAAAGACCAAACCCTAAACCATGTGACCTAAATCCAAGGAGATGAACCCTAAACCCTTAAAACCCATATAGATTTGTTATTTTAAGCATCTCATGAACCCTAGAAACCCTAAAATCTAAAACGTGTGACCTAAATCGTAGGAGATGAACCCTAAACCCTTAAAACCCATGAAAGTTTCTTATTTTAAGCATCTAATGAAACCTAGAAACCCTAAACCCTAAACCATGTGACCTAAGTCCTAGGAGATTAACCCTATACCATTAACACATATAGAGTTCTTATTCTAAGCATTTGATAATCCCTACAAACCCTAAACTCTAAACCATGTGACCTAAATCTTAGGAGATGAACCCTAAACCATTAAAATGCATATAGATTTCTTATTCTAAGCATCTCATGAACCCTAGAAACTCTAAACCCCAAAGCATGGGACCTAAATCCTAGGAGATGAACCCTAAACCCTTAAAACACATATAGATTTGTTAATCTAAGAGTCTCATGAACCCAAGAAACCCTCAACCCTAGACCATGTGATCTAAATCCTAGGAGATGAACCTTAAACCCTTAAAACCCATATAGATTTGTTATTCTCAGCATCTCATGAATCCTAGAAACCCTAAACCCTAAACTATGTGAACTAAATCCTAGGAGATGCACCCTAAAACCTCAAAACCTAGATAGATTTGTTATTCTAAGCATGTCATCAACCCTAAAAGCATTAAACCCTAAACCATGTCACCTGAATCCTAGGAGATGAACCCTAAACACTTAAAACCCATGTAGATCTAGTATTCTAGGCATCTTATGAACCCTATAAACCCTAAACCCTAAACCAGGTGACCTAAATCCTCACAGTTAAACCCTAAACCCTTAAAACCCATATAGATTTCTTATTCTAAGCATCTCATGAACACTAGAAACCCTAAACCCTAAACCATGTGACCTAAACCCTAGGAGATCAACCCTAAACCCTTAAAACCCATATAGATTTGTTATTCTAAGCATCTCATCAACCCTAGAAACCCCAAACCCTAGACCATGTGACCTAAATCCTAGGAGATGAACCCTAAACCCTTAAAACCTATATAGATTTGTTATTCTAAGCATTTCATGAACCCTACAATCCCTAAACCCTAAACTATGTGACCTAATAACTAGGAGATGATCCCTAAACCCTTAAAACCCATATATATTTGTTATTCTAAGAATCTCATGAACCCTAAAAACCCTAAACCCTAAACAATGTGACCTAAATCCTTGGAGATGAAACCTACACCCTTAAAACCCATATAGATGTTTTATTTTAAGCATCTCATGAACCCTAGAAATCCTAAACACTAAACCATGTCAGCTAAATCCTAGGATATGAACCCTAAACACTTAAAACCCATGAAGATTTGTTATTCTAAGCATCTCATGAAACCTAGAAAACCTAAACCCTAAAACATCTGACCTAAATACTAGGAGATGAACCCTAAACCATTAGACTCATATAGATTTGTTATTCTAAGCATCTAATGAACCCTAGAAACCCTAAATGCTAAGCCATGTGACCTAAATCCTAGGAGATGAACCCTAAACCGTTAAAACTCATGTAGATTTGTTATTCTAACCATCTCATGAACCCTAGAAGCCCTAAACCCTAAACCATGTGACCCAAATCCTAGGAGATGGACCCTAAACCATAAAACCATATAAATTTTTTTATTCTATGCATGTCATGAACCCTAGAAACCTTAACCCTAAACCATGTGACCTAAATCCTAGGAGATGAACTCTAAACCCTTAAAACCTAGGTGTAGATTTGTTATTCTCACCATCTCATGAACCCTAGAAACCCTTAACCCTAAACCATGTGACCTAAATCCTAGGAGATGAACCCTAAACCCTTAAAACCCATATAGATTTGTTATTCTAAGCATCTCATTAACCATAGAAACCCTAAATCCAAACTAATGTGACCTAAATCCTAGGACATGAACACTAAACCCTGAAAACCCATATAGATTTGTTATTCTGAGCATCTCATGAACCCTAGAAACACTAAACCCTAATCCATGTTACCTAAATCCTAGGAGATGAACCCTAAACCTTTAAAACCCATGAAGATTTTTTATTTTAAGCATCTCATGAAACCTAGAAACCGTAAACCCTAATCCATGTGACCAAAATCCTAGCAGATGAACCCCAAACAATTAACCCATATATTTCTTATTCTAAGCATTTGATGAACCCTACAATCCCGAAACTCTAAACCATGTGACCTAAACCCTAGGAGTTGAACCCTAAACCATTAAAACCCATATAGATTTGTTATTCTAAGCATCTCATGAACCCTAGAAACCCTAAAACCTAAACCATGTGACCCAAATCCTAGGAGATGACCCCTAAACCCTTAAAATGCATATATATTTGTTATTCTAAGCATCTCATCAACCCTAGACCATGTGACCTAAATCATAGGAGATGAACCCTAAACCCTTAAAACCCATATAGATTTGTTATTCTAAGCATCTCATGAACCCTAGAAACCCTAAATCCTACAATATGTGACCTAAATCCTATTGGATGAACCCTAAACCCTTAAAACCCATGTATATTATGTATTGCAAGCATCTCATGAACCCTAGAAACCCGAAACCCTAAACCATGTGACCTAAATCCTTGAAGATGTACCCTAAACCCTTAAAACCCATATAGATTTATTATTCTAAGCATCTCATGAACCCTAGAAACCCTAAACCCTAAACCATGTGATGTAAATCCTAGGAGATGAACCCTAAACCCATAAAACCCATGTAGATTTGTTATTCTAAGCATCTAATGAACTCTAGAAACCCTATAACCCTAAACCATGTGACCTAAATGCTAAGAGATCAACCCCTAACCATGCGACCTAAATCGTAGAAGATGAATCCTAAACCCTTAAGCCCATATAGATTTGTTATTCTAAGTTTTTCACGAACCCTAGAAACCCTAAACCCTAAACCAGGTGACCTAAATCCTAGGAGATGAACCCTAAACCTTTAAAACCCATGTAGATTTGTTATTCTAAGCATCTCAAAAACCCTAGAAACCCTTAACCCTAAACCATGTGACCTAAATCCTACTAGATGAACCCTAAACCCTTAAAACCCATAAAGATTTGTTATTCTAAACATCTTGTGAACCCTAAAAACCCTAAACCATGTGACGTAAATCCTAGGAGATGAAGCTTTAACCCTTAAAACAAATATAGATTTGTTATTCTAAGCATCTCATTTACCCTAGAAATCCTATACCATAAACTATGTGACCTAAATCCAAGGAGATGAACCATAAACCCTTAAAACCCATAAAGGTTTGTTATTTTAGGCATCTCATGAACATTAGAAACCCTAAACCCTAAACCATGTGCCCTAGGAGATGAACGCTAAACCGTTAAAACCCATATAGATTTGTTATTCTAAGCATCTCATGAACCCTAAACCCTAAACCATGTGACCTAAATCCTTGCAGTTGAACCCTAAATGCTTAAAACCCATATTTTTTTGTTATTCTAAGGATCTCATGAACCCTAGTAACCCTAAACCATAAAACACGTGACGTAAATCATAGAAGATGAACCCTAAACCCTTAAAAACCATATATATTTGTTATTTTAAGCATCTCATGAACCCTAGAAACCCTAAACTGTAACCCACGTGACATAAATCCTAGGAGATGAACCCTAAACCATTAACCTATATAGATTTTATATTCTAAGCATCTCATGAACCCTAGAAACCCTAAACCCTAAGCCATGTGACCTAAATCCTAGGAGATGAACCCTAAAGCCTTAAAACTTGGATGTAGATTTGTTATTCTAAGCATCTCATGAACCCTAGAAAGACCAAATGCTAAACCATGTGACCTAAATTTTAGGAGATGAACCCAAAAACGACAAAACCCATGTAGATTTGTTATTCTAAGCATCTTGTGAACCCTACAAACCCTAAACCCTAAATCATTTGACATAAATCCTAGGAGAGGAACCCTAAACCAAAAGCCTATATAGATTTTATATTCTCAGCATCTCATGAACCCTAGAAACCCTACACCCTAAACCATGTGACCTAAATCCTAGGAGATGAACCCTAAAGCCTTAAAACCTGCATGTAGATTTGTTATTGTAAGTATCTCATGAACCCTCGAAACCCTTAACCCTAAACCAAGTGACCTAAATCCAAGGAGATGAACCCTCAACCCTTAAAACCCATATAGATTTGTTATTGTAAGCAACTAATGAACCCTAGAAAGACCAAACCCTAAACCATGTGACCTAAATTCTAGGAGATGAAACCTAAACCCTTAAAACCCATATAGATTTGTTATTCTAAGCATCTCATGAACCCTAGAAACCCTAATCCCTAAACCATGTGACCTAAATCTTAGGAGATGAACCCTAAAGCCTTTAAACCTAGATGTAGATTTTTTATTCTAAGCATCTCATGAACCCTTGAAACACTAAACCCTTAACCATGTGACCTAAATCCAAGGAGATGAAACCTCAACCCTTAAAACCTATATAGATTTGTTATTCCTAGCATCTCATGAACCCTAGAAAGACCAAACCCTAAACCATGTGACCTAAATTCTAGGAGATGAACCCTAAACCCTTAAAACCCATATAGATTTGTTATTCTAAGCATCTCATGAGCCCTAGAAACCCTAAACTCTCAACCATGTGACCTAAATCCTAGGAGATGAACCTTAAACCCTTAAAACCCATATATATTTATTATTCTAAGCATCTCATGAAACCTAGAAAGACCAAACCCTAAACCAGGTGACCTAAATCTAAGCAGATGAACCCTAAACCCTTAAAACCCATATAGATTTGACAGTCTAAACATCTCATAAACCCTAGACCCTAACCAGTTATACCTAAATCCTTGGAGATGAACCCTAAACCCTTAAAACACATATAGATTTTTTATTTTAAGGATCTTATGAAACCTCGAAATCCTAAACCCTAAACCATTATACGCATATAGATTTATCATTCTAAGCATCTAATGAACCCTAGAAACCCTAAACCATGTGACCTAAATCCTGGGAGATGAACCTTAAACACTTAAAACCCATACATATTTTTTATTCTAAGCATCTGATGAACCCTAGAAACACTCAACCCTAAACCATGTGAACTAAATCCTAGGAGATGTACCCTAAACCCTTAAAACCCATATAGATTTGTTATTCTTAGCATCAAATGAACCCTTAAAACCCTAAAACCTAAACCATGTGACCTAAATCCTTGGAGATGAACCCTAAACCCTTAAAATCCATATAGATTTGTTATTTTAAGCATCTCATGAACCCTAGAAACCCTAAATGCAAAACCATGTGAGATAAATCCTCATTTATGATCCCTAAACCCTTAAAAACCATATAGATTTTTTATTCTAAGCATCTCATGAACCCTATAAACCCTAAACCCTAAACCATGTGACCTAAATCCTTGGAGATGAACCCTAAACCCTTGAAACCCATGTAGATTTGTTATTCTAAGCATCTCGTGAACCCTAGAAGCCCTAAACCCTAAACCATGTGACCTAAATCCTAGATGATGGATCCTAAACAATAAAACCATATAGATATGTTATTCTGTGCATCTCATGAACCCTAGAAACCCTAAACCCTAAACCATGTGACTTAAATCCTAGGAGATGAACTCTAAATCCTTAAAACCTCTATGTAGATTTGTTATTCTAAGCATCTCATGAACCCTAGAAACCCTAAACACTAAATCATGTCATCTAAATCCTAGGAGATGAATCCTAAACCCTTAAAACGATTTTTAGATTTGTTATTCTAAGCATCTCATGAACCCTAGAAACCCTAAACCCTAAACCATCTGATCTAAGTCCTAGGAGATGAACCCTAAACCCTTAAAACCCATATAGATTTGTTATTCTAAGCATCTCATCAACCCTGGAAACCCTAAACCCAAAACCTTGTGACCTAAATCCTCGAAGATGAACCCTAAACCCTTAAAACCCATATAGATTTATTATTCTAAGCATCTCATGAACCCTAGAAACCCTAAACCCTAAACCATGTGACCTAAATCCTAGGACATGAGCCCTAAACCCTTAAAACCCATGTAGATTTGTTATTCTAAGCATTTCGTGAACCCTAGAAACCCTAAACCCTAAAGCATGTGACGTAAATCCTAGGAGATAAAATTTTAACCCTTAAAACCCATATACATTTGTTATTGTAAGCATCTCATTTACCTTGGAATCCCTAAAACTAAATTATGTGACCTAAATCCTAGGAGATGAACCATAAACCTTTAAAACCCATATAGATCTGTTATTTTAAGCATCTCTTGAACCCTAGAATCAATAATCCCTAAACCATGTGACCTAAATCCTAGGAGATGAACCCTAAACCCTTAAAACCCAAATAGATTTGTTATTCTAAGCATCTCATGAACCCTAGAAACCCTAAAATCTAAAACATGTGACCTAAATCGTAGGAGATGAACCCTAAACCCTTAAAACCCAGAAAAATTTCTTATTCTAAGCATCTAATGAAACCTAGAAACCCTAAACCCTAAACCATGTGACCTAAATCCTAGGAGATTAACCCTAAAACATTAACACATATAGATTTCTTATTCTAAGCATTTGATGAACCCTACAAACCCTAAACTCTAAACCATGTGACCTAAATCCTAGGAGATGAACCCTAAACCCTTAAAACAAATATAGATTTCTTATTCTAAGCATCTCATGAACCCTAGAAACCCTAAACCCCAAAGCATGTGACCTAAATCCTATGAGATGAACCCTAAACCCTTAAAACCCATATAGATTTGTTAATCTGAGAGTCTCATGAACCCAAGAAACCCTACACCATAGACCATGTGATCTAAATCCTAGGAGATGAACCTTAAACCCTTAAAACCCATATAGATTTGTTATTCTCAGCATCTCATGAATCCTAGAAACCCTAAACCCTAAACTATGTGAACTAAATCCTAGAAGCTGCACCCTAAAACCTCAAAACCCATATAGTTTTGTTATTCTAAGCATCTCATTAACCCTAAAAGCACTAAACCCTAAACCATGTCACCTGAATCCTAGGAGATGAACCCTAAACACTTAAAACCCATGTAGATCTGGTATTCTAGGCATCTCATGAACCCTATAAACCCTAAACCCTAAACCATGTGACCTAAATCCTCACAGTTGAACCCTAAACCCATAAAACCCATATAGATTTCTTATTCTAAGCATCTCATGAACACTAGTAATCCTAAACCCTAAACCATGTGACCTAAACCCTAGGAGATCAACCCTAAACCCTTAAAACCCATATAGATTTGTTATTCTGAGCATCTCATCAACCCTAGAAACCCCAAACCCTAGACCATGTGACCTAAATCCTGGGAGATGAACCCTAAACCCTTAAAACCTATATAGATTTGTTATTTTAAGCATTTAATGAACCCTACAATCCGTAAACCCTAAACTATGTAACCTAATTCCTAGGAGATGAACCCTAAACCCTTAAAACCCATATATATTTGTTATTCTAAGAATCTCATGAACCCTAAAACCCTATAACCCTAAACCATGTGACCGAAATGCTAAGAGATCAACCCCTAACCATGTGACCTAAATCGTAGAAGATGAATCCTAAACCCTTAAATCCATATAGATTTGTTATTCTAAGTATTTCATGAACCCTAGAAACCATAAACCCTAAACCAGGTGACCTAAATCCTAGGAGATGAACCCTAAACCTTTAAAACCCATGTAGATTTGTTATTCTAAGCATCTCATGAACCCTAGAAACCCTTAACCCTAAACCATGTGACCTAAATCCTACGAGATGAACCCTAAACCCTTAAAACCCATAAATATTTGTTATTCTAAGCATCTTGTGAACCCTAAAAACCCTAAACCATGTGACGTAAATCCTAGGAGATGAACCTTTAACCCTTAAAACCCATATAGATTTGTTATTCTAAGCATCTCATTTACCATGGAAACCGTAAACCATAAACTATGTGACCTAAATCCAAGGAGATGAACCATAAACCCTTAAAATCCATAAAGGTTTGTTATTTGAGGCATCTCATGAACATTAGAAACCCTAAACCCTAAACCACGTGCACTAGGAGATGAACGCTAAACCGTTAAAACCCATATAGATTTGTTATTCTAGGCATCTCATGAACCCTAGAAACCCTAAACCCTAAACCATGTGACCTAAATCCTAGGCGATGAACCCTAAACCCTTAAAACAACCAAAAGATTTGTTATTCTAAGCATCTAATCAAATCTAGAAACCCTAAACCCTAAACCATGTGACCTAAATCCTAGGAGATGAACCCTAAACCCATAAAACCCATGTAGATTTTTTATTCTAAGCATCTTGTGAAACTGAGAAACCCTAAACCCTAAACCATGTGACCTAAATCCTAGGAGATGAACCCTAAACCATAAACCTATATAGATTTTATATTCCAAGCATCTCATGAACCCTAGAAACCCTAAACAGTAAACCATGTTACCTAAATCTTAGGAGATCAACCCTAAACCATTAATCCATATATATTTGTTATTCTAAGCATCTCAAGAACCCTGGAAACACTAAACCCGAAACCATGTGACCTAAATCCTAGTAGATGAAACCTAAAACCTTAAAACTTGAATGTAGATTTTTTATTCTAAGCATCTCATGAACCCTCGAAACCCTAAACCCTAAACCATTTGACCTAGATCCAAGGAGATGATCCATCAACCCTTAAAACCCATATAAATTTGTTATTCTAAGCATCTCGTGAGCCCTAGAAAGACCATACCCTAAACCATGTGACCTAAATTCTAGGAGATGAACCCTAAACCCTTAAATCCCATATATATTTGTTATTCTAAGCATCTCATGAACCCTAGAAACCCCAAACCCTAAACCACTTGAAATAAATCCTAGGAGATAAACCTTAAACCCTTTAAACTCAAATAGATTTGTTATTCGAAGCATCTCATGAACCCTAGAAAGACCAAACTCTAAACGCTTAAAACCCATATAGATTTGTTATTCCAAGCATCTCATGAACCCCAGAAACCCTAAACCCTAAAACATGTGACCTAAATCCTAGGAGATGAAAATTAAACCCTTAAAACCCATATAGATTTGTTATTCTAAGCATCTCATGAACACTAGAAATACCAAACCCTAATCCATGTGACCTAAATCCAAGGAGATGAACCCTAAACCCTTAAAGCCCATATAGATTTGTTATTGTAAGCATGTCATGAACCATAGAAACCCTAAACACTAAACAATGTGACCTAAATCCTTGGAGATGAACCCTAAACCCTTAAAACCCATATAGATGTTTTATTTCAAGCATCTCATGAACCCTAGAAACCCTAAACGCTAAACCATGTGACCTAAATCCTAGGATATGAACCCTAAAATTTTAAAACCCATGAAGATTTGTTATTCTAAGCATCTCATGAAAACTAGAAAACCTAAACCCTAAACCATGTGACCTAAATCCTAGGAGATGAACCGTAAACCATTAGACCCATATAGATTTGTTATTCTAAGCATCTAATGAACCCTAGAAACCCTAAACGCTAAACCATGTGACCTAAATCCTAGGAGATGAACCCTAAACTCTTAAAACCCATATAGATTTGTTATTCTAAGCATCTCATGAACCCTAGAAACCCTAAACCCTAAACCATGTGACCTAAATCCTTGGAGATGAACCCTAAACCCTTAAAACCCAGATAGATTTGTTATTCTAAGTATCTCATCAACCCTAGAAACCCTAAAACCTAGACCATGTGACCTAAATCCTAGGAGATGAACCCTAAACCCTTAAAACCTGGATATAGATTTGTTATTCTAAGCATCTCATGAACACTAGAAACCCTAAACCCTAAACCATGTGACCTGAATCCTAAGAGATGAACCCTAAACCCTTAAAACCCATATAGATTTGTTATTATAAGCATCTCATCAACCTTGGAAACCCTAAAACATAGACCATGTGACCTAAATCCTAGGAGATGAACCCTAAACCCTTAAAAACCATATAGATTTCTTATTCTAAGAATCTCGTGAACCCTAGAAACCCTAAACTGTAACCCATGTGAGCTAATACCCAAGAGATGAACCCTAAAACCTTAAAACCCATGTAGATTTGTTATTCTAAGCATCTTGTGAAGCATACAAACACTAAAAACTAAACCATGTGACCTAAATCCTAAGAGATGAACCCTAAACCATAAACCGATATAGATTTTATATTTTAAGCATCTCAAGAACCCTAGAAACCCTAAACCCTAAACCATGTGACCTAAATCCTGGGAGATGAACCCTAAACCGTAAACCATGTGACCTAAATCCTATGAGATGAACCCTAAACCCTTAAAACCAATGAAGATTTGTTATACTAAGCATCTCATGAAACGTAGAAACCCGAAACCGTAAACTATGTGACATAAATCCTAGCAGATGAACCCTAAACAATTAACCCATATAGATTTGTTATTCTAAGCATTTGAAGAATCCTATAAACCCTAAACTCTAAACCATGTGACCTAAATCCTAGGAGATGAACCCTAAACTATTAAAACCCATATAGATTTTTTATTTTAATTATCTCATGAAACCTAGAAACCCTAAACCCTTAACAATGGGACCTAAATCCTTGGAGATGAAACCTAAACCCTTGAAACCCATATAGATTTGTTATTCTAAGCATCTCATCAACCCTAGAAACCCTAAACGCTAGACCATGTGACCCAAATCCTAGGAGATGAAACCAAAACCCTTAAAACCCATATAGATTTGTTATTCTAAGCATCTCGTGAACCCTAGAATCCCTAAACCATAAACAAAGTGACCTAAATCCTAGCAGATGAACCCTAAAACCTTAAAACCCTTGTAGATTATGTATTGTAAGCATCTCATGAACCCTAGAAATCCTAAACCCTAAACCCTTAAAACCCATATATATTTATTATTCTAAGCATCTCATGAACCCTAGAAACCCTATAAACCTAAACCATGTGACCTAAATCCTAAGAGATGAACCCTGAACCATTAATCCATGTAGATTTTTTATTCTCAGCATCTCATGAACACTAGAAACACTAAACCCTAAACCGTGTGACCTAAATCATAGAAAATGAATCCTAAACCCTTAAACCCATATAGATTTGTTATTCTAACCATTTCATGAACCCTAGAAACCATAAACCCTAAACCATGTGACCTAAATCATAGGAGATGAACACTAAACCCTTAAAACCCATGTAGATTTGTTATTCTAAGCATGTCATGAATCCTAGACACCCTAAAACCTAAACCATGCGATGCAAATCCTAGGAGATGAAACTTGAACCCTTAAAACCCATATATATTTGTTATTCTAAGAATCTCATTTACCCTGGAAACCCTAATACCAAAACTATGTGACCTAAATCCTAGGATATAAACCATAAACCCTTAAAATCCATCTAGATTTTTTATTTTAAGCATCTCATGAACCCTCGAAACCCTAAACCCTAAACCATGTGACCTAAATCCTAGGAGATGAACCGTAAACCCCTAAAACCTAGATAGATTTGTTATTCTAAGCATCTCATGAACCCTACAAACCCTAAACCCTAAAACATGTGACCTAAATCCTAGGAGATGAACCCTAAACCCTTAAAACCCATATAGATTTATTATTCTAAGCATCTCATCAACCCTAGAAACCTGAAAACTTAGCCCATGTGACCTAAATCTTAGGAGATGAACCCTAAACCCTTTAAAACCATATAGATTTGTTATTCTAAGCATCTCATGAAGCCTAGAAACCCTAAATTGTAACCCGTGTGAGCTAAATCCTAGGAGATGAACCCTAAAACCTTAAAACCCATGTAGATTTGTTATTCTAAGCATCTTGTGAACAATAGAAACCCTAAATCCTAAACCATGTGACCTAAATCTTAGGCGATGAACCCTAAATCATAAACCGATATAGATTTTATATTCTAAGCATCTCATGAACCCTAGAAACCCCAAACCCTAAACCATGTTACCTAAATCCTCAGAGATGAACCCTAAACCATGTGACCTAAATCCATGGAGATGAACCCTCAACCCTTAAAACCCATATAGATTTGTTATTCTAAGCATCTCATGAACCCTAGAAACCCTAAACCCTGAACCATGTGAACTAAATCCTAGAAGATGAACCCTAAACCCTTAAAACCCATGAAGATTTGTTATACTAAGCATCTCATGAAATGCAGAAACCCAAAACCCTAAACAATTAACCCATATAGATTTGTTATTCTAAGCATTTGATGAACCCTACAAACCCTAAACTCTAAACCATGTGACCTAAATCCTAGGAGATGAACCCTAAACCCTTAAAACAAGTATAGATTTGTTATTCCAACCATCTCATGAAACCTAGAAACCCTAAACACTAAACCATGTGACCTAAATCCTAGGAGATGAACCCTAAACCCTTAAAACACATATAGATTTGTTATTATAAGTATCTCATCAACCCTAGAAACCGTAAACCCTAGACCATGTGACCTAAATCCTAGGAGATGAATCCTAATCCCTTAAACCCTATATAGATTTGTTATTCTAAGCATCTCATGAAACCTAGAATCCCTAAACCCTAAACTATGTGACCTAAGTGCTAGGAGATGAACCCTAAACCCTTAAAACCCATGTAGACTATGTATTCTAAGCATCTCATGAACCCTAGAAACCCTAAACCCTAAACCATGTGACCTAAATCCTCATTGATCAACCCTAAACCCTTAAAACCCATATAGATTTATTATTCTAAGCATCTCATGAACCCAAGAAACCCTATAACCCTAAACCATGTGACTTAAATCCTAGGAGATGAACCTTGAACCACTAATCCATAGAGATTTGTTATTCTTAGCATCTAATGAAAAGTATAAACCCTATACCTAAACCATGTGACCTAAATCATAGAATATGAACCCTAAACCCTTAAACCCATATAGATTTGTGATTCTAAGCATTTCATGAACAGTAGAATCCCTAAACCCTAAATCGTGTGACCTAAAATGTAGAAGATGAACCCTAAACCCCTAAACCCATACAGATTTGTTATTCTATCCATTTCATGAACCCTAAAAACCCTAAACCCCAAACCATGTGACCTAAATCCTAGGAGATGAACATTGAACCCTTAAAACCCGTGTAGATTTGTTATTCTAATCATGTCGTGAGGCCTAGACACCCAAAAACCTAAACCATGTGATGTAAATCCTAGGAGATGAACCCTGAAGCCTTAAAATACATATAGATTTGTTATTCTAAGAATCTCATTTACCCTGGAAACCCTAATCCCTAAACTGTGTGACCTAAATCCTAAGAGATAAACCATAAACCCTTAAAATCCATATAGCTTTGTTATTTTAAGCATCTCGTGAACCCTCGAAACCCTAAACCCTAAACCATATGACCTAAATCCTAGGAGATGAACCCTAAACCCTTAAAACCCATATAGATTTGTTATTCTAAGCATCTCATGAACCCTATAAACCCTAAACCCTAAATCATGTCACCTAAATCCTAGGGGATGAACCCTAAACCTTTAAAACCCATATAGATTTATTATTCTAAGCATCTCGTGAACCCTAGAAACCCTAAACCCTAAACTATGTGACCTAAATCCTAGGGGATGAACCCTAAACCCTTAAAAACCATGTAGATTATGTATTTTAAGTATCTCATGAACCCTATAAACCCTAAACCTTAAACCATGTGACCTAAATCCTCACTGATGAACCCTAAACCCTTAAAACCCATATAGATTTGTTATTTTAAGCATCTCATGAACCCTAGAAACCCTAAACCCTAAACCCTAAACCATGTGACCTAAATCCTAGGATTTGAAGCCTAAACCCTTAAAATCAATATAGATTTGTTATTATAAGCATCTCATGAACCCTAGAAACCCTATACCCTAAACCATGTGACCTAAATCCTAGGAGATGAACCCTAAAGCCTTAAAGCCCATGAATATTTGTTAATCTAAGCATCTAATGAAACCTAGAAACCCAAAACCCTAAAGCATGTGACCTAAATCCTAGGAGATGACCCTAAACCATTAACCCATATAGATTTGTTATTGTAAGCATTTGATGAACCCTACAAACCCTAAACTCTAAACCATGTGACCTAAATACTAGGAGATGAACCCTTCACCATTAAAACCCATATAGATTTCTTATAATAAGCATCTCATGAACCGTAGAAACCCTAAACCCTAAACCATGTGACCTGAATCCTCGGAGATGAACCCTAAACCCTTAAAACCCATATAGATTTGTTATTCTAATCATCTCATGAACCGTAGAAACCCTAAGACCTACACCATGTGACCTAAATCTTAGGAGATGAAACCTAAACCCTTAAAACCCACATAGATTTCTTATTCTAAGCATCTCATGAATCCTAGAATCCCTAAACCCTAAACTATTTGACCTAAATCCTAGGAGATGCACCATAAACCCTTTAAACCCATATAGATTTTTTATTCTAAGCATCTCATGAACCCTAGAAACACTAAATCCTAAACCATGTGACCTAAATCCTAGGAGATGAACCCTAAACCCTTAAAACCCATATAGATTTGTTATTCTAAGCATCTCATGAACCCTAGAAACCCTAAACCCTAGACAATGTGACCTAAATCCTAGGAGATGAACCCTAAACCCTTAAAACCCATATAGATTTGTTATTCTAAGCATCTCATGAATCCTAGAAACCCTAAACCCTAAACTATGTGACATAAATCCTAGGAGATGCACCCTAAACCCTTAAAACCCATATAGATTTGTTATTCTAAGCATTTTATGAACCATAGAAACACTAAATTCTAAACCATGTGACATGAATCCTAGGAGATGAACCCTAAACCCTTAAAACCCATATAGATTTGTTATTCTATGCATCTCATGAACCCTAGAAACACTAAACCATAAACCATGTCACCTAAATCCTAGGAGATGAACCCTAAACCCTTAAAACCCATGTAGATTTTGTATTTTAGGCATCTCATGAACCCTATAAAACCTAAACCCTAAACGATGTGACCTAAATCCTCGCAGTTAAACTCTAAACGCTTAAAACCAATATATTTTTGTTATTCTAAGGATCTCATGAACCCTAGTAACCCTAAACCCTAAACCATGTGACCTAAATCCTAGGAGATGAAACCAAAACCCTTAAAACCCATATAGATTTGTTATTCTAAGCATCTCGTGAACCCTAGAATCCCTAAACCATAAACAAAGTGACCTAAATCCTAGCAGATGAACCCTAAAACCTTAAAACCCTTGTAGATTATGTATTGTAAGCATCTCATGAACCCTAGAAATCCTAAACCCTAAACCCTTAAAACCCATATATATTTATTATTCTAAGCATCTCATGAACCCTAGAAACCCTATTAACCTAAACCATGTGACCTAAATCCTAAGAGATGAACCCTGAACCATTAATCCATGTAGATTTTTTATTCTCAGCATCTCATGAACACTAGAAACACTAAACCCTAAACCGTGTGACCTAAATCATAGAAAATGAATCCTAAACCCTTAAACCCATATAGATTTGTTATTCTAACCATTTCATGAACCCTAGAAACCATAAACCCTAAACCATGTGACCTAAATCATAGGAGATGAACACTAAACCCTTAAAACCCATGTAGATTTGTTATTCTAAGCATGTCATGAATCCTAGACACCCTAAAACCTAAACCATGCGATGCAAATCCTAGGAGATGAAACTTGAACCCTTAAAACCCATATATATTTGTTATTCTAAGAATCTCATTTACCCTGGAAACCCTAATACCAAAACTATGTGACCTAAATCCTAGGATATAAACCATAAACCCTTAAAATCCATCTAGATTTTTTATTTTAAGCATCTCATGAACCCTCGAAACCCTAAACCCTAAACCATGTGACCTAAATCCTAGGAGATGAACCGTAAACCCCTAAAACCTAGATAGATTTGTTATTCTAAGCATCTCATGAACCCTACAAACCCTAAACCCTAAAACATGTGACCTAAATCCTAGGAGATGAACCCTAAACCCTTAAAACCCATATAGATTTATTATTCTAAGCATCTCATCAACCCTAGAAACCTGAAAACTTAGCCCATGTGACCTAAATCTTAGGAGATGAACCCTAAACCCTTTAAAACCATATAGATTTGTTATTCTAAGCATCTCATGAAGCCTAGAAACCCTAAATTGTAACCCGTGTGAGCTAAATCCTAGGAGATGAACCCTAAAACCTTAAAACCCATGTAGATTTGTTATTCTAAGCATCTTGTGAACAATAGAAACCCTAAATCCTAAACCATGTGACCTAAATCTTAGGCGATGAACCCTAAATCATAAACCGATATAGATTTTATATTCTAAGCATCTCATGAACCCTAGAAACCCCAAACCCTAAACCATGTTACCTAAATCCTCAGAGATGAACCCTAAACCATGTGACCTAAATCCATGGAGATGAACCCTCAACCCTTAAAACCCATATAGATTTGTTATTCTAAGCATCTCATGAACCCTAGAAACCCTAAACCCTGAACCATGTGAACTAAATCCTAGAAGATGAACCCTAAACCCTTAAAACCCATGAAGATTTGTTATACTAAGCATCTCATGAAATGCAGAAACCCAAAACCCTAAACAATTAACCCATATAGATTTGTTATTCTAAGCATTTGATGAACCCTACAAACCCTAAACTCTAAACCATGTGACCTAAATCCTAGGAGATGAACCCTAAACCCTTAAAACAAGTATAGATTTGTTATTCCAACCATCTCATGAAACCTAGAAACCCTAAACACTAAACCATGTGACCTAAATCCTAGGAGATGAACCCTAAACCCTTAAAACACATATAGATTTGTTATTATAAGTATCTCATCAACCCTAGAAACCGTAAACCCTAGACCATGTGACCTAAATCCTAGGAGATGAATCCTAATCCCTTAAACCCTATATAGATTTGTTATTCTAAGCATCTCATGAAACCTAGAATCCCTAAACCCTAAACTATGTGACCTAAGTGCTAGGAGATGAACCCTAAACCCTTAAAACCCATGTAGACTATGTATTCTAAGCATCTCATGAACCCTAGAAACCCTAAACCCTAAACCATGTGACCTAAATCCTCATTGATCAACCCTAAACCCTTAAAACCCATATAGATTTATTATTCTAAGCATCTCATGAACCCAAGAAACCCTATAACCCTAAACCATGTGACTTAAATCCTAGGAGATGAACCTTGAACCACTAATCCATAGAGATTTGTTATTCTTAGCATCTAATGAAAAGTATAAACCCTATACCTAAACCATGTGACCTAAATCATAGAATATGAACCCTAAACCCTTAAACCCATATAGATTTGTGATTCTAAGCATTTCATGAACAGTAGAATCCCTAAACCCTAAATCGTGTGACCTAAAATGTAGAAGATGAACCCTAAACCCCTAAACCCATACAGATTTGTTATTCTATCCATTTCATGAACCCTAAAAACCCTAAACCCCAAACCATGTGACCTAAATCCTAGGAGATGAACATTGAACCCTTAAAACCCGTGTAGATTTGTTATTCTAATCATGTCGTGAGGCCTAGACACCCAAAAACCTAAACCATGTGATGTAAATCCTAGGAGATGAACCCAAGGCTTGTAAAATACATAGATTTGTTATTCTAAGAAGTCTCATTTACCACAAAACCTAATCCTAAGTGTGAGCCCTAAATCCTAAGAGATAAACCATGACCATAAAATCCACTTATGGCTTTGTTATTTTAAGCATCTAAGTGAACCCCACAGAGCCCTAAACCCTAAACCATGTGACCCTAAATCCTGAGGAGATGAACCCTAAGCCATGGAGCCAATATGGAGTTTGTTATTCTAAGCATCTCATGAGACCCTATGAGCCCTAGGCCCTAAACCATGTCACCTAAATCCTAGGGGATGAACCCTAAACCCTTAAAACCCATATAGATTTATTATTCTAAGCATCTCGTGAACCCTAGAAACCCTAAACCCTAAACTATGTGACCTAAATCCTAGGGGATGAACCCTAAACCCTTAAAAACCATGTAGATTATGTATTTTAAGTATCTCATGAACCCTATAAACCCTAAACCTTAAACCATGTGACCTAAATCCTCACTGATGAACCCTAAACCCTTAAAACCCATATAGATTTGTTATTTTAAGCATCTCATGAACCCTAGAAACCCTAAACCCTAAACCCTAAACCATGTGACCTAAATCCTAGGATTTGAAGCCTAAACCCTTAAAATCAATATAGATTTGTTATTATAAGCATCTCATGAACCCTAGAAACCCTATACCCTAAACCATGTGACCTAAATCCTAGGAGATGAACCCTAAAGCCTTAAAGCCCATGAATATTTGTTAATCTAAGCATCTAATGAAACCTAGAAACCCAAAACCCTAAAGCATGTGACCTAAATCCTAGGAGATGACCCTAAACCATTAACCCATATAGATTTGTTATTGTAAGCATTTGATGAACCCTACAAACCCTAAACTCTAAACCATGTGACCTAAATACTAGGAGATGAACCCTTCACCATTAAAACCCATATAGATTTCTTATAATAAGCATCTCATGAACCGTAGAAACCCTAAACCCTAAACCATGTGACCTGAATCCTCGGAGATGAACCCTAAACCCTTAAAACCCATATAGATTTGTTATTCTAATCATCTCATGAACCGTAGAAACCCTAAGACCTACACCATGTGACCTAAATCTTAGGAGATGAAACCTAAACCCTTAAAACCCACATAGATTTCTTATTCTAAGCATCTCATGAATCCTAGAATCCCTAAACCCTAAACTATTTGACCTAAATCCTAGGAGATGCACCATAAACCCTTTAAACCCATATAGATTTTTTATTCTAAGCATCTCATGAACCCTAGAAACACTAAATCCTAAACCATGTGACCTAAATCCTGGGAGATGAATACAAGCCATGAAACCATATGGGTTGTTCTAAGCATCCTCCTGAACCCTAGAAACCTAAACCTAGACAATGTGACCTAATCTAGGAGATGAACCCTAAGCCAAAAGCCCATATAGATTTGTTATTCAAGCATCTCATGAATCCTAAAGGCTAAACCCTAAACTGTCTTGAGCATAAATCCTAGGGAGATGCCTAAGCCATTAAAACCCATATAGATTTGTTATTCTAAGCATTTTATGAGAACCATAGAAACGCTAGAATTCTAAACCATGAGCAGATCCCTGGGGAGATGAACCACAACCAACAAAACCCATATAGATTTGTTATTCTATGCATCTCATGAACCCTAGAAACACTAAACCATAAACCATGTCACCTAAATCCTAGGAGATGAACCCTAAACCCTTAAAACCCATGTAGATTTTGTATTTTAGGCATCTCATGAACCCTATAAAACCTAAACCCTAAACGATGTGACCTAAATCCTCGCAGTTAAACTCTAAACGCTTAAAACCAATATATTTTTGTTATTCTAAGGATCTCATGAACCCTAGTAACCCTAAACCCTAAACCATGTGACCTAAATCCTAGGAGATGAACCCTAAACCCTTAAAACCCATGAAGATTTGTTATTCTAAGCATCATATGAAACCTAGAAATCCTAAACCCTAAACCATGTGACCTAAATCCAATGAGATGAACCCTAAACCCTTAAAACCCATATAGATTTGTTATTCTAAGCATATCATGAAACCTACAAACCCTAAATCCTAAACCATGTGAACTAAATCCTAGCAGACAAACCCTAAACCATTAACCCATATAGATTTGTTATTCTAAGCATTTGATGAACCCTTAAAACCCTAAATTCTAAACCATGTGTTCTAAATCCTAGGAGATGAACCCTAAACCCTTAAAACCCATAGAGATCTATTATTCTAAGCATCTCATGAACCCTAGAAATCCTAAACCCTAAACCATGTGACCTAAATCTTAGGAGATCAACCCTAAAACCTTAAAACCCATATAGAATTGTTATTGTAAGCATCTCATGAACCCTTCAAAACCCTAAACCCTAGACCATGTGACCTAAATCCTAGGAGATGTACCCTAAACCCTTAAAACTCATATAGATTTGTTATTCTAAGCATCTCATGAACCCTAGAAACCCTAAACCCTAAACTATGTGACCTAAATCCTAGGAGATACACCCTAAACTCTTAAAACCCATATAGATTTGTTATTCTACGCATCTCATGAACCCTAGAAACACTAAACACTAAACCATGTCACCTAAATCCTAGGAGATGAACCCTAAACCCTTAAAACCCATGTAGATTTGGTATTGTAGGCATCTCATGAACCCTATAAACCCTAAACCCTAAACCATGTGACCTAAATCATAGGATATGAACCCTAAACACTTAAAACCCATACAGATTTTTTATTCTAAGTATCTCATGAACCCTAGAAACACTCAACCCTAAACCATGTGACCTAAATCTTGGGAGATGAACCCTAATCCCTTACAACCCACATAGATTTGTTATTCTAAGTATCTCATGAACCCTAGAAACCCTAAACCCTAAACCATGTGACCTAAATCCTAGGAGATGAATGCTAATCCCTTAAAACCCATATAGATTTTTTAATCTAAGCCTCTCATGAACCCTAGAAACCCTACACCCTAAACCTTGTGACCTAAATCCCAAAAGATGAATCCTAGAAACCCTAAACCATAACCATGTGACCTAAATCCTAGGAGATGAACCCTAAACCCTTAAAACCCATATAGATTTGTTATTCTAAGCATCTCATGAACCCTAGAAACCCTAAACCCTAAACCATGTTACCTAAATCTTAGGAGATCAACCCTAAACCCTTAAAACCCATATAGATTTGTTATTCTAAGCATGTCATGAACCCTAGAAACCCTAAACCCTAAACCATGTTATCTAAATCTTAGGAGATCAACCCTAAACCATTAATCCATATAGATTTGTTATTCTAAGCATCTCATGAACCCTACAAACCCTAAACCCTAAACCATGTGACCTAAATCCTAGGAGATGAGCCCTAAACCCTTAAAACCCATATAGATTTATTATTCTAAGCATCTCATGAACCCTAGAAACACTAAACCCTAAACCATGTGACCTAAATCCTAAAAGATGAACCCTAAACCCTTAAAACATAGATGTAGATTTGTTATTCTAAGCATGTCATGAACCCTAGAAACCCTAAACCCTAAACCATGGGACCTAAATCCTAGGAGATGAACCCTAAACCCTTAAAACCCATATAGATTTTTTATTCTAAGAATCTCATGAACGCTAGAAACTCTAAACACTAAACCATGTGACCTAAATCCTAGGAGATGAACCCTAAACCCTTAAAACCCATATAGATTTGTTATTCTAAGCATCTCATGAACCCTAGAAACCCTAAACCCTAAACCATGTTACCGAAATCTTAGGAGATCAACCCTAAACCCTTAAAACCCATATAGATTTGCTATTCTAAGCATGTCATGAACCCTAGAAACCCTAAACCCTAAACCATGTTACCTAAATCTTAGGAGATCAACCCTAAACCATTAATCCATATAGATTTGTTATTCTAAGCATCTCATGAAACCTACAAACCCTAAACCCTAAACCATGTGACCTAAATCCTAGGAGATGAACCCTAAACCCTTAAAACCCATATAGATTTGTTATTCTAAGCATCTCATGAACCCTAGAAACCCTAAACCCTAACCCATGTTACATAAATCGTAGGAGATGAACCTTAAACCCTTAAAACTCATATATATTAAGGGGATTCAAGAGATGAACCTAAATCTCAGGTGCATGATCATAAGATAATGGCTTAAGGGGATTCAAGAGGGTTCTTTAGTGGGAGTTTATAGAATGAATTGAAGGGATGCAAGAGGTGGATTAAGTGGATTTGATATAATGACTTGAAGGGATGTAAGAGGGTGAAACCCTAGAAACCCTCGAAACCTTAGAACCCTAGAAATCCTAGAAACCCTAGAACCCTAAGGGTCATAGAATGATTTGATATAAGTGGAGTTGATAGAATGAACCCTAGAAACCCTAGAAACCCTAGAAATCTATACCTTAAACCATATGACCTAAAGTCTAGGAGATGACCCTAAAACATTTAAACCCATATAGATTAGTTATTCTAAGCATCTCATAAACCCTAGAAACCCTAAACCCTAAACTTAAGGGCATATAGGAGGATTAATTAATGGTACATAAGGGGATGGCTTAAGGGGTGTTGAGAGAGTGACTTAAGGGTATATATACGAGGATATGGATTAAGGGGCCCTAATAGAATGGCTTAAGGGGAATTAATAAAGAAACTTAAGGGGATGAAAGAGGATGGATTAATGGTACATAAGGGGATGGCTTAAGTGGTGTTGAGAGAGTGACTTAAGGGGATGTAAGAGGATGGATTAAGGGTAGATATACAAGGATATGGATTAAGGGGTCCTAATAGAATGACTTAAGGGGAATTAATATAGAGACTTAAAGGGGATGCAAGAGGATGGATTAATGGTACATAAGAGGATGGCTTAAGGGGATATGAAATCAATTATAATTTTTTTATAAAATGACAATGAATTAAATTTAGTTTTATATTTATACTCTCAACTAGATGTATCTACAACTATATATAGTTACCTATCTCTAGATTCGAATTCCATTGTAATAAGAGTGCATCTCCTCTCTTTTTTGTAAAGCATCTAGTTTCAAAGGAGAACTGAAACAAAAAATGATATAAAACTTTAATTAGGAAATGAATTTAAAGACAAATATATATATCAATTAAATATATATGTACAACTAGATATACTTACCAATATTTATTTACTCCATTGTACCATTTGCATCCTCTCTTTTTTGTAATGCATCTATGATTATCTCATGATCATCCATTGAAAGTGTCCATAAAACTTTATTAGCAGGCCTCCCTTGATATCTAACTAGTTTTATATTGGTTTCCAAAATCAAATGTGAACAATTTATAATCTTCTTGTGTCTTTCATAATCTTCAAATGCAGTTAAGCCATTCTTTCTTATCAAATATTTTCAAAGACAGGTGCCAGAAACAATAATTGAACTAGTTGGATACTCAAAGTCATCATCATCCACTTTAGGATGTACCAACTTATGTTTTCTCTCAACACATCTAGCCAACTAGTACTCCATCTCCTCTTCATTCCCCTTAGGTGCAACAACAACATACACATGTCCTACAAAAATAGATAAAAAATTCAATAAAGAGTGAGTTATATTTAATTTACATATAAACATGCATACATATAAAATTCAACTCAATAAATAATGTACCTTCTTGTACAAGATCAGAAACACGATCATAATCATCTGATGTGAACATTTTATTATCTGCAATTATTATTCCATGTTGAACATGTGTCGATGTAGGTGTTAAGGCAGTTTGTTTCCATTGTTCGACCCATTCCATATTTTCACAAGCCTCCCAATCACATGCAATACAAAATTGACAAAATCATGCCAACTCCCTTGTCCATATTGTCCACGTGTTTGCATTCAATCTCCTAAATGAATGCCATTTTGTAGATCCATTAATTGTTTCACAATCTTGTCCAGAACAAATATCATTTTCTTCAACTAACCAAAAGAAGCATCAAATTATTGAGCTCTCACTTATTCTTGTAGATAATTTGGTATTGCACCAATCTACAATTGCACGTGCATCTCTAAATTTTGTAGCATCCTCAAATTTTAGTTGCTCTCTAGCAAGAGTTCTTTTCACACATACACCTGCTCCATCATGTTCTCCCTTACCATGACCGGCTTCAAAAAAAGTCCATATGTGTTGGATATTATTTTACTTATGAAATATACATAACCAATAAAACATCATAGCATTCTTGAATTGACCCGTGCAATTATCTAACCATATGTTGATGTTCTAGCAGTTGAATTCCTCTTTCTTTTAATTTTTTGTAAAATATATCAAAAAAATATTGAACAAACTCAGATGAATGTAATCGATTATCACTTATATAAAAATGGTACTCTCTCAAAAAAATTATATTATCTTCTCTACTTTATTTTTCATGTTTATAAACAATATGAATAAAAATAGCTACTTGCACTAAATTATAATACTGTGATTGAATTTCTTCTTGTGGAGAAAGAGTATAATTTTTAGAAAAATCAACAACTGACAATATAGTTCCAATTGGGAATGTGTTTTTACATAAATGATATTGATTATCAAGCCAATGAGCATATTGAGAGTGTTGAAAATATTTAGGTACAATCTTATCTTTAAATTCTTATATAAATGCATGCACACTAAATTTTTCCATAATTAGCTCACAACGTTTTCTAGTTTTTCCATCTTTTAAAGAATACTCAACATTTTTAAATTTTGTTACATCTACTAATTGTTGTCCAAATTAATTTAAACTAATTTCATGCATACATTCTCCTATGAAAAGTTAGCACATCTATAGCATTCTCTAGAAAAACATGATTTTAAAAAAAATAAGTTTTCGTTAGAGGGTTCACAAAACAAACCTTCTATAAAATCTGATTCTTTCAAGTGGCATATTAATACCACAAATGTCCTGCATTATTTGGTTAACATGCAAAGTGCATCGTATATATCAAAAACTATCATAATAATAATGCAATTGTACATGAGTCTTACAACAACAAGAGATTCATTTCTTATTAATTCTAACATACCAAGGTTTACACTTTTCGAATGATCTTTGACTTATGTTAATATTCAATGGTAAGATTGAAGCATCTAATTTTTTTTATATAATTCAGTTTGAGTCATATCTATGAGATGCTTTGGATGAGGTACATGAATTTTGGAACCAAACCTCAATTTTAAGACATCTCTAATGTTAGGTGATACTCTTGTATTATCATGCCAAAATTTATCGATTAAAGATTTAATTTCATTAGTTAATTTCATGTCTGATCTTGGGAGTCTACCACTAGAACTCCAACATTGATTAATTGGATCATTTTCAATATTTTCTCTTCTTTTAGCAACTCTTATCAAAGTTTTAGGATCTACTTTTATACATTTACTAATCTTACTTAACATTCTTTTATTTTAAGTTGCTTTATCAACTAAAGCAGTTGTTATTGCATGATGAGCCACATTTTTATCTTTAGATCAACTTTTCTTACCTATAAAATCAATAAGATTAGCAACACTAGATATGACTTATTCTACTGAATCATCTTTCTTTTTGGTTTTACAAAAATACCTAATTTTTTCATCACTTTTCTCATTTTCCACATTCTCATCAATTGCATCATGAGTTGACATTGGAATCCTAATTTCTTTCTATAATTTTTTTTTTAATATATTTTATTTCCATAAGTTCTAATTTGTCTCCAAGAAACTTTACCACGAAGGTTATCTAGTACATCTTTTTCAATTGTAAAAAAACATTTTCACCTTCATCCATACAAGGGGTTTCATTTTCATTCACACAAGGGGTTCCATTTTCATTTTCAAATGTAAAAAGGATTTCATTCTCATTTTCTTCAATATGAGGGATTTGATTATCATTTGCATTCTCATAAGACATATTTTCATCATTTTTTTGTTTTTGCATTCATCAACCCTAGAATTATTGATATCATCAATGGTGTATCGAGCTTCATCTAAACAAGCAAAATCAATATTATCAAGACTTGGGTTTGAAAAAATACCCAAAGAGATTGTTTGAATAGGTGAATTTTCCATATCATTAGGAGGTGAATTTGAAGACATACCTGAAGTTGTTTGCATAGGTACTATTTCCATATCATTCAAAGTTGAAGTTGAAGGCATAGTTGAGTTTGTATCCATAATTGCATTTTCTTCTATATTCACCATCTCCACATTTGCATCATCTACATTAATTTCATCATTCATGGAACTAGATGCTTCCAAATTTTTCATTTGAAGAATTCTTTCTCTTCTATTCCTTTGTCTTTTTGCCTCCATATCTTTATTTGCTTGAATTTCTTTGGGTGTCATTGACTTTCTACACTTTTTTCTTTGTCTTTGTTTTCATCCCATGGTTACCAAACCCTCTTTGATGAAAAAAAAAATCATTTACTTGTAACCAATTTTCATTTTTTCATCTCCTTCAAATATTCAAATAAAACTATACATACTATGAAGATCCTTTCTTCTATAAACTTTGAAGTACAAAAACATCACAAATACATCGAAAAGCTCTCTTTTTTTAATCTTCTTGTAAATTATTCTTGTACTTGATTCCACTTCAGAAAATTCAACCTGCACTTGTCTTTTCAACCAATTTGCAATAGAATATGCCCTGCACAAGACAAATTTGCAATAAAAATGCAGAAAACGGCACTTTTAGACCATACTGCAGAAAAAGAATGTTGCAGGAAAAACGTGTTGAATCAAAAAATTTCAAATCAGGAAAAAATGGTTATATTAGAAATGTGTACGCATTATGAAACGTATACACATTCTGAAAATAGAACGCGTATGTGTTTCATAACATGTACGCATTACCTTTACCCAACGGGTAAAAACATAATGCGTATACATTACGAAACGCATACATGTTATTTAAAATTTGGTTTCCCAACCCACATGCAGCCTTGGTTTTAGGCTCGATAAAGGCTTGGAAATTTGAGCCTTAGCCTTTGACCTACAACTGAAAAACTAAGGCAGATTGAAGAATAATGTCCAACTTTGACAATATGGCTAATAGTCTTTTTTTTTTCTGAATCAATTTCTATAAAATTAAAACCCATTACAAAACACAATGTCTAGTTTCCAAATATATAATTTTTATTAAGATTAGATTACATTTTCTATTTTTTAATTAATTTCAAAGAAAACTAGTCCTTAAACTTGAAATATCAGACTTTTTTTAAATTTTTAATAACTTTATTTTGGTTAAGTTTCTTGTAAAACAATTTATATGACATCAATCCTTAGAAAATTATCTACACAATGAAAAATAAAAGTTTCAAAAAATGTTTAGTTTAGGTCAAATTATATTGTCCGTACACGTTGATTTTTAAAAACATCAATTAAGGCCAATAAAAATTTAATTAAAATAAAAAATTCAACAAAAAGTTACAATTTTTTTTTCATTAATCTTCATGTTATCTTTCTTTCCCCAAAAGGAATTATAAAAATACTTTTATTTGGGTCAAAAAGTGGTGTCCGTACACGTAAATGGTATCGTAAAAAAACAGGCTTTTAAAAAGTGGTTTTTATAGATCCCTATCGAAATTTAATTTCTACAATCTGGGTATTTGAATAATTTACATATTTAGAAACTAGATTCAAAATGATAACTTTCATATTACTAATTTTTTAAAAAATTCATTGTGTAAGTGCCTCAAATTTTCAGTCCAAGTGTGACAAATTCTGAAAAACATCAAAAACACTTCCACTTTTTGAGCTTTTTGTGGACCCAACTTCTTGCATCAGCCCCAACGAGAAATAATACTATTGATGATAAGTTTGAGGATGAAGACTTAGATTTGTCTCCCAAACATAATGATAAATAGGAAAAATTATTAGAAAGTCTTATTGTCAAAGCAAAGGGAAGAGAAATAAAGTGAATAGCAAGTACGAGTGCCTCACATATTGTAAGAAATTTTGATCTCAATATGGAGCTAGACGAAAGTGGAGATGTGGCATATGTGCAACATGCTATCAAACAGGAAGAAACACCACCATACATAGAATATGACCCAATGTGTTGCCACATCACTGTGGGCATAACCTAAGGAGTGTGTGATATCATGGTGGAGACTAGAAGAGGACCATGAAGCTAGTGCAATGTCACAGGGAAGTCATCAAGCCAAGTTTTTGTGGTGAATATTTTCATACTTTATAAAAATTTATTAAAATAACCACGTTAAAATCATTTTGGAGAAACATAAACTCTACTACTTGTATGATTTAAAAATTGTGTAGTAAATTAAAGCCTTCCTCATATCCCTGCAAAGACCAAGGTAAAAAATTTAATTAGGTGCGGCAATATTTTAATTTTTTTTTATTAAAATCACCACATTTATTTTGGGGAAATATAGATTTTACTGCTGATAAAATTATTTTACTGAGAAGTGAAATATTTCCACTAAGGGAATTAAGAAATACAAAATTTTTGGGGTGGAAAATTGTTTTTATTTGAAGGATATTTTCTAAAATTAGGGGAAAGAACAAATGTAAAGGATTAATATATTATTAGCAAAATTATTCATGGGATGAAGTTAAAATTAAACGTTTTGTTGCAAAAGATAATTAGTGTAATAAAATGTTGCAATGGTTTGAAACTTGTCACTTTCCTCATTTGCTTATAAAAGGGAAACCAAGACTAGGTTAGAAATGATAAGCAAATAGATAGATAGAGATAGAGGAATATAATAAAAAAATCATTCTGAAGATGCACTTCTAGCATGAGTTGTAAAATATTTTGAAACATTTTAAAGGAGAAGAAATTATAATTTGTTGGCTGAAATTCCAGTGTTCAATTGTTTGTTGACATTAATTCATAAATGTTATCTTGTTGTCTCCAAAGTGGTATTTACTTGTTATTTAAATCACTAGATCAAGGATATATTTGATTTATCAAGACACATTTTTTGCCTCTATGTGTTTCAACTTGATTGGTTTCAATAAGAAAGAATTAAAACATCCTTTTATGTGATTTAGTTTAATTGGTTTCTGCCAAGAATTGAAATCTTTGTAAATAAGTCATCATAATTTGTTTCCTTCAAGTGAGAATTCAAATCCATTTAAATAATCATAGTAACCTGGGAAGATATCATTGGGCTTTGTAAGAAGAGTCTAGTAACTGACAACCTTGCACGTTTATGCAAAGTATAAACATCTGAGAGTTCCAAACAATTTGAGTGAAGCCAAAAGGAGGATACACATATCATATACATCTTGACTCCATTACTCCAATTTAGAAGGAACTGATCCACCTTAGTTCTTATAAACTTTATCAAATCTGATTTATACACTTTACCTTCAAATGTTAGGATTAGCAGTAGCTGTTAGTCTAGTATCTATTTCATATTTACATGCAGGCTTGTGTGGAAAATATTTTCAAAGTTAAAGAATACATGCATACTCTAAATTCATAATCTACTTAATTTTCAAAGGTACACCCACCTAGGTCTAGCAAAACCTAAAGAGCAAGGGTTTCTGACAATATTGGTTAACTTCGTTCATTGGCCAAAATATTGCTAAACACAACCATAGAGCTTGACATACTCTTAGGTTTTTCATTTTTCAATTTTGGGAACCAACACCTCCATCCGGTGGAGATAATTCTTTTGAAAACAAAGCCCATGACAAGGCTTAGGGGGAATAATAACAAAGAAATATAACAACTACTTGGATATATGAGGTGTTAAATAGTGACAAAAAGATATATGGTGTAAAATTATATGCTTGAGCTATTAGAAAATATAAGCTAGAAGAAAATACGCAAATCTAAAGAATTGTGAAGCATTTTAAAGAGTTTATAGTGTTTCAATGAAGTGTTTACCAATTTCTTTTTGGAATTTAAAGAATTAAATTTAAAATTGGTGTAGATCGATGAGGTATAAAGTGAAATCCTTAGTTTTTTTAAATTATATTTTCACATTTGAAAGAGAGAAAATTTAATTGTGAAGTGATTGAAGGTGATTCGAGGTGAATTGGTTCAAATGCTAGTTCTTGTTGAGCACGAAAAAGGTATTTAAAACTATCTCTTCTTTGTGGGTATATATTAGAAGTAATATTACAATCATTTGAAGATAGAATTGAGGTTAAAATGGCTAGACTAACTATAGTTGAAATCTATGAAAGACCTAGACCAAATTTTAAGAGGTTTTCATGGAAAGTTTTTGAAATTGACCCCGATGGTGCAATTTTTAATATCCCAATTAAGGTTTTTCCCACTAAAGACATAACAATCTATATACATTAAAAATTGGAAGAGTATGATCACCAAGTACTTAAGAGTCAATGGTCTAAAGAGGTAACTAGAGATGATTTTTTGGTAAAATCAGAGTATGAAAACCTAGTGTGAAAGAAGCTAGACATTTGGAACTGGTCTCCTAACTTTAGTAGTGATTTGGATGCAAAGTATGCAGGGATAGCCCTAAGTAGAATGTATGAAAAATTCACGTGGAATGATATGCCTGGACTGATTACAAAGGATGCAATTAAGGTTGTGATTGGATTATGTGATATTGGACCCATACCTATTTTGAAGTCAGTGAAGACTGGTGTGGTTATATAGCTAACTAGTGCCACATTTGACAGGAGAGCTTTAACAACAAAACCAATCATCAATCCTATAGTAAAATATGCATCTATCATGATTGGACACAAAATCTACTTCCAAAATAGAGAGAACTTGATTTTTGTAATTGTAATATATGTTTCTCATGACATGGTAGTGAATGGGAAAGATTTTGATTTGCGTGAAATTTGCTCCTACAATAACTTCTAGATAACTTGCATCAGACTAAAAAAAATAAATATGCTTTCAAGTTCGGAAAAATGATTGTTTGCTTACTTTTCTACTTTCTAAGAGATCTACTTGGAAGAAAAGATATTGTGTGGGATAGAAGCAAATTGGTAGCACACCAATTTTTTGACTACTTACACAACATTGATGATTACAAATCCCAAGCTAATGCATTGAATTCATTTTTTCCAGTATTTAAAATGAACATGTATGAAAGAGAAAGAATTCCTAAGAGTTTGGTAGAGAAGTATGCAAATTACAAAATTTCTGGTATCCACTGATGAATGCATAATAGAGGTGGTAGAACCCAAAACAATATGGATTAAGCCTTTGGGATATGAGATTTTTGAGAATGAGGTCAAGAGATACATTTAAATATAGTTGAAAAGTCCTAGGGACCCCGCCTTGCCTAGGCATGACACATATGAGGAGAAATCAAAAGAATTATACTTGGAAACCTCAGCACTTGCTAGAACCAAAAGAGTAAACAAACAAGTTGAACAACTATTTGCAATGCATGGCCTTTTGAAAGGATAAGTTGTCAGATTAAGGGAAGTTGTAGTAGAAAGGAAAACCAAAGTAGCTAGTGAGTCCCTTGGACCATGTAGATCAAGAAGATTAGCTTCCATCCCTACCACTACATTACCAAAACCATCAGGTACAACTACAATTAAAGGAAAGAAAGTGTAGCTTAGTGCTCCATAAAGAATTAATGTTTTGCACCCTTCAAACCCAACACTTGGACTTCAAAAAGGAATAATGTACCTCTAGTAGTACATCTTGCTACCTTTAGAAGAAGAAAGAAATAGAAAGCATCAAGAGAAATAAAATTAAGTGATGTTGTAGAAGAAGATATTGAAATTGGCTTAGAGGAAGAAGAACAATTAAAAATAAAGAGAAGAAGCAATGTTCCTACTAGTGGTGAAGGTGCCTCACAAGAGGCTAGTACTGAATCAAAAAGGGCCAGAGACAATATTATAGATTCTTCTGAAGAAGAGGAGATAGAAAAGGATAAATAAGCTTTCACAATACATATGCACAAAAAGAGAGAGGAGAAGAAAATAGATAAAGGCATATCAAATCCTAAGAAGAAGTCCAAGACTCCTTTAGTAAGAGCTCGTTCACCTATAAATTTGGAATCCTTGATTAAAAATATGTTAGAACATGATGGATCATTAGAAGCCACTCCTAAATTATATGATGAGGTTGGTGAAGAAAAATAAGAAAACTATTATAGATGCTATTATTTAGTATATGATTATTTTGGATGCCAACATGGATAATATGAAGAAGAAGGTAACTATTGTTATATGGAAATCACTCATGAAAAGAAGACATGAAGCAATTAAAGTTGAAAATAATATTAAAAAATGATTCATTGAATGAGATCAAGGATCATCTTTATCTGATGATGATAAGGCTACCTTACTAGAAGTCTACACAAAGGATTTTAGGGTAAAGCAAAGAATTACCATTCTTATGGCCAAAGAAAAGGACATCATGGAAAATTTGAAACAAGAGAATTTTTATATAGTGAAAGACATGGCACAATAATTTGGGATGATTTTTGATTCTTCATCGGATAAAACTCAAGTCAAGGAGTTTGATAAAGATAAATCTATTGATGCAGAGGAAAATATTTCTTCTATTTCTAATTTACCTATTTTTCAAAAAGTAGTAGTAGAAGAAGTAAATGTTATTTTTAGAGAAGAGACTCAACACTTGGAATTTTTAGGGAACACGGTTGATGATACACATGCTCCTTTAGAAGACACTAGGAATACAACCAAAGAAAATAATGAAGATTGGGAAAAGAAGGATGTCAATGATATTGTTGAGGATCACCATGACAAATAGAGTGAGGATATTGGAAAAGAAGGCATAGAAAATAAAAGTGAAGAAGAAGAAGGTAAATATGAAAATAAAAATGACAAGAATGATGATGAAGATAAAAAGGAGGATGAAAACAAAGATACTCAAAAGGAAAAAACCTTCGGAAAATAATAAGAAAACAAAGAGAAGAGAACCATGAAGAAACTAAAGTTGAAGAGAATGTAGAAGAACCGCAAAAGACCACAAAACCATCAAAGTCATCCAGAGAATCCTCTAGAAGTACACTCAAGGTCTTTTGACAAAACAAATAATGGTTCAACTGACCATTCCACTATATTTGATTCAACTCTCGACACAACAAGGCTATGTTGATTTGAACAAGATATCACTTGTTCAAATAAAAAAGCTCAAAGATACTTTTATTGTCTTCAGGAAAAAGAAATTAATAGAAACTCATCAAAGGTGGATTGAGCTAATAAATGATTCCCTCAAAGCTCTACATGATGCAACCCTAGGTACCACTATTGATGATTCTCTAGGAGTTTTTGAGAATCTAAAGTTTCTAGTTGATTCACTTAGGGAGTAAAAATCTACTCTAAAGGAGCAGGCTACAAAAGAGGTAGAATGAAGGCTCACAAAGAAAATATTGCTTGAGATTCAAGATAAATGCACAACTGCACATAGCAAGATAATGAAAATATTTAAAGATGTGAAGAAATGTGAAGATGAAACTCAAATATTATTCTTGTTTTGCATGAGGTGGCCAGATGCCATTCAAGGTATTAAATACTCAATGGACTCAATATAGTCACAATTAACTAATGCCACCGAAGCTTATCAACTTATAAAAGATATAAATTATGCCTCTTGGACTACCATTTTAGACTTAAAAAAAATGGTTTTTACTTTGCAGAGATAGAAAGAGGGTGTCATAAGGTGATTTGGTCAGCTTGGAGAATTGGTGAAGACCAAGCACATTCTTGTGTCAAGTGCCCTTGCAGATGCATAAATTTGTGAAAAGATAAATCCTAATCTGATCACTTTGGAAGAGGGAGAGGAGAGTTTAGTAGAGTTGGAATCAATGTACAAGGCACTTGCTACAACTAAGAAGATTTGGGATGAAGGGAAATCTGCTTGGGAAACCATTCTCAAGGAACTTGAAGGTGATTCCTCCTTTGGGTGAACACATTTCACCTTTTTCAGTTGTTTTGAATTTTTTTCTTGTACAATATGAGTGGATGTAATTCTTAGGATAACTCCCTAAGGGGGAGCTAGTGATTTCATTTTAGTTGTTTTTCTGCATATGTGGCTCTCTAGAACATCCTTTTTTCTTAATGTCAAAGGGGGAGAATTTTTGGTGCCAAATTTGTTAAGATATTGTGTTGCGAGAGAAGCTTGGAGAAGTTTTGGAGAAATTTTGGTGATAGAGTTGTTAAGGAAGTTCTGATGTATATCTCAAAGGGGGAGTTCATACAAGTCTTTGAAGACAGGTTTGAAGTTGGATTTTTGGAGATTCATTTTTGACACATGTTTCCATCAATGACAAAGGGGGAGATTGTTGAAAGAATGAAGAAGGAATCCTTTGATGTGTTTTTATTGATGTCAAAACTGTTTAAAAAAAAATTGGTGACACCTTGATCCAATAATTTAGTCCAAAATTTCTCATTTTGAAGATCGAATTATTCAGTTATAGTATGCTATTAATGATTTCTAAACAACAAAATATCAACATACAATTTTTGGGCTTATACAACGCAAGATGATATGAGTTATCTGGTCCAAATTTCTTTGATGCTTTGATTCAGACTCTATAGTTTTGGGAGATTTTTTACATGTGTTAGTATTACATATATTCCAGATGGCATGTGCTTATATGATCTTGGCTTATTTTGTGATTAGGTCTAATCGTTGGCCGAACTAATACTTGAAATTGTGCTATGAAGATTAATATGTATTATGGATGTTAATGTGATCTATTTTAGATCTGTGCCAACCTAAATTCAAGTTCTACATGTTTGATTTGAGCATAAAGAAGTTTTATTTCAAATATGAAGTTAAAAAAACTATTTTGAATTAAAATAGGGCTACATCTAATTAGGCCAACCTAATTGATGTATGAAGATGTAATAGGGTATATGTGGAATTTTTTTTTGAGTTTCATAAGAGTAGACAACATAGTATTATGTATGCAAGATATAATATTGTGTGAACTTGAGTATTTGTATGTGTAAGATCAATATAAGGGCATAATTATTGTGTATGTTGAGTGACTACTGAGTAGAGAAATATTTTGTATTTAGAGTGTCACTGGAAAAAAATTCAACATAAGGAAGGTGCATGTTACATTAGTTCATACTTTGGCTATGTAGCCACTCTTGTCTTGTATCTATTTTTGGTTGTTAGCCTTATAAGGACAGTGTGTCCTAGTAGTGAGCCTTGTAATATCTTATAATCAGTTATAATATATTGTGAGTAACTTTAATTAAATCCTTGGAGATAGAGGAAAATGGGACGAATTTGAAGGAGTTACTGTTATATAGAGTTTGTTTTATCTTTTTAATTAGTTTCTTTCAATCTAATTTCCAAATTCTGGGGCAAAATTCTTTAAAGTAATGCGTAAAACACATCACTTCAAAGAGGGGCAAAATGTACACATCTAAAAATGGTCACGGTTATTCAAACTTGTTAATTAATTAAATATGAATTATTTAATTAATATTCTAAAGTCATATACATATAAATAAATTTAATTATTTATTTATATTGTTCATTTTTCCAATTCTTCTAGTTTAATTAAATAAATAAGTTTATTTAATTATTGCTAATTTCTTCTTAATTAAATTAAATAAATTTCATAATTTATTTATTTGATTATCATTTTATTTCTAAAGTTTGAACATTTAAATTCAAACAAAGGAATTTTCATCCTTCATTTCACATTTAAATATTTTATATTTAATATCTTTTTCACCCCACTTTATTACATATTGCAAAATATTTAATTACTCATCTTTCTCACTTCTCACACATAATTAAATAGTAATTATTTAATTGTGGAAGCTTCTAAATTCATTGTCACAAGAAATTAAATAAATTATTTATTTAATTAGCAATTATCCTCAACCTTCAACCAATTTTCATAAATGAAAAGACAAATGCCATGTTTGTCTCCATTTTTGAATGAGGATGGTTTTGTGGGTTGAAAAAATTATTCCACTTTCCTCTCAACCTTCCACCTTTCTCTCAACTTCTTAAATCTCTTACCATTCATCTTAACAGGTTTGAATTTCAACTGTTGATCTCCTCCAACTAGATTTTTGCCTTTGAAAATCTATAAATACAACCTTCTTGTAAGTAGATTTCATCCTAGATTTCATACACAGTTACTATAGTTGCATTCTAATCAGCATAATCAAAATTTTAGCATTTTAGCATTTCAAGTTCAATTTCATAGTTTAAATCATATAGCAATACACATGCATTTTTAATCAATCTCATTCTCCTAAGTTGTCATTTCAA
>CM021103.1:89556669-89582597 GCA_007115665.2 Sequoiadendron giganteum | reverse complement strand
CAAGCTGTTGCTTACACAACTAAGAGCTGGTAACTTTAATCAAATCCTTGGAGATAGAGGACAATGAGACGAATTTGTAGGAGTTGTTGTTATATAGAGTTTGTTTTATCTTTTTAATTAATTTCTTTCAATATAATGTCTCATTGGTGTGTTAGTTTACCTTCTTAATTAGTTCACTTATTCTAACAACACATTTTTGGCACCCACCATTGGGCATCCCCCCATTTTTAATATTTTTATTGCAGAATTTTCTGACAGGTGACAGACTGGAATTACGCTTTAGCGCATATTATCCTCTGTTTAGCACATCCTCGGACTGTTTCAGCACATCCATGGACTAATTTAGCACATCCATGGACTATTTTGGTGCATAGACGACCTGTTTTCACGCATCCCTTTTTGATCATTTAGTGCATTTGTTGACTATTTTGGCACATAGACGGCTTGTTTCAACGCATATAGTGGTTGTAAAAAAAAATTAAATTCCGATTCCGATGCAATCCGTGGACAAGATTTTTCTATTCGGTTTTTAAGTAAAATGAAGCAATCCTAGGATAGACATTTAAAATCTGGAATTTATAAATCCTAGGATAGTCACCACACTTTATTTTATGCTGGTTAAAATGAATCGAATGTTTGTTGTGAAGACAAATCTTCACTTAGCATAGAAAACTATCATTTGGATTTAAAATTGAACCATTTGTTTACTGTGATTGTTGGGTAATAGGTATATGCTCTCCCCTTTACTGGGTGATCAGAACACTAGACTTACCTATTTCATTTTATGCATTTCAAGATTTATTACATCCTTTAGAAGGCCTTCCGTAGTGGGAAAAAGTACTCACCCTATGGGAACGACCTAAGTGGGAACAACCAAAACCAGGTTTTCCAACCCTCTATAATCAAAAGTCAATTTTGGGGAAACCCATATTCAACAAAAGTGAGCAAGATAACCATCCCAAAAATATTTGTTCTAAAGATTGGAAGGTCTCTTGAGGGAGTTTATCTATTACCATGCCGAACAGAAACGTTTACTACAAACCATAGTGTAGAAAGCCAATCGTGTCAGTATCCAAACATCATTTTAATCACGGTGCAAGGGGAGGGAAGAATATGCCCCCAAGACACTCACCATATAATCGCCATAGATTGTTTGCTCAAGGGATCGAGAAATCTAACCTTGAGTACGCACCTGGAAAATAAAAAAACATGGGTGCCCTTTAGGGGGTGACATGGTTGTGTGAGTCGACATTATTTTAAACTATGGGTTGTGATTCCTATGATGACCTATTTGACAACTAAGAGTGAGTCTGTTTGAATTTCTTATCTTGTTAAAAACCTGTGGAAATCTCAAGAACATACACTCTTTGTTTAGATTTTAGGATTAACAAAACAATTGTCTGCTATTGTATGCCATGGTTTTCACATTTAAATCAGATTAAGATCATCCAAAAATATCAAACTGTCAAAACATGTCTATCTCAGAAAGATAATTGGTAAGTTTAGCGCATCCTTGGTCTGTTTCGGTGCATCTGTGCTTTGTTTTAGCACATCTATGCTCTATTTTAGCACATCTATGCTATGTTTTAGTGCATCTGTGCTTTGTTTTAGCGTTTCTATGCTCTATTTCACTACATCTGTGCTCTGTTTTAGCGCATTTGTGCTCTGTTTCAGTGCATTTGTGCTCTGTTTCGGTGCATTTATGCTCTATTTCAGTGCATCTGTGTTCCGAGTCTAGATAATTTTTTGACATTCAGAAGTTGGTCATCTTAGTCTAAGTCTTCTCCTATGCTCAGGGTTTGGAAGTCTGCAACTTTTTCCAAAAGGTCCCTAGAAAGGAAGATTAGAAAGCCAAAAAATCTCTCAGTTATAAGAAGTTATTGAAAAAGAGGAAATTTTTATACCAAATTCAAAAGGTCTTGCTTCAACACAAGACCTTTATTCATCGATATCATGAATTTGTTAGAGGTTTCACTGATGATTATGCTGTAGAACCATTATACTCATGAGCTTTCTTTTAAAAAAAAGCCCTTTCTCAAAGGCATAATCATAGTCAACGTATTCATTCCTCTTACATTCCCTAACCTGAAATTGTATACTCTACTCATCCTAATCAATTTCTGCAATAGAGAACTCAAGCACATTAGGCATTTATTGCAAATCCTTCTTTTTATAGAGCTACGATCAAACTTCACAAAGTGCAAAATCATCTTTATTTTTTATCTTTGGTTTAATTCCCGCCAACAGGATTTTCATCTTTTTAGTTAGGGAATCACGAGCTAAAGATTAAAAATCTTTTAAGTCATAGAATCTTCATTCTATCCCAACTTTCATATCTATCAAAATTGCACTATTTCATTCTTTTGATCAATGCTAGTAGAAATTGGGAAAAGCTTATGCCTCTTGTCACAAGATCTCGAAAGCACATATAAAAAGATGAAAGAGAAAGTACAGTAAACAAAATGGGTGATAATAGTGCTAGGGAAGAGAATCCCTTTCATAATTCAAATACTGAAGAGATAGCAGAAGAAAGGCTCCAAGAAGCAGAGCAGGATCCCCAATTCCATACTCTTATGGAAAGGATTTTAGAACGAAACAAGGAAAGATATTTCCTTTCATTAGCTAATCAAGGAGCTAAGTTACCTGCAGATTTTGACACAGAAGGGATTAAAGAAAATCCTGAAGCTCCTCTTAATGATTTTAATGCCCTCACTCAACAATTAAAAGAATTACAAGGGAAAATAAAGGAAATCCAGGGGGTACAACAAAGAAGTATGTTTTGGATGATATATGTCCTTATCCATTTGACATGAGTCTTCAAATGATTCATTTTCCAAAAAATTGTGAAATCCCTAAATTTGATAGGTATAATGGGAAAATTGACCCCATTGAACATGTGAGGGATTTCTGAAATATGAGCTTAGAATTTTCTCATGAAGATACCTACTTAATGCTATTATTTCCACAAAGTCTAGGTGGACAATCCATGGAGTGGCTTTAAAAGATCACTCCCCCCATCAGAACATTTGAGGAGCTAATAAATAAATTTATATCACAATACTCCTACAAAATCCAACACCAGATAACCATGCTTGATCTATGTAAGGTGAAACAAAAGGTAGGGGAATCTTTCACCACATTTTTATAAAGGTGGAAAAGGGTGTTTGCTAGATACTCCCATCCTATTCCTGAAACAAAAAAGATGGAGATCTTTATTGATAGTCTGAATCAAGAGATGAGTTACAGACTAAATCTTCACTGTTCTCAATCATTTGAAAAATTGATTGAAAACGTGATTACTATTGAAGGTGCCTTGGTCAAGCATGGAGTTCTGAAAATCGATAAAGAAGGTTCAAATTCATACAACAACAATAACAACAATGACAAGTCACAATTTTGGACTCGAAATAAAAATGTTGTGAATGATGGGGTAGTAGATGCTAACAACGTGAATGTGAAGCCTACCGTTCTTAATGTATCAGGTGTCCAACATAGCAATAATGCTGGAAATTCTAGTACCCAAGGAAATATTTCCAATCAAGGGAATGTGACCAATAATCGTGGAAATAATTTTGGCAATAATCAAAATTCAAATGTGCCCAGATCTTCATTTTTTTTTGAATCGACGGAGTTTTACTCCCTTGGGCCAATCTTTGGAATCCATTTTCAAAGAACTGTTGAATCAAAACGCTATTACATTGCCACCACAAAGAGATTATGAGCCTTGAGTTAAACCACCATCGTGGAATGACTCAAACTTTTATGATTATCATAGGTGTAAAGTTCATAAAACAAATAATTGCCAAGGGTTAAAGAATATTGTTCAGGATTTAATTGATAACCATACCATCATGGTTAAGGTACATAATGCCAATGATGACCATCAAGCATTCAAGGATCCTCTCCCCAATTACCAAAAAGGGTAATCTTTGGGTGACAAGGGCAAGAATATTAATTATGTCCACGACACCATTATCAATCATATTTATACTGACGATCAGCAAATCAATGCTATCTGAATCAAAGGTAAGCAAGAGTATCAAGAGGTCAATGCTACAACAAGGGGACAAGCCAAAATAATTGTAAAAGGAAGCTCATCTAAAGCAGTAGTTCCCCCTCCAAGTCAATACAATTTAGTTGATCAACTATGAAAAAAATCAGCCCAAATTTCTATCTTGGAGCTCTTAAAGTTATCACCTGCGCATAAGGACATTCTGGAAAAGGCACTTGTTGATAAAATTGTCTCTCATGATTTAAATATTGATAAATTTAAAGCCATGGTGAGACACTTGTCCTCATCCACATGTTTATCCTTTACTGAGAAAGATGACTCATCCATGACTCATCCATGACTCATCCATGACTCATCCACATAATTCATCACTCTACCTAGAGGTTATGGTTCACAAAGCCCAAATTAGACTTGTCCTAATAGATGGGGGAGCCGGATTAAACATTTGTAAGTATTTGAAATTGGTCCTCACTTTGGGATAGTCAAAAGAATCTATAGATCCACGAAGGATGATTACAATCAAGGCATACGATGATGAGGAAAGAGATTCTAAAGGCCTCATCATGCTACCAATCAGAGTGGGACCTATTGTGAAGAATACCTTTTTTCAGGTTCTAGATCGAGATCTATCCTATAACATACTCTTGGGTCATCCATGGATCCATGATATGCAAGTTGTTCCATCTACTTATCATCAATGTTTGAAGTTTCCATATGATGGACAGGAAGTAACAATACCTGCTGATCATATTAGCAGTCAAACTTGCTCTAACCTAAGAGCAACTCAAGACACACTCATCCCACATAATAGAGAGTCTTTGTCCATTTCTACCTCTAAATACAATGAGAAAGCACAAGAAATGATAAGTAATTTTGGCGCCAAGCTAAAATTGAAAGATAATGGGGTGGGAGAATATTCTTTATCTTTCTCTAATCTACCCATATCTCCAAGATCCCATGGTCAACCATCAACATATATACAACAGGCTATAGCAGCTTTAGCCTCAGCTTCAGTTCCCATCACCAAGTTTAATGGAGTATTTTTCAAAGAAAATGAAATGGAAGATAGGGCTATCCTTGATTGGCTCTATAAAGATGAAGAAGAATCTGTACAAAATGTCAAGTTACCCACAGAGCAATATGGAAAAGGTTATGCGATCATGTTGCAAATGGGTTATGAAGGAAATGGGCCTATAGGTAAGAGAAAGGAGGGTATTTTTGAACCTATCCAACTAAAAAAAATACACCCAAAGGATAAAACTGGGTTAGGATATGGTGAAGATACAAAGGAAGAAGTGATACAAAGAATTTCCAATGAGGAGTTAGCTGAAAAAATTCTGCAAATTCAAGCAAATAATTCTGACATTGAATCCAATGAATATGAATGGGATGAAATATTTGATGATACATTATTGATAGATAAAAGGGTGGATTTCATACACAAATTCACACCCACATTCTTACAAGGGGAAAGCTCAAGGCCTCCACTTGATTACGTTCTAAAAAACGATCATGACTCAAGTGAGACTAATTCGATTCAAAGTGAGACAAATCATCCACAGGAGGGTACCTTCCTATATCTCTTCCATAATGGCGTTAATAATAGCATCATGACCCTAATGACCAGTGACCTTACTCATCCTAATGATCCATTTCCTTTGGTCCATCGTGAACTCATCGATTGGGAACAAATCACACCCATTGATATCCCAACTTTTCCAAATGATGAAACCATCATAAAATTTCTTTTTTCATCCCAACCGGAAACAAGTTCCACCAAGGAATCACAAGATCAGAGTTTTTGATAGGAAAGTGCCAAGTTTCTTAGCTATGAAATAAATAACATAAAAGAAAGATCTAATGGTGAAAACCTAACAAAGGCAATATTAGATCAAGAAAAGAGAAAAATAAAAAGCGTATCCAATAGTGAAAACCTTTCAAAGGCACTAGAGGATGGGAAACTTGACACTCTCCCAGAACATTACCAGGAAAGGTCTTCTATGCTAATAGAACCAACGGAGGCACTCAATATAGGTACTATGAAACAGCCCAAAGTCTTGCAACTTGCTGCATCTATAACAAAAGAGGAAATACCAGGATTCACAAAATTTCTCAGGAACAATCATATTAGTTTTGCATGGTCCTACGTGGATATGCCTAGATTAGATCCATATCTTATCATGCATCATCTATCTATTATGCCAAGGGAAAAACCTGTGAAGCAGAAACTTAGAAAAATGCATCCACATGTTGCATTATTGGTTATGGAAGAATTAAAGAAACTTTTAGATGTTGGATTCATTCAGTATATTGAATATTTAGAATGGATCTCCAATATCGTACCTATTTCAAAGCTCGGCAGGAGAATCATAATTTGTATAGATTTCAGAGATTTGAACAAGGCATTTCCTAAGGACGATTTCCCTTTGCCAAACATAGATATGATTGTTGATTTGATTGTTGGACATGCAATGTATTCATTAATGGATGGATTTTCAGGATACAACTAGATAAAAATTGCACCAGAGGATCAGGATAAAACAACGTTCACATGCCCTTGGGGTACCTATTGCTGGAACACAATGCCATTTGGGTTGAAGAATGCAAGAGCTACATACCAACGTGCAATGACAATGATTTTTCATGATATGATGCATACATTCATGGAGGATTATGTTGATGATATCCTCGCTAAATCTAACACTAGGGAAGGACACATTGCTATCTTAAATAAAATTTTCAAAAGAATGGAACAATTCAAAGTGACACTTAATCCAAAGAAATGTGTCTTTGGAGTGAAATCTGGAAAGTTGCTGGGTTATATTGTATCAGAAAAAGGAATTGAGGTGGATCCAGCTAAGGTACAATCAATTCTTGATATGCCACCACCAAGGAACATTAGTCAACTACACTCTTTGCAGGGATGGTTACAATCCATCAGAAGATTTATTGCCCAACTGGCAGATAAAATTCTACCATTTACTCATCTCTTACATAAGAATGTTCCATTTAAATGAGAAGACAAATGTGAAGTAGCGTTTGATTAGATAAAGTAGTATCTAATGAATCCACTACTGCAAGGTGCACCACTCATATTGTATATTTCTGCCACAGAAGTTTCCCTAGGAGCATTATTGGCACGGGAAGACAACTTAGCAAAGGAGCGAGCAATCTATTACATCAGTCAAACTTTGACAATTCATGAGCTAAATTACACTTTCATTTAAAAATATTGCTTAGCGGTAGTGTTCACTTCTCAAAAGTTACAACACTATATGCTAGCACATACAATAAAGCTTGTGGCTAAGATCGATCCACTCAAATATCTTTTAAGTAAGACAACCTTAACCAGAAGGTTGGCTAAATGGGTCATGATTCTGAGTGAGTTTGACATTCATTATGTGGATTGGAAAGCTATAAAGGGACAGGTAATTGCAGATCAGATAGCAAAAGCACCAATGCCAGCAGAACACCAATACACATTGATTTTCTAGATGCTGATGTATTCACAATAGCTATTAAGCAATCATGGACACTCTACTTTGATGGTTCCTACACCCAACATGGTTCAGGAGTAGGGATTATTTTTACTACACCTCAAGGACATACAATTCCAAAATCTTATCGGCTAATGTTCCCTTGCACAAATAACATAGCTGAGTATGAGGCATTATTTAATTGGCATGAGAATCACAGTGGATTGGAAAATCATAGAACTTCAAGTTTTTGGTGATTCACAACTTGTTATAAATCAAATCAATGATGAATATCACACTAAGGATGACAAGTTGATACCTTACAAAAGGATGGTGGACGATTTCAATAAATACTTTATCGATATCAAGTTCATACAAATTCCACATATTGATAATAAAGCAGTAGATGCTATGGCTACAATCACATCTCTACTCCAGTTGTTGGAGAATCAAGCATGGTACGATTTCCTGGTGGAACAATTATTTTCTCCCACCTATGATAATCCAGAAACAAAAATTATTTGCCATTTAACTAGTTCTGATTCTCCCTTATATGGCCAAATCTACACTTACCTAAAGGATACTATTTTACCCTTAGATTTGTCTAGAAATTAGAAAAGAAATTTCATCCGTCAATCCTCCCGTTATACTTTAATTTCTGACATTTTATACCGGCATGGTCTGGATGGTACCCTCCTTAGATGTATCGAACACGATGAAGCAGAAAAGGCCTTACAAGAGGTACATGGTGGAATTTGTGGGACACACTCAAGTGGACTAACCTTAGCAAATAAACTTGTTAGATTGGATTACTATTGGCCGACCATGGAGAAGGAATCATTCATCTTTGTGAAGAAATGTGCAAAATTTCAGATTCATGGGAATCTCATTCATGCTCCTACTCAAGAATTACAACCCTTCACCACACTATGGTCTTTCCCTCAGTGGGGATTGGACTTGGTTGGCAAGATACACCCATCATCTTCAAATGGACATAAATTCATCATCATAGCCACTAAGTATTTTACTAAGTGGATTGAGGTTGTTCCCCTAACAACTTTTACTAGCAAACAAATATCTTCATTCATTTTGAAATATATCATCTGTCGATATGGTATTCCCAACTCCATTATCATAGACAATGGAAGACCCTTTAAAAATCAGGATGTTGATGAACTATGAGAAAGATTTCGCATCCAACATAGATTCTCTACACCTTACTATCCACAAGGGAATGGTCAAGCTGAAGCTTCAAACAAAACAATTCCAAAGATTTTGAAGAAAATAGTGAATGAGGCAGGTCATGATTGGCATGTCCAATTCAATCCAGCATTGTGGGCATACACAACAAGTATTCGCACACCAACAGGTGCTACTCCCTATGCTTTGGTATATGGAGAAGAAGCTATTCTACCACTGGAAGTTGAGATTCTCTCAGTTCGAGCATCACTATAAGTGCTAATCAATGATGAAGACTACAAAGTATCAAGATTGCAAGAGCTAGAATTGCTTGACGAATGGTGTCAAACTGCAGTTAATCATTTAAAGGGATATCAACAAGTTATGTCCCACAGCTACAATCACAGATTCAAACCACAAACTTTTTAAGTGGGTGATTTGGTTCTAAAAGAAAACCCTTGTAATCAGCAGGATCGGGAAAAGAAAGGAAAGTTCAAACCCAATTGGTTGGGCCCATTCATTATCATTGTTGCATATGTATTGGGTAAATATCAATTGTCAACATTAGAAGGGGACCTGTTTGAAGATCCGACCAATAGCATTCATCTGAAGAATTTTTATGCCTAAAAATATCAAAAACAATATAAAAAGTCCTGAAAAAAACAAAAAAAATTAAAAAAAGCGAAAATACAAAAAAATCAAAAAGAGCAAAAATACAAAAAAATCAAAAAGAAAAAATCATTTTCTTGATGAAAACCTGGCAAACAGGCATCTTGGTAACAAAAAAAAAATCATAAAATCAAGAAAAAGTGCAATAAAAATAAATGGTGAAAACCTGGAAAACAAGCATTGTTTGTGATTTGGTTTGGCTCTCTCATCTATTAGGTTACATTCTGCGTATTCACCTTTCATCGACATCACATACATGCCTAGCCATCGCATTCACATCATGCATCACAACATCTCCTTAAAATGACAAACATTTCACCATGGCTTGATGATTAGGGTTATCCTTAGCAGTAGTTGTGTCTAGCAGAAGTCAGAGTACAAGGTCACTAAGGGGGGGTGATTCGCTTCTTGGAGCTTTCTAGCAGGTAGTTAGCAACATGTGCCAAGAATTAGAATATCAGGAAACAACAAACTTGTCCAATTAAACCGAGTCTACACGACTATTTTGACAAATAATTAAAACAAATTGGATGATCTTAATTTGAATAAAATGAATGACAAACTTAAAGCATAACTTGAATTGTTGTTTTGACAATTGTTGACATCATATCTTTGGAGTGGTTCAATGATGTACTGAACTAGAATCACAAGGAAGGAGTATGATTTTTCTTTGCTTGCTGTCTATAAGCTAATCACTATTATTGTGCAAATTTGTCATGGGACATGCTCTACAACGTATCATTGATGACATTTCAGAATTTGCATAAGAAAATGGTTAACTTTTTCCTATTTATGCAAACAATACTTAGGTAATCTTGGTTCAATAATACCTCGATGCTTGTATTAACTTGCTACATCAAACATCATGAAAGTAGTACTCAAGTCATCATTGGTGCTAACATACCCTTTGATGCTTGTACTAACTTTCAACATATCAAAAGGCTCAATGATGAAAATAAAGCACAACATGGAATGAAAAATAGGAGAATGGTTCATTACTACATTCTAGGACTGCATAATTCATTTAGATTTGCATTTTGGGGGCTGTTTAAGTAGATTTTTGAAGGTTGGCAAAATTTTCATATATCTTTTCAAACAACAATTGAGTACATTTGGACATTTTTGGCATTCCATTACATTGTCATTCATTACATAGTATTTCATCATGATTATTCATTTAAGATATCGTTATCATTACATTTGCATTACTTTCCATTTTTACATCATATCATTTCATTTTTATAATCAATATTATCATTATCATTGATCTTATTTAGTTCATCATGATCATTATCCATCTTTACATATCATTTTCATCTCATATGCATAGTCATTCATTACATACAATATCATTTATTGATCATTCATTTCATAACATTTGCATTTTGCATCCATTTCACATCATTTTACATAAATTTACATTGATAAAAAGATTGCATGTACATCTCATTCATCTTCATATCAATTGCACTGTATCATTAGGTATTATTAAATTATTATATTCCATTATGTATCATTTAATTATCATTATCATCATTATTCACCAATTCATATCATTATTATCGTCATTATAGTCATTATTCATTTGGTTCATATATATCCCATTTTCATATCATGTGCATATCATTCATTAAAATTCATCTCATTTATATCTCATCACATTATTCCATTAAAATCATAACTTTTCATTTAGGTCTCATTCATATTAGTTTACATCATATCATTTTTAAGACATCTCATCTCATTAAAATCATTCATCATTACATCATTACATCTTACATACATCATAAAAGAAGATCATTTAGATTGCATCATATATCATCATATTAGAAAGCATTTCATCCTAATCCATATTACATCATATCATCATTGCATTATCATACATAAAATAAAAGCATTATCATTTATATTACATCATCATTTGCATCATAAACATCATAACATATAGAAATAAAATGCATACATGAATCCATAACACATGCATAATTGAATTACCACTGAATATCATAAATCTCATCAAAAAAAATGTCTAGTAGTACAAGGATATCAAATGTTTCAACAAGATATATCAAATACAATGAATAAATGTGTTAAGATGCTCATCATTGAGGGGCATCTGGCTGTGGCCCATGGCTGCTATTGTCGCCCAAAGTGGTAGGTCTCGCTGGATCTCTGCTCCCAGAAGCTATGATCTCTCATCTGACTAGTTGACCCACACTCTTGGTATGACTATATGAATGGGTCTCAGACCAAGTACCCTACTATGTGAAGGCAATCCTCCTCTCGGGTGGTACTACCTCAAACTATCTCATCCTATAATAATCGGTCTCCCAAGTGGTCTCCAATCCCTCTGCGACAAACTCTCCAATAGAGGTGCTCTTGACTGACCTAAGGAGTCTCTCAGCTACCCCCTCGGCCTATATGCATCTCTCCCAGAAGCTATCTCGCTCTGTCGTAAGAAGAGCTACCTGTGGGTCAGGAGGTGGTGGCTATGCAACCTGTGCCTATAGCTGGATGATCGTCACCTATGCCTATGCTAACTGAAACCGAAGAGTCTAAACCTCTACTTGCAAGGCATCCATCTATCCCTGTGTAGGAGCCCTGATAGTGATCCATGGAGCTTAAGTACTCGACTGATCTACTACTCTCGACGTCCATGGCCTCGTACTGAAAGGTATATCAAAGATAAACCTCTGACCCATCTGACTCCTCCTCCTCCTCCATCTCCTCATCTTCCTCATCCTCCTCATCCATATCCATAGCTACCCCACCTATATCCTCGACCTACCCTACCTGTGCCTGACCCTGTGGCTACCCTGCTACTACCTCTGCCTATGGTTGCCATCATGCCCACTGTATCATTGGTCCTCCCAATAATAGAGCAGACTCCTCTAGACTGTTAAATCTTTGAAACGGATGTGTGTAGAAATATGCTGAGTACTCATCTGTCATCCTTGTATCTGTAACCTCTAGATGTATAGCCCAATAATCTGGCTGGAGATCTAGGTACTCTGCTCTGGTAGCCTCTATCATCAAAAATAGACCTCACTTTGGCACATCCTCTTGGAGCCTAGCATAGTGTGCCACACCCTGTGGCATCATCTGTACTAATCCATACTATCTCAAGACCTTCATCCCCAAGAACCGCTCAATGATAAATGGGGTGTGCCCAATCAAATACCTTGATCTCATGCAGTAAGGCAGCTCTATATCATCCACCTCCTAAGGATCACAATCCAAATATGGTCTCTAGATGACTGTATCCAAATCATCTAGCATGCATCGCTAGTACTCTAACTTTCCCAGAATCGGCTAAAGAAGGGGACCTGTGTAGGTGTAAACGTATGGAAAACCAAGTGGGCGATCTCTCAGAACAATGGGGCAAGTAATGGTAAATGCTCCCATGAAAATATCTGTAATAGAGTAAATCCATAGGAGAGACTCGTTCCATCTAAGCACATGACCTGATAAAGATCATGATATAGATGGGCAAGCATGCATGATCCCCATGCATATCTAGTCTGGTGGAGAAGCATGTCTTCCAGAATCCTACCCCAACCAACTGATAGTCCCTTTGACCTGCGATCAGGACAAAGGAAACCACTGATGAATCCTGCTAACACCAAAGGCAGTGGGGCATATCTCTCAACCATATCCTTCCAAGGAATCTCATACCTGCTGACATGAGGATCCTGGAAGACTCGTCTCAGCGCATTAGTCCCTCCAATATCCTTGTGATCATAGATCACAAGCTCACCAACTACAAAAATACCCAAAATCCTGTATACATCCTTTGGAGTCACATTAATATCTCTTGTGGGCAGATGAAAGGTATTATTCTCATTATGCCACCTCTCAGCCAACGCAGTCAACAATGCCCTATTGATCCTATACTGCGGGATCCTCAACAGTGGACTTAACCCAAACTGGTATATAACCTCTACATCCACTTGGGACAATCAAGGAATCATCTCCCACATACAGAGAAATCTCTCTCTAATCTGGAGGAGGTTAAATTCCTCCTTTATAACATTACAAGCAATCATGCAAATCAATTAGCAGGGAATATCTAATCAAATCAGTATATCAAACAAGTTCATCAATTGTATCAAATGGGCAATCAGCTCAATCAAATCAAATCCTATTTGTTTTTCAATCATGAAAGAAAATTTATCAATCAATCTACAATTTGTTTTTCATATCGCATGGAAACAAATTTAAAAGTCAATTGAGTCAACATCTATCTATTTGTCTTTCAATTGGGAAAGCAAATCTATCATCTATTTGTCTTTCAAGTGGGAAAGCAAATTTATCAATCATCTTTACTATTTGTTCTTCAAACACAAAGAAAAATTTATCAAATCAAGCTAAAATATCCTTGATGTTATTCAACAACATATAATCAGTTGTCTAATCTAGCAACAATAATCAAGTACATCAATTTTTTTTAAAATTTGGGAAAAATTCATGGATGTGCTAAAATAGTAAATCAATGCGTTAAAACATGTATGCACGAATTTAATCCATAGATGTGCCAAAATAGTCAATCAATGCGTGACTCCACCTATGCACGATTCTATCTAGTCTATGCGCTAAAATAGACTGTAGATGAACTAAAACACCTATGCACGATACTATCATGCCGATGCGCCATTCTATCTCATCGATGCACTAATATAGCATTCTACGTGGGAAGATTTCCTAGATGCGCTACTTAATCTATCCTATTCACTATTTCATCTATGCATAACTATTCTACATCTATGCGCTACGTTGAATGCACGACTCTATCTAATGGATGCGTCAAACTATGGCTCGCATGCGCTAAAGCAGAACATAAAAAATTTAAAAAATTGGAAAATGTGTGAAAATCAATCAAAAAAATTTGCACGGAGGGTCAAGTCGACTTACCAGAGGTCCATATGCGGCTGGTGTTTGATATCAACGGGCTCGCTCAAATCTATGGCTTTCATAAGGGATCGGAATCTTATTTTTATCTCTCAGAGCTCTGAAAATTACTACAAGTTACTGTTCAAATGACAATGAATTTTCACCTTTTTCACCTTTTAAGGGGGGTAAAAGTGGGAAATTATTCTTATTTTTACTATACAGAGTGCTATTTCGAGAGTTAAATCTCCAATTTTTCTCTGAAAATCAATTAAATTATTTCAAATCATCCTCATCATCATGTGACTTATCTCTCGAGGGGACATATAGCATCATCAGTAAATTTTCAAATTCTGGGGCAAAATTCTTTAAAGTACTACGTAAAACACATCACTTCAAAGAGGGGCAAAATGTACACATCTAAAAATGGCCTCAGTTATTCAAACCTGTTAATTAATTAAATATGAATTATTTAATTAATATTCTAAAGTCATCTACATATAAATAAATTTAATTATTTATTTATATTGTTCATTTTTCCAATTCTTCTAGTTTAATTAAATAAATAAGTTTATTTAATTATTGCTATTTTCTTCTTAATTAAATTAAATAAATTTCATAATTTATTTATTTGATTATCATTTTATTTCTAAAGTTTGAACATTTAAATTCAAACAAAGGAATATTCATCCTTCATTTCACATTTAAATATTTTATATTTAATATCTTTTTCACCCCACTTAATTAAATATTGTAAAATATTTAACTACTCATCTTTTTCACTTCTCACACATAATTAAATAGTAATTATTTAATTGTGGAAGCTTCTAAATTCATTGTCACAAGAAATTAAATAAATTTATTTATTTAATTAGCAATTATCCTCAACCTTCAACCAATTTTCATAAATGAAAAGACAAATGCCATGTTTGTCTCCATTTTTGAATGAGGATGGTTTTGGGGGTTGAAAAAATTCTTCCACTTTTCTCTCAACCTTCCACCTTTCTCTCAACTTTCTTAAATCTCTCACCATTCATCTTAACAAGTTTGAATTTCAACCGTTGATCTCCGCCAACTAGATTTTTGCCTTCGAAATCTATAAATACAGCCTTCTCGTAAGTAGATTTCATACGTAGTTACTATAGTTGCATTTGATTCAACATAATCAACATTTTAGCATTTCAAGTTCAATTTCATAGTTTAAATCATAAAGCAATACACATGCATTTTTAATGAATCTCATTCTCCTAAGTTGTCATTTCAACAAGTTGTTGCTTACACAACTGAGAGCCAGTAAATTTAATCAAATCCTTGGAGATAGAGGACAATGAGACGAATTTGAAGCAGTTGCTGTTATATAGAGTTTGTTTTATCTTTTTAATTAGTTTTTTTCAATCTAATTTCCAAATTTTGGGGCAAAATTATTTAAAGTAATGCATAAAACACATCACTTCAAAGAGGGGCAAAATGTACACATCTAAAAATGGTCATGGTTATTCAAACCATTTAATTAATTAAATATGAATTATTTAATTAATATTCTAAAGTCATCTACATATAAATAAATTTAATTATTTATTTATATTGTTCATTTTTTCAATTCTTCTAGTTTAATTAATTAAATAATTTTATTTAATTATTGTTATTTTCTTCTTAATTAAATTAAATAAATTTCATAATTTATTTATTTGATTATCATTTTATTTCTAAAGTTTGAACATTTAAATTCAAACAAAGGAATACTCATCCTTCATTTCACATTTAAATATTTTATATTTAATATCTTTTTCACCCCACTTAATTAAATATTGTAAAATATTTAATTACTCATCTTTTTCACTTCTCACACATAATTAAATAGTAATTATTTAATTGTGGAAGCTTCTAAATTCATTATCACAAGAAATTAAATAAATTTATTTATTTAATTAGCAATTATCCTCAACCTTCAACCAATTTTTCATAAATGAAAAGACAAATGCCATGTTTGTCTCCATTTTTGAATGAGGATGGTTTTGTGGGTTGAAAATATTTTTTCACTTTCCTCTCAACCTTCCACCTTTCTCTGAACTTTCTTAAATCTCTCACCATTCATCTTAACAGGTTTGAATTTCAACTGTTGATCTCCACCAACTAGATTTTTGCCTTCAAAAATTTATAAATACAACCTTCTTGTAAGTAGATTTCATCGTAGATTTCATACACAGTTACTATAGTTGCATTCGAATCAACATAATCAACATTTTATCATTTTAGCATTTCAAGTTCAATTTCATAGTTTAAATCATATAGCAATACACATGCATTTTTAATCAATCTCATTCTCTTAAGTTGTCATTTCAACAAGCTGTTGCTTACACAATTGAGAGCCAATAAATTTAATCAAATCCTTGGAGATAGAGGACAATGAGACGAATTTGAAGCAGTTGCTGTTATATAGAGTTTATTTTATCTTTTTAATTAGTTTCTTTCAATCTAATTTCCAAATTCTGGGGCAAAATTCTTTAAAGTAATGCATAAAACACATCACTTCAAAGAGGGAAAAAATGTACACATCTAAAAATGGTCACGGTTTTTCAAACCTTTTAATTAATTAAATATGAATTATTTAATTAATATTCTAAAGTCATCTACATATAAATAAATTTAATTATCTATTTATATTGTTCATTTTTTCAATTCTTCTAGTTTAATTAAATAAATAAGTTTATTTAATTATTGCTATTTTCTTCTTAATTAAATTAAATAAATTTCATAATTTATTTATTTGATTATCATTTTATTTCTAAAGTTTGAACATTTAAATTCAAACAAAGGAATATTCATCCTTCATTTCACATTTAAATATTTTATATTTAATATCTTTTTCACCCCACTTAATTAAATATTGTAAAATATTTAATTACTCATCTTTTTCACTTCTCACACATAATTAAATAGTAATTATTTAATTGTGGAAGCTTCTAAATTCATTGTCACAAGAAATTAAATATATTTATTTATTTAATTAGCAATTATTCTCAACCTTCAACCAATTTTCATAAATGAAAAGCCAAATGCCATATTTGTCTCCATTTTTGAATGAGGATGGTTTTGTGGGTTGAAAACATTCTTCCACTTTCCTCTCAACCTTCCACCTTTCTCTCAACTTTCTCAAATCTCTCACCATTCATCTTAACAGGTTTGAATTTCAACCGTTGATCTTCGCTAACTAGATTTTTGCCTTCAAAAATCTATAAATATAACATTCTTGTAAGAAGATTTCATACGTAGTTACTATAGTTGTATTCGATTCATCATAATCAACATTTTAGCATTTTAGCATTTCAAGTTCAATTTCATAGTTTAAATCATATAGTAATACACATGCATTTTTAATCAATCTCATTCTCTTAAGCTGTCATTTCAACAAGCTATTGCTTACACAACTGAGAGCCAATAAATTTAATCAAATCCTTGGAGATAGAGGACAATGAGACGAATTTGAAGCAGTTGTTGTTATATAGAGTTTGTTTTATCTTTTTAATTAGTTTCTTTCAATCTAATTTCCAAATTCTTGGGCAAAATTCTTTCAAGTAATGAATAAAACACATCACTTCAAAGAGGGGCAAAATGTACACATCTAAAAATGGTCACGGTTAATCAAACCTTTTAATTAATTAAATATGAATTATTTAATTAATATTCTAAAGTCATCAACATATAAATAAATTTAATTATTTATTTATATTGTTCATTTTTCCAATTCTTCTAGTTTAATTAAATAAATAAGTTTATTTAATTATTGCTATTTTCTTCTTAATGAAATTAAATAAATTTCATAATTTATTTATTTGATTATCATTTTATTTCTAAAGTTTGAACATTTAAATTCAAACAAAGGAATATTCATCCTTCATTTCACATTTAAATATTTTATATTTAATATCTTTTTCACCCCACTTAATTAAATATTGTAAAATATTTAATTACTCATCTTTTTCACTTCTCACACATAATTAAATAGTAATTATTTAATTGTGGAATCTTCTAAATTCATTGTCACAATAAATTAAATTAATTTATTTATTTAATTAGCAATTATCCTCAACCTTCAACCAATTTTCATAAATGAAAAGACAAATGCCATGTTTGTCTTCATTTTTGAATGAAGATGGTTTTGTGGGTTGAAAAAATTATTCCACTTTCCTCTCAACCTTCCACCTTTCTCTCAATTTCTTAAATCTCTCACCATTCATCTTAATAGGTTTGAATTTCAACTGTTGATCTCCGTCAACTAGATTTTTACCTTCGAAAATCTATAAATATAACCTTCTCGTAAGTAGATTTCATCCTATATTTCATATGCAGTTACTATAGTTGCATTCGAATCAACATAATCAACATTTTAGCATTTTAGCATTTCAAGTTCAATTTCATTTTTTAAATCATATAGCAATACACATGCATTTTTAATCAATCTCATTCTCCTAAGTTGTCATTTCAACAAGCTGCTGCTTACACAACTGAGAGCTAGTAACTTTAATAAAATCCTTGGAGATAGAGGACAATGAGACAAATTTGAAGGAGTTGCTGTTATATAGAGTTTGTTTTATCTTTTTAATTAATTTCTTTCAATCTAATGTCTCATTGGTGTGTTAGTTTACCTTCTTAATTAGTTCATTTATTCTAACAACACAAATACTCACCACGATTTTTCCTTTTTAAGGTTTTTCACATAAAATCTTGGTGTTCATGTGTTATGTTGTATTGTGATCTCTTTCATGTTTTCATTTATATCTATAGTTAGATATGTTTTGATTATTGACTGGATTGTGACAAAATGGTTTAATAGAATATTGATTCACTCCCCTCTTAGTACTCTAGGTTTTCAACACTTCCTTGACAAAAAAATCTTCAAAAATAAAATAATTGGACTTCCCATAGTCTTGTCCCAAATGTAAGTCTATTCCTACACTGGATTTTTCTTTTCTCATCTAAGGCCTTAATCTACATGTGGGGGACCAAATATCTATTACATTGAACAGTATGACATGACACAATAGAGAGTACCATTTGAAGTGGACTATGATACTATCTTCCTTAATAGAGCTAAAGGCTCTATGGATTTCATCTGCAATATAACCATATGTATTTTTTAGTCATCATTTATTAACACAAAAACCATGTCAAAGAAGCTTACCATGTTTCACTCAATCTTGGAGAGAATATTCATACTAAGATTTAGTTTCTCAACATCCATCTCACCATCTTTGTAATTCATATATATATGAGAGAATATTAGAATAATTTCTCTCCATTCCTTGCAAGGCCTTATCTCTCCTTCATTATTCAAACTAGGAGACACGTGAAACTCTTCACAACCTTAAAAAATACATAACTCCCTCCTTAGAAGTGTTGTATACTTATTGTGATGGTGAATATTTTCATCTAAAGAATCTAATCTAAAAATACTATCAGACACCAAACTATAATCAAAATTGTATCTTTTATTAATAATTCTCAACAATACAAATTTGGGTACCCAATTGACTTGAAAGTACTTTAACTTGACTCCTTCATGAGCATGGCTCATTTTCATGCATCCTTCAAAACCCTATATTTTCTAAACTTTGTCAACTTAACATAAAATAATTGACAAATTATGAATCAAAATATTATCAACCAAATCTAACACTTTCCTAACAATTTCCTCCTTAGCCATTATTGTCTCTTATTTTCTCTACTTGAGCTTCTCTCTTAATTTTTTAACCTCAAGTATTAAATTATCCTTTTATATGATCCTTTGTCTTCAATATTTGGGTTTAGAGGAGGAAATTATCTTGTAACCAAATTCAATTGATCATGCAACTTCAAATTGGTGGAATTGGCCCTATCCAAGTCTCCTTACAACTTCTTCACAATTTCTTCAATAAACAAAGTTGTATTGACTATGAGGGAGGCTACACAAGTGGAAATTGTATCCCCTAGTATTTTGGCTCTTAGATTTCCTATGAGCTCACTAGGATCATTTATTACTTTGGGCTTGTTGACCTCTACAAAAATAGACCATATAGCCAAGGTTTCATGCCTTGGATTGAATCCATGCCTAAAATATAGAGTATGGCCCACTCTTCAAATTACAATACAAGGCCACTTCCTCCATGCCTCTTGATAGTGCCAAATGCAATGGAATATGAAATATCCCACCCTAGAAAAGGTAGTCATCCAAAATTCCTTACTATCTCCTTGCCCCTCCAAGGAGTAATAAACTCCCATTTTGCATTTATTTCCAAATTTTTACGATGATTTTCTTTTTCTTCTCTTTTGTAATGGTTTTGTCTTGTATCCTCTATTGCAAATCTTCTCCCTTATTCTTAAGTACAAATTCCTTAAACTCCTTTGTAGTGATGAACTGACCATGTTGCATAAATTTTGAGTAGGTTTGTGCCCTTATGTCATCCACTACTTGCCCTTCAATTTCAAAATTGATGAGCAATCTTTCATCTGAGGGTATTTCAATTATAAGCCTAGCTCATGGATTCATTACCTATTTTATACATATATAGTCCAAAATTTAATTGAGACCTATGGGATAATAAACCATAGGTCTTCATGTAGGAGCTATTTGGAAAAATGGGGTGACCTATTATAGAATTTGTGCTATATCCCCTTGAGAAGTAGAAGGACTAGGAGTACTTGATCCAATGGTGCAAAAACATATAAAATAAAATTCTTGGTATTATCCAATATTGTCATGGTTCATACTATGGGTTCTTTAATATATGAAAATTATCCCTAAAAGGATGGATCACCTTACTTCCTCTTATTTTTAGCAATTTGGATCTTGACCCATAGTGCCCTTCTTGGTGTGGTCTCCTCTATGGAGAAATTACTAACTAGGTATTCAATATTGTTAGGTTCATGTAATAACACTACCAACTTGAAACTAGTTCTTTGATCATGGATGAAATTTTCTTGGTCACATTTCCTGACCTTATCCACTCTCAATATTAAACTCATTCAATCAACATATGATCTCTATAAAGGAAATTATGTTTTCGATATACTCTTATGGTAGTTGCATCAGAGTATAAAAACTAATCACCCTAGTTATGCTTATCCCTACCTTTGGGATAAGGACCCTTGGTCTCAAAAATCTCCTCATCGCCTCTAATAACTGTCAATCTAGGTTGACCAAAGTTCTTGAGAACTTCCTTGACAAAAAACTTAAAAAAATAAATAATTGGAATTCTCACAATCCTTTTCTAGATGTAATTCCATTCCTACATTGGAAGAATTTTTTTGTCTCATCCAAGGCCCTAATGTGCATGTGGAAGATTAAATATCTATCCCACTAAAAAATATGATGTGACACAAAAAAGAGTACCATTTGAAGTTGAATATGCTACTATTTTCCTTAATAGAGCTTAATACTTTGTGGATTTCATCTGGAATATAATAAAATAGTCATAAGGCTTATTCATATCCCTACTCTAGATACCAACTACAAGCACCATTAGATTCATTGAAATCTCAATCTTACAATTTAGGTCCAACTCTTGACAAAGTGAGAAGTATTTTTTTACAAAATAATCTTCAAAATATTATAGCTAAAAGGTTTTATCTCTCAACTATTAAATCTTCTCAATTCTCTATTAGACCCTCTAGTCCTAAAGCATGACAACCATTTTATCCTATAGTTGTCTTAGTTTCTTTGATATTTTTAGTTAGGGCTCCCAAGTCTATTGGTAATTAGGCATTAGGGTTTGAATTTTACACCCTACAAATGTAGCTTCTATCTAGGCACATCAAGAATTTCCCACCTTTGGTAAAAAAATCCCTCTTATCAAGGTTGTAGGTCTATGTAATTCATCTAATTAGGTCAACATTGATGAATATATTTGGCACCACCAACCTTCCCAAACTTAATATCTAGATGTTACAAATAGGTTTATTAGATACACATTTTTTTAAGATGTACATGAAAAGGGCATACCCCTAGACCAAAATGATAATGTCTTTGTGATACTAGTTCTTGTTGTTGCCAATTTTTTACTCGTAGGCTCAACTAGGTGGAGATAATTGTCTTTTAAACTGAGAAATATGAGGTATATTTTATTACTTTCCTTCATTACATTCAAATATATAAATGAAAAAATAAAAAAAATATTACAAAGGTTGTAACAAATTAATGCATTTATACAAGTGCATATAATAGAGAAAAGTAGTCTTTATTGAATGTAGAAATATCGATTGTCTCATACAAGCTGTGAGATTAACTTTTGCTTATTCAATGCAAATTAAAAAAAAATCCTATACATGAATAAGTAATGGAAATAAATGAAGGGAAATAGGACGAGGGTAATCGGTCATTGCCTGAATGACTGGTTTGTTCTGGTCTGATGTAGGTTATCTTGATTCATCATATGCGCATTCACCCCTATCCATGTATAAGCTGATCATAATATGCATTAAACAAGTAGGCATACTTTAGATGTCTCAGAGAACCATCAAGGTCATCAAACATGCCTAAAACATGTCATTTTTCTCTAACTTGTTTGTTTCATGTGTAGATACAGGGAAAGTAAATTTGCTGATTTGTTTCATCTTAATACAACATGTGGGTTAAAACGTGGCTCCCATAAGGGTTGAGCTCGACATGTTGAATTATCAGATAATGAGCTCATTTGAGCTTATTTAAGAGGGAAATGCAATCTTAAAGGGCATTAAATCAATATGATTATGTAATGATTATGAATAGACATACATATTGAGTTCACAAGTATTTCTTCAGAAAGTAGCTATAGGAGCTAAATGGAAACAATAGCATTCAATGATAAAATGCTTTAATGAAGTTGTAACAATATCTACTTAGCTGTCAGAACTATGCACAAAATGGTTATTAAAATCATGTATGGATGTAAGTGATTATTGTGAGATCAATATTCTGTGTTATTGTGCTTAACTATGTTTCTCAGACAATGAGATCAAAGAGTGATAATTTGTAAAGGAGGCAACATGCTATTCTAAAGAAATAATGTGAGATGTTTAGAGGTAGATCATCTCAGAGATATGTGTTTATAATACGACTGCAAACTTGTACAGTCAGCTAATAAAAGATAATAAGTTCCTTTTCTACTTTTTAATCTTATATTGATAGTGGTGCAAACCCAAATCGGGAGGCCCAGAAGAGATATGGAACAAGGTTTTTATGAATATAAAGAGTTCATTCAAGGGTTTTTGTTCTTAGAACAATTATATTGAGGGAAAATTTTACACTATATTTTTACTGAGAATAAAATACAAATCAGTATGGAGGAATTAAATACCCATGCTATGCAATAAAAATCAATCATTTTTGCAAACCAACAACAAAGAACACATGTATGGAGTGATTTTATGAAAAATCAAGGGCACAAAATGAAAAAACCCAAAGCGTCCATGATAGAATTAAGGGTTGGATCACAAAATGAAAATACAGAGATATGCATAATGAAGGCACCATAGAGATAAAAGCTCAGTGGATAGGAAGTAATACATGAAGGAATTCTACAAAATAAAATTTTATAAAAGCATAGAAGAATTAAGAGGTCACGACCTATAAGCAAGAAATATTAAAGTCTCTTACAGATTTTTTTTAAATTTTTTTCAGAATATATGAATGATATTCATGAAGAAATCTCAGAACACATAAAAGCACAGGAAGTTACAAGCTACATGAGATCCTGAGATAGAAACAAAATCTACAGAAATATTAAGGTTTCTATAAGAGAAATGTGTTCTATTTCTTCAAGAGAAACAGATGGCATGGCAGGAAAAGAAGATATATTCATTATTTTGCAGCTTACCTAAAGTTCTCTGTTGATTTGTGTGTATTTTAATGCCTCTTTCATAGTGGGTTCTTCCTCTAAGATTTCTGGTGTAGACATGGTCGAAACCCTTGGCGGCACGTCACAACTTCTTCCTAAAGCTTCTTCATATGAAATGAAGGAAAATATGCTTTGCTTGTGTTTTTAGGGTTTGATACCCTAATACAAAAGGCACAATGGACTTAGAATTTTTTGCTATTTCTTTTAGGATATGTGATGCCACTATTACCATCGTAGGTTTTTCCTTTTCAATATGAGGTAGGCATTTCTCACATGTTGACTTGGTGATGCTTTTATTTTATGTCTATGCCGATAGATGGAGGTGTAACGTTTTATTTTTGGCATTTGTTTTATATTGTAAATGATATATAATATAAGTGATGTGGGTATGTGTAGGATCATCATGGAAAAAACAGGTCCTTAAGTGGCAATGAAAATTCAGAAAATCAGAGTTGGGCAACTTGACATAAAAATTTGAATAAGTTATCTATATTATTTCATAAATATGTAAGAATAGAATCTATGGAAAATTGAATGTATTTTCTAAACTACTAGGTTAATTTTTGTAAGAAAAAAATCTATTTGGTGAAAATTTGAAATTTCAATGCAGTAGTACTAAAATTTCAGGGAAAAAATAAAAAGTAGGTGTCTGTCTGACCACCCTAACCATAATAAAATCATAATATTTTTTAATAAAATTTTAGATATAAGTAGAGGAATCATGTACTGATGTGATGCATATTTTTTTGTAACTTTTTTTCACATAAATAATTAATTATGAATTTTTTATTACAACGTTTTAAAAATAGAAAAACTCATATGTCTGACCACCTTAACTTGGTCAAAACTTAATGGATATCATTTTTATTTTTTTTAATCCTATAGTATGCGAAGCATAGAATGTGACGCATGTTTTGGATTCAAAAAATGTGATACCATTTGAAAGCTATAGATGTTTTTCTATCAGACTATCAATCAGGACTTTAGTCGTAATTCTAATAATAAATAAATAATAATTATTTATTAGATTCTAAAGAAAATTTAATTTATACTGGTAGAAAGCTGAGAAGCTCCTTTACAAACCCTTTTCATTTTATCAAATTTAGGTAAAATAAAAGTTGTCAGCCACATGGGCGAAGTCTAGAAAAACAAGGTAAGTTGTTAAACATGTTTTACGTGTTGAATTTTAGGATTGGCAGGTCCGAACCGAATCCCGAGCCTAATACCGAGCCTAATACCAAGGCATTAAATTTTGTGTCAGAATATCGGATATCGGATTCAAATCGGATATCTGATTTGAATCTGATATATGATATCTTTTAGATCAGTTTTAAAACAATTTATACAATCTTTAATATATTATTTAAAAATGCAATTAAGTTTATAATTTAATATATATAATATCCAATAAAGTTTATAATGTAATATATTTAATATACAATTTATGGTAATCTCTTACCAAATTATGTACTTAATATATAATATATTATTAAATGTATAATATTTAAATATTATTTCAATATTTTAGTTAATCTATAAATATTTTAATATTATTTCAATATTTTAGTTAATCCATAAATATTTAAATATATATATTACCAATTTATAAAATATTTAAATATTATCTCTTTCCCTCTTGCTCTCTCCACCTCTATCTCTATCAAGTCTCTCACTCAATCACTCCTCTCTCTCTCTCTCTCTCGCTCTCTCTCACTCTCCCCTCTCCTTCTCACTCCTTCTCCTTCTATCTCTCCCTCTCTCCCTCTCCCTCTCCCTCTCTCCCTCAACTCTAAACCCTCTCTCCCTCTCCCACTCTCCCTTTCCCTCCCCCCCCACTCTCCCTCTCAGTCTCTC
>CM021103.1:88754304-88812440 GCA_007115665.2 Sequoiadendron giganteum | reverse complement strand
TAACCACTTTAAATCTGGGCCACTCGATCATCACATAAAGATCATCACATGACTCACAAAAATGATGCGAGTCATTCAATTGCATAAATCGGGTAGCACCACCTAGAGATACATCGACACCCATTGCATCGCTCACTACCACACTATGATCCCATAATAGACACGTGTCAACAGCCCGCTAACCTTGCTAGATCTCATAAAACATTATATTTATTTGCGTGGGGTGCACGGGGAACGACTGAAATCAAATCTCAGTGAAGCATATCTACCATCGATCAAAAACTCTAAATATTGGGCATGTAAGTGGATATTGAGCCCCACACTATGTATATGCCACATGGCAGAAGCCCATTGACCCCACTACCTTTTGAAAAATATTTTTTTATTCAAGTGGGGTGCATAGGAGCGACTAGGAGTAAACCCTATGATCCAATGACCAACAATTTTGCACATGAAAAGAGGTTAATCATAAAAAGTTGGACCCGAGTAGGTCAACAAGAACAAAACCCTCGAGATCATAAACTTAAGACCTAAGTCATAAATGGGAAATATTCACTTCACCTAATTTAGGAAAAGGGTCAAAAATTAAAAGGGGGTTGTGCTTAGGAAAGTGGGAAATGATGACACAAAGTCATGACTAAAAGGGGCAAGACTAAGTGGGAAAAAAAATCCAATGACAGAATAGAATAGAACTAGGGCCTAAGAAGGGCTTTGACAAATGATGAAGGCATGAGGGATTTTAAACCCTAAGACAAAACCCTAGAGTATGAAAAGTGAACCCTAGCCCTTAGGAGACTAATTTTTTTGACAAAATGGCCATGGATTTTATAGGTTCCACCATGACCCAAACATAGTGTCAAATTGTAAAGGTATACAATATCCTACACTACATTTAGCCCCTTCTTTAGTGAGATTATGAGCTTACACTCAGACTCAAACTAAAGTAGATAGATGTGTCAAGAGGGGTCCAAGTGTACAAATGTTATAAATATAGGATGTCAAAGATCAAAGAGGGTGATTAAGCCCCCATGATCTAGGATTCCATGGAAAACTAGAATAAGGACAAAGGGACATGTACAATATGTGTAAGATATGTGCATCAAGATAAGATACACAATCATAAAATGTTAAAGCTAATGAAAAAGGAAAAAGAAAAATGTGGATCAAGCCGTGACTATTCATCCAATATGAATTGATCAAGCCTTAGTTGTTCATCTAAAAAAATACGCTCACAAGGGCTAGTTCAGTCTAGTATACACTAGGTGAGCCCCAAGACAAAAATGAGAAACACACACTAGGTCTACAATGTGTATACCCATAAAAAGATGGCTCATGGGTAAAGTCATCATAAAAATTGTGTACCCATAAGTCATTGCCACTAAATGATCAATTCTATGCCAATGCTACAAAATTAAATTTTGAATGTTTAATTTGATATTTAAGCTCATTGTTCCTAATTGCAAACAAATTCTTCAGTGACAGCATTTCAAAAAAAATAATGAAAATATAAATACAATTTGAATGACAATGTATGAGAAAAATGACATATTTTTGAATGCAATTTTTGATATAATTCTGATGTAAATCAATGAAACACACTTTTATGCAATCTAATATGCAAAATATATGAAATTATTTTGGTTTATTTTAAATGGATTTAAATGATGAAAATATTCAATATGTAACCCTAAATGCATTTCAAAACAAGGTGATGCAAAGCCTAGATCTAGGGTTCTAATGATCTCAAAATCAGAAAAGTATGATGTACAACATCGGGTTCACCAAAATTAAATGTCATGAAAAAGAGGGGGACCAAAATGGTGTGTCTTAGGTCCTTCATGCAAAGAACTTAGGAACTAATGGTGTCCCTTTTCAAAAATAATATTAGGAAAGAGATCATGATGTAAAGATTGGCTTTCAACACTATAGTGAGCCAATCATACCTACATCTTAGTTCCTTAGGACAATAGGAACATTTGAAACTAAATGGAAATGATTTGAAGTACTTAAACCTAATGAACAATATGACCTAGATGATAAAATTCAAATTCTTGAAGACACAAAAACTTAAATCATAGTTTGTAGGTAGATCTGAGAAGGGTTTGGACACATGCACTTGGCACTAAAAGTTGGTTTTGAGATTTGGTGAAGAACAAGTTTGTCTTGGGGAAAATGGGTCCTAGTTAGGTCTTCTGTAAACACTTTTCATAGTCCTTTGATGCTAAATCTTGGCTTGTAGTGGACATAGGATCCATTGTCAGAAAGATGAAAATAAAGTCTGCAACTTAGTTTCTATGGCTTGGCAACAATGATGAAAACTTGTGCAATAATGCAAAATTTCTCCTTTGAGATCTCTTGAATCCTTCTTCAACTTGTAATTTGCATGTAGAAAGAGAGGAAAAATCTATTTTTTTGAATGGGGGGTTTTCCTTAGTCAAACCCCACATTTGGTAATTAAACCTTGATAGAAAGATAATGACAAATGATAAATTGAAGGAATGGTGAATTAACACTTGCTTGTTACAGCTCACCAAACCTTTAATGGCTTCCCTTAGAGGATAGAAGTTAAATACATCACTCCAAGGAACTTGATGTTTCTTTGCTTGATTGAACACTTGAAAATTTTTGGATGCTTTAGGATCAACAAGGCATGTTAGAATTCACAAGACGACATGGACACACAAAAGATTGAACATTATGATAGGATCTTGAATGCTACAACAAATGACTAATAAACCTTCTAACGAATGCTTTTTATAGTAATATTTTCTCATATAAAGTTCACCTAGATTGTTTTTTTGATGTTGAATTGATAAAAAGACTGTGTATTTATAGGTTTTTATTTGATATCCTAAAAATTACATTCCAAAAGTTGAGAATTGTATATGAAATTTGAATCATTAAAATATCACCAAAAATGGATTAAAAATTGGGACCTAGAACTAAGGAGGACCCATTCGCCGTTGGGCGAATAGGTCCTGGTCCATAAGTCTAGGACACGCTCATTCTGAGGTGATTAAAATATTAATTTCATTAATTAAATGTTGGTTCTCCTTTCAAAAAATGAGAGCAATAGGGTTTTGGAATGTATAATTTGACAAATTAAAATCTTAATTAAGTCCAATTAATTAAGGGACCCAAACATAGTGTGAAATTGTAAAGGTATACAATATCCTACACTATACTTACCTACTAGTGAATCCAACACTTCATCAATAAAAGGAAGAGGAAAGTGAGCATTCCTTGTGGATGCATTTATCTCCCTATAATCCACACATACCTTCCATTTACGTTCTTTGTAGTAATCACCAATGGGGAAACCCATACACTATCTAATATAGGATAAATGATCCCTACATCTAACAATTTATGTAAATTTGTCTTTACTATGTCTCACAAAGTTGGTTTCATTCTCTTTTTTGGTTTCCTAACTACCTTGTATCCTTAATTAGTATATATCTTTTTTATGTATAGGTTAGGATCTATGCCCTCCATAACATGATATTCCTGGGAAAATGATGTTGTGTGTGCTTGAAGTGTTGTATGTAATGAATATTACTACAAGAATATCAATGCATTATTCATATTGAGTATTTTATCCTATGTGATTTACATGGTTAAAGCATAAGTCATGAAAAAAGAAGCATCTATTCCTAAGAGATTGAGGTTGCAAATATGTTGGAGTAGTGTATGCAATATATGGGAAGTAGAATCAGAGGCATTTATAAGTATGGTACAATAGTGTTGTTGTGGGTCCCTACCATAAGAGTTATAGAATTTAGGCAAGGAAATAATTTTCATCCTGAATTTCAATCATTGGGATAAGTTCTCTAGTCATGAGGGTTTGTAAAGAGTATGCTGAAGAAAAAAATGTGCTAAGAGGGGGGAGTAAATCAACATATATTAAAACTTAACTAATTCCATTTTCATATTAACAACACATCACATTAACTGAAAGGAACAAAATAAAACGCATGCATCACATAGATAAAAAAAGATTTTATGTGAAAAATCCAATGAGGGAAAAACCAAAATGATTATCAACTCACAATATATGTATCTCACTACTAACAAGAATTATAATGTTTGAGGCTCACTGCCTATGGACTTGCAGATTAGGGAATACTACCTTAGAGAAAGATACAATGGACCTAATGAGAATCACTAGCTCAAAGAAGGATACATGAAATTTAGAATAAGAAAATGTTTATGAACTTGTTTGAAGAATCATCTAACACATGCTAATGATGTAGTCACTATTTTGCACAATTAGCCCTTAACACTAATTTTGGACACTTTATCCTTTTCATTTTTCTGTTTCACTATTAACATAATATCATCACCTTCATAAAGGAATTATTTCTTCTATATATATAATCCATAACAACATAAAACCCTAATTATGTCAGCTCCAAGATGACCATTGGATGAAACAATTGATATTGCATGGGTCAACTCCAAAATACACCTAAAATAAAAGAGATTTAGTTGTAGATCATAATCCACTATGTTGAGGCCCAAATGCATCAAAACAAATTATTCAAAATAAGATTAATTGATCAAGATCAACTACAAAGAATGAACCAAGTTATGTTGGCCCAGGTAGTCTCAATACCATCAATACTGTCACTGTTTGACTTCTCATAGCTAGGGAGATACCAAAATAGTTATGTGGACCAAGATGTAGATGTTATAGACCATGCACAATATTAAATCAACCTTTTCTCTGAAGTATGAGATCATAAAATGTTGGTGCAAGAGGAGAAAACCAATTGAATATGAAGAAATAGAGCAATCTGTATAGCCTATAGCACATTGTTATTCAAAAGATGAGATTTCATACCATCACACACTTGATGTAGCTAAGTCATATGTTATGAATACCAATGAATTTTTTTATAGAACTACAAGATCATTACTTCAAATATGGAGGAATGTGGATAATTCCAATAAGATTTCATCATTTCTTTCCTCTATCAAGGCACATATCAAAGCATTGTTACTTGTTACTCACATTGTAGAAGGTGTGATGTATCGATTTTTTGGATATTACACCCTCATAGCTCAACCATATTTTCTCTAGAACTGTAAGACTAAATAATTTTCATCGAAAGAATGTGGATCAGCAAATCATGACTCTACCTTAGTGCCTTCCTTGTGAGAGACTTATCAAAACTTCTAAAACATATATCTATATATGTGGTACATCAAGCTGAGATTATATCAATGTAAATATATTATGGAAATATCATAATATGAGTATCATTCTTTGCATCAAACTTAGAGATCATGCTGGTCTTTATTCTTCCATGCGCAATTCTACAGACTTGCTCCAACTGATATCAGTAGACTGTAGAGTATGTACATACATCGCTATTACATATGGCATAAATGACAACCCCTATTGGGTTGAAATCAATAAAAAAACCTATTACCAATAGAGTATTAGTCATATTATTCTAGCGTGGGCTATACAGTTTGTTCCAAGTCTGCATGTGGTTGTGTAGGTGGGTGGAGGACCAATTTTTTGGTCACATTCCTATTAGAAATTATCATGTTGCTAGACCTACATCCAATGAATGTATATATAGTGTTTAGCTATAGTCTCCCTAAGATTAAGGAGTACCCTAGAAGTTTGGGTTTGGGTTGAGAAAATATAAACTATATCAAATATTCTCATGAATCCAATGTGATAACCAAATACTTAATAATACCATTTGTCTTAATAGTTGACCTATCTGTTAAATGTATAATAGTATATTGGGGTCAAAGATTCGTCTATTGAAGTTGTTGCATGGTTTCTCTTTTTATTACATCAATGGACACCCCTAAATCAATTAGATCAATTTTTTTATAAGTGTGTTATTAATTTTTACATCTACAACTAGAGTCCTAAGGTCTGCATATTTTAGAATGACTATATTACCTAACATAATGTTAGCTAATTATCCTAAGATATGAATATTTTGGGGGTCTTTCATTTTCCTTCCTATCTTTTTAAGGCACAATTATTTCATGGTTTTTATGTATATAAGCGATTCTTTAATAGCTTGAATCAAGGGTATCTTTATACATTCTTAAGTTGGTTCAATAAATCAAATGTAGGTTCAAAAGGGGATTTTTATGTTGTTATTATTTCCAAAAATTGTGGTTTTAGAATTTTTATGTCTTGACATGTCTTACCTTTGTGGAGAAAATTTTGTCTTCAAATATTTTTGGTTTTTGGCCTTTACTTCCTTTCCACTTCAGAATGGGTTCGCACCCAAAGGACAAAGACTACTCTCACATAAAGGCGCGCAATACGCCACATGGTTGATGGAAAACTTTATATATCATTTTACTTTTGGGCTTGAACCAAGACATGTGTCTGCTTGGTGGGGATTTTTCAAAGCCATTCTCATGAAATCTAAAATTGCTTGCCTGATTGCCACGTCATCCATTTCATCGGGCAGTTTGTATCTTTCGTGAAGGGATATTTTTGGGGTGGAGTTGGTTGGAGGGCATAATGGAGATCTTACTTTCAAAGTGGAATATTTGAATCAACATCATCATTCCTCTTGGCTAATATAATTGTGCTTTGGAAAGGTTGTGTTGAGATCTAATTGTCTTTTGGAAGTGTATCTTCGTAGAACTTCTATGAAATCTGGAGCCATTAATGAGGTGGCCCAGGACTTTATGAACAAATATCACCGCGATCTAATCAGTCTCTAAATCAGATTGCAGTCAATCAAATGTAGACACCTAGAATTGGTTCATCTCTACTGGTTGTGGTGGTGGCTCTCCCTCCTGGCTATTTAAAGGGGTTTGCAACAAAGAGTAAAAAAATATTGGACAATCTTAAAAAAGAACCATCTTTTGTATCTTTTGGAGGAGGGTATTTTTGAGAGAGTTCTAATTTCTTATGGATAGGAGGATTTTACAAAGCATTATTCACTCTCTCTAGCATGTTATGTCTTTTTGATACTATTAACTAGATTGGCATGTGACCTTTGTCTTCCATTAATTTATTGCAAGAATTAGATTTGTTAGGAAGAAATATCTTGAATTGTGCATTTTATGGCCTTTATCATGAATTTATTTTTTGCATATCATTTATGCTGAGAGCACTGTGTTAAAATCCTTAACTAGATAGTTTGAATGATTATTTCACATGTTATTAGCTTTTATGTTTGATGTTATCTTTCAAAAACTGAATCATGTTAAATACACTCTTTCATTTTCTGGTAAAGATACACTATTGTTCATACTATGTTGTAAGAGATGGAGGGTTTTGTAAAGATCCAAATATTCCTATTGGTCTTTGGGGTTTCTTATTTCTATTAAAACTTAATGGATTCTTTCCATGGGGAGATTTGAAATATTACACTATGCTTTCTCTAGCCTTTTTTAGTCATTCTCTTTCTAACAATGAAGGGTCTGTGGCATGTTGTGTCCATCTCATTATTTATAAGCGATAGTTGAAAGTTTGATTTATGTTGTAAAATCTTTGGTGCATCACCATTTTTTATGTTTTTCTTTGTATTTATCTTTCCCCTTTCCCACACATAAAGAAGATGATCTAAATTTCTTGAAAAATCCTAGAGGTCATTTAGTGAGGCACAAATTGGTCCCCCACTCGCTGAATTTACCATAATGTTGTTTGGAGAGGCACAAGATTTTATGATCAACAGTTCTTTTTTTGGGACGTTCGGTTGACTCAAAGTTTATAATTGATTGATTAAAATTCAGAAATATTTCATAAATCAGGCTAAAATGAGAGATTGATAATCTCATGCCCAAAGTTCAAACAAGAGCATATTCTAGAGGCCATTTCCACTACTCCTAATTACCTACTTTGGCACCTTAGAGGAGAAGACTTACAGGTTCCATATCACCTATAAGGAGCATAAGGTAAGAAGTATTATCCCACCATCTAGAGATTTACCCACTCCACCAGGAGGTCAAACCTCCCAAATCAAAATACCAGTCTACCCTATTTATAGAAATATTTTGATAATGGCTCACTTAGGTGCCCCTGCTCCTAGAAATTTTGTAACCTGGGATAGTGGTAGCCCACTACAACCACCTACAACCCCAAATGTATGGCCCACCATACCCACCAATGATCTCAAGGCAATCCCAAAGTTTTCTAGGGAGGATTTTAAGACCCCTTCTGAGAACCTCCAAGATATGGCAGAGGTGTGTAGAGTACATAACATCATGAAAGAAAATGTAGCCCTTTGGTTACTAGCTACCTCTTTCAAAGGAAAGGCTCAGGGCTGGTACATGTCCTTGGCTTCTAGTACCATCCGCTCTTGGGATCAACTTGGGGATAAGTTATATGAACACTTATCAAATAAAGGAGATCACTCCTCTTTGTTATAGTAATTAATCACTACCAAGAGGGCTCGACAAGAGGCCATGAGTGACTTCAACACTAGGTTCCAAAAAACCTAGTAGAGGATTCCTATGACAACCCAACCTCCAACAGCTATGGAATTCATGTTCTATCTAAAGGATTTCAATTTAGACATCATAGTCATGGTACAATCTATAGGAGGAGATACCCTACCCGATGAATATGATCTAGTTGTGTGCATAAAGAACAGTCTAATTGACATCAAGAAGCTTCCACCATGGCCGTCGATGCCCATGTTCACCAAAATCTCTAGTGGCCCCTGGGAGGAGATGACCCCTAGCACTTTCGCTCCACAAACAAGCACATAAACTGCACCATCATCCATATATCTATACCTAGGAGGAAAACCAAGCACGTCAAGCTCTTCTTCATTAGTAGTAGATGTCAATGATATGAAGAACCTCATATAGTCATTTGTGAATGAGCTAGTCCTCATTTGACGATAACAAGAAGCACCTCCAAAACCTCTGATGTAAATCTATCAAGAATGGATGCCATTTTATCAACAAAACACATATCAAGGAGCTCTGAAGGAAAGTAACTAACAACAAGTGCCTACAAACCAAATAGACCCAGTCACCATGCCAGTTCAAACTATCAAAAATAGTTTGAGCAAGGATTTGGTCCCAAGCCAAAACAAAATGGTGGAATATGATAACTTGTGGTACTTCCCGTGTAATGATAACCATATTCCTTATAATTTTCTAAGGGGAAATATTCAACAAAAGATAGCAGAGCAGAGAATTCAAGGTGTGTTTTCAAACACGAAAGAATACCAGCCCCCTAGAATGGAGAATGCTCACTTTAGGGCGCAAATACAAGGGATGTCCTTAGAGCAAGAGTTGGATATCTCACCACAGCAAGCATTATTTTCTTGGATGGAGGAAGAAGACATAGTATTTTCAAATGATGTTCTGATGACTAGTGCCCCATAGGTATAGTCAAAATACAACACATGGTCTGAAAGAAGGCTCACTGGAGAATACATGCAATAAACTCCACAATGACCACAACCACAACAACTGTAACCATATGTAGAGCAAGCCTCGTAGATCTGACCCACTCAATAGTTGCAAGCTCCACCATTACCATAGAAAGATAAGGACAAAGCATTGAGCCCATCCACATTGGATCAACCTCTTTCAAAGAAAATAGAAATAACATTGTTCAAACCTAAGGTCTCACCAATTAGAATGATTAATGTGGTAGAGAAATTGGAGAAGGCACCCACTAATGTGTTTTTGTGGGATTTTATATCAATTCTAGAATAGAATAAATTGCTCCAAGAGGCATTGAAGAAAGAGGAAAAAATGTTGTGGATGGATATAATTCCACTACAAAATTAAGATAAAGGAAAAGGGCCCATAAGGACCCCTGAACTTTGGGAGCCACAACATACATAAATGTTGTAGACAATGCAAACATGAAAGAGGTAAGAAACCAAAGCCCACCCCTTTCTTTTTAACACTTATTGTGGGGGATAAGCTTTTACACAATAACATGATTGATTTGGGAGCTATTACCATGGTCATGCATAAGAAAGTGGTTGATTGCCTAAAACTTAAGTACGAGCCTCTTGAGAAAGGGATCATGCAGTTAGATGGGAAGAAATTCCTGACCTTTGGTCACATCAAGGATTTTTCTTTGACCCTTGTCTCATGTCTGAGCTAAACCGGCACACAAGAAGTAGTCATAATAGACATCCACCCAATTTTTGGGATGTGTCTTTCAAGGGATTTCATGGAAAATCTCGACGGATATCTAGCATTTGATTGGTCTCATTTGATACTACATAAAAATCACGAGGAGAAGATGAAGATCCTATCTAAATCCTTACACCCTGAATATATATCAAATAAGGTGGTTATGTGCTTTGAAGAAGTGCATACCGCCTTCTTAAAACATGAGACCTATTACGTAGAAATGTTAGAAGACAAGGAGGAAACAAGTAATTAGACCCCTTAAGAGGTCCCGCTCAATCATTTTATTGATTCTAACCCATTTGGGAACTTCCATGCTACTAGGTTGGAAGCCTATGTGATCTTCGATGATGTCCAATTTTTCTGAAAATTGGTAAAGGAGTAGGAGGAACCTAGCAGATTGGGCAACAATAGTCTATAGACACTATATTTTCCTAGTTCTCTTCCTTCATATAATCCTTTTGAAGTGGGCATCCAATAGCTATCTCTGATTGGATTAGAGACCCTCAAATATTTCTACTTCTAATTCTCATGTTCAAATAATGATGCAAAGTATGAGGATTTGGTCAATGGTTTGATTCTCACATAGTAGATGGGCATAAAGAGAATGTGGGAATTTGGAGATTCATAGTTAGTTGTGAACCAGGTTCATAGATAAGAAGCCATAAAAAATGTAAGAATGAGGTCTTACAGACATAGAATATGGGACCTAATTGAGAGATTTGAAGCTTTTAATATACAGGTTATCTCACAGACCTAGAATTCAATCATAGATTGAATGGATTTGATTGGATCACAATATGAGCCAACCCTTGAATCAAAAAAAAAAGAAGGATGCAATGCATATGATATTTTGATCATCAATTCTTGAAAATGATCAAAATTGGTAGGTTTTTGAGGATGATGTTCATATTGCCACGTTTCTACAAAATTTAGTGAAATCTTCTGATCATTCATAGTCCAAAGCTAGAGGGGTTACCAAAGGACAAGTAATTCAATTGAAAATAAATAAGCTCCTGTGAGGATTGATTTATCTTGAAAATCTCTTCGAATACGAAGATGCGAGAAATAGAAAGCAAAGATTCACCTCAAATGAAGGATACTATGAAGACCTCAACATCAGGAAAGGTAGAAAGATAAAAGTCAGGAGAGACATCTGATAAGGAGAGATTGAAAGATCTATGTGCTAAATACGACATGGTTGTAGCTTAGAACTAAAATGATCTCAAAGGGGATGACCTAGGCATCATTCAACATACTATCAACCTAGCTGAAGGATCGAAGCCTATTTGACATAAACAAAGGTCAGTGAACACAACGATCAGGGCTCTAAAGGCACAAGATCTTACGAAAGTAATAAGATCAAAAATTCTACCTAGGTATCTAATCTTGTACCAGTGTGAAAGAAAAATGGCAATATAAAGCTCTGCATGGAATTTTAGGACATGAATAAGGCATGATTAAGAGATCACTACCATTTTCCCTCTATGGAGAAAATTCTACAGACCGTGGCCAGATCAGAGATGTTCTTGTTGTTGGATGGTTTTTTGGGGTATAACTAGGTCTATGTAAAGGAGGACCAACACAAAACAACATTCAACACTAAGTGGGGAACGTACACATATGCAAAAAATCCTTTCAAACTCTCCAATGTGGGTGCCACATTTCAATGAGCAATGGATATCACTTTCAAAGGATTGATCAATTAGATCATCCTAATATACTTGGATGACCTGACTATTTTTTTCAAAATCAAAAGATGCTCATTTTGATCATCTAGAAAAGGTCTTCTAGAAGTGTCAATAGTTTAGGATTTACCTAAATACTAAGATATATGTCTTCAGAGTATCATAAGGCAAGTTTCTTGGTTTTGTAGTATCAAAATAAGGAATAGCCATAGACCCCAAAAGGGTGCAAGCTATAATGGAGCTACCACTACCAGTTAACTAGAAGGGGCTACAGTCCTTTCTAGGAAAGATCGATTTCATCAACCAATTCATATTGAAATTCATGGGCATTGCGAGACCTATGATGTTGATGTTGAAGAAGAATTTAGTGTTTAAATGGACACTTGAAGGAAAACTTTCTTTTGAGAAAATAAAGGGAACCATCTTCGTAGCTCCAATGTTAGGCAACCTACATTTCTCCAAATATTTCTTGCTTTACGTCTATAGCGACCAATATATCATAGATAACATGCTCACCTAGAAGGACGAGGAGGGAAGTGGAGAACATTCCATCATATTTCATTCTAGGACTCTCAAGGGATATGAAACTAGGTACAACTTTGTTGAAAAGTAGACCTTTTCTATCATTAAAATCCTAAAGAAATTTTGACACCTGGTATTGGCCAACAAAATCACCATCCTCATCACCCATCCTAGTGTTAGGGAATACACCACCTAAGGTGAGATAATCTAAAAGAGGGCCAAATGGATCACCAAGATCCTAGAATACAATGTAGACATCCGATTGACCAATCTGGTTTGAGGGAGAGGCCTTTGTGAATACCTTATGTAGTAATTAAGCCCTCAGGTGAAAGAAGAGACAAGCTAGGTCTATACAAATCAGTTCAAGTTTGATGAGTCATGGGTGGTTGATCAGACATGATTTATGCAAAAGGGGTAGTACTTGACCAGCAATTCACCTCACAAAAGACACTACTAGCGACTGTAAGGCACCAGGTATGTACTAATTGAAGGGTTTTTATTTAAAAAAATTTATGAAGGAATCCTTCTCCATTGCTTAGTTAAGCCACGGGTAGAAAGATTTTTAGATAAATTCCACAACAGTGCCAAGGGTGGAATTTTCTCCACCAAGACTATTTCTTTAAAGATAATATGGGTAGGCTATTACTGGCCTTCCATGTTCTCTGAGGCCCTTCACCTAGTGCTAAAGTGTACTCAGTGCCAACATTTTATTGGCAAGCAGAAGAACTCCACCATGCCATTGAGCCTGATCGTGACTAAGGGACCCTTTGCACAATGGGGTTTTGATTTTGTTAGGATGATTAATCCCATCTCCAGTGTAGGCCATAAGTGGATAATCACAACAATTGATTATTTCACTAGATGGACAAAGGTTGTTTCCCTAAAGAATGCTATAGAAACAAAAATTATCAATTTTCTTGAGTAATTAGTGGCAAGGTTCGGTTCACCTAAAACCATCATTTTCGATAATGCACGAGCCTTCATATGATCTGAGATGTCAAAATTTTCTCTCAAGAATGGGGTTTACCTCAAGACTTCATTCAATTATTACCCGTAAGGAAATAGATTATCAGAATCAACTAACAAGAATATGATTAGGTTAATAAAGTGCATCAGGTCGAAACCCTAGAAAGAATGCAATAAGTACCTATGATTAGCTTTATGGGCTGATAGAATTACACCTAAGAAAATCCTATAAACCTCCCATTCAAGGAAAACTTTAAGACCCTCCCCCCCCCTCTGTGAAGGTGTAAAATCTCGGTGAATCCTGTATACTTCTCGATAAAAATATTAATTTTATTGGTGAATTTTTTCATTTTTGGGGGAAAAAAAATCCCAATTGGCGAATCTTTTATAATCCCTAGAAGTTTGTGGAAAATAGTGGCAAATTGATTTTTTTTTTAAATGAATAAAATATATTTCATTGGTGATTAAAACCTTTTTTCAAATGAAAAAAATAAATTTCGTTGGCCAATTAACCCTTTTTCAAAAAAAAAAAATGTTGGCCAATAAAATATTTTTTCAAAGCAAAAAAAATATTTTCATTGGCGATTTATACATAATCTCAAACTAATAAAAAAATTCAGTGGCGAAATAAACAGATATGCCAATAAAAAATCAGTGTGGTTGGTTAAAATATCAAATTTAAGTTAATATCATAAATTACTCAAGTTTCAACCATTGGATGAACATTTGATGTATGGTTGTAGTTTCATTCTGTAATGAAATGCATAGAGCGATGGGCTTACCAACTTAAACCTCCAAAATCACCCTATAACCGTTAGGTTTAGAAAAATAAACGGTTAAGAATTTGCAACTTGTAGACTGAAGACATTTCATTCACTTTAATGTTCCAATTTTGAGAAACAAAGCATTTAAAGCACTTTGTACTGCTAAGTGTCAACTATCAAGTGATATTTTTTTAAGTGAGAGGGTCAGCACACAGTGATATTTTTCAAGTCCTTTGCAATGTTAAGCTACTGGCCCCTTGGCCTTGATGCCAATCCTAGCGCACAAAAGTTTAAAACAACTTTAAAACACATGTCATGTTTATTTTTTAAGTTAATATCATAAATTACTCAAGTTTCAACCATTGGATGAACATTTGATGTATGGTTGTAGTTGCATTCTGTAATGAAATGCATAGAGCGATGGGCTTACCAACTTAAACCTCTAGAATCACCCTATAACCATTAGGTTTAGAAAAATCAATGGTTAAGAATTTGCAATTTGTAGACCGAAGATGTTTCATTCACTTTAATGTTCCAATTTTGAGAAACAGAGCATTTAAAGCACTTTGTACTGCTAAGTGTCAACTATTAAGTGATTTTTTTTTAAGTGAGAGGGTCAACACACAGTGATATTTTTTCAAGTCATTTTCAATGTTAAGTTACCGACCCCTTGGCCTTGATGCCAATCCTAGTGCACAAAAGTTTAAAACAACTTTAAAACACATGTGTCATGTTTATTTTTTTTAAGTTAATATCATAAATTACTCAAGTTTCAACCATTGGATGAACATTTGATGTATGGTTGTAGTTTCATTATGTAATGAAATGCACAGAGCGATGGGATTTCCAACTTAAACCTCCGGAATCACCCTATAACCATTATATTTAGAAAGATCAACGATTAAGAATTTGCAACTTGTAGACCTAAGACGTTTCATTCACCGATAGCCACCCTCTCCACCGATGGACACCTATCCTTCATTCTATCGGTGGGATGCTAGATAATGTTTCCCCGATGCACCATAGCTCCCCCAATATACTTTATGCATTCGATAATTCATGACCATGGTTATAATTCATGGTTACTGTTGTTGACAACTTGACTCTATTGGTATATCGAGAGAGCACCTTAGGAGTTAGCCCAATAGAGTATTGTTACACCGATACTAGGTTGTGAGCTATTTTCATCGGGCCATCGGCAGGACTATGATGGGGGTTCCACCGATGAAGCATTGTTAAGCCGATGGTATTGAATTTTGTTAGGAATGGGGGAAGAACTATGTCACTATGTAATTTCAAATTTGTTTATGGATGCAATGTAGGCTATAATATGGATCTTGTGACACAAATTTCTATAATTTTCATTGTTCATAAAATCAAAGTGTGGTATATTTTTGTGATTATTGATAAAATTCGATAATTCATGGCCATGGTTATAATTCATGGTTACTTTTGTTGACAACTTGACTCTATCGGGTTATAATTCATTGTAGAGGCAAAGGTTGTTTTAATAGGGTTGGAAATTGCGTTGGGGATTGGAATAACACATTTACATATTGAAGGGGACTCGTTGGTAATAGTAAATGCTTGTAAGGTAAATCGTATTCATAATTGGTGTTTGAAATATGTTCTTGCTAGATTTTGGGAGTTGCTTCAGAGGTTTTAATCTTATTAGATCACTCATAGTTATAAAGAAGGAAATAAGTTGGCAGATTGTCTAGCCAATGGGGGATGCGACAAGCATGAAATATTACTAACATAAGGTAGTAGTAGCATTAAGAATTATCCTGAATTAGAGGAAATTATCAGAGAGGATGGTTTAAAATTGGCCTAAGAGGTGCTGCTATCGGCGACACCTGTGGTATGCACCCTGAGAGCTTCCATCTAATCATGGATTTGGTAGCGGTTAAAGTTAGTTAGTAGTATGGCAGTACAAGATAGTTGCATGATGGGAAATGCACAAAGAGGAGTGACTGCATCATAAACAAAGTGGCTTCACAACTTTTTCGGCCGCTACCATGTGGCGTCCAAACAGAGCTTCCCTTTGAGATGCTTCCCTTTCTTTTTGTCGGGCTCTGGCTGCTAGACACGTCTCCTTAGCCTGCTCTCTATTCGAATGAGGCCCACACCGCAATTACCTTTTCCAAAGGTATGTTTGAGGATGGTTTAGTTAGGACATTTTTGTCATGGATAAAGTTAGTTAGCAGTATGGTAGTACAAGATGCTTTCATATTGGGAAATGCACAAATATCAAAGTAGGCCTAGGAAATAGGAGTGGCCTCATCATAAATAAAGTGGCTTCAAAAAATTTCCAACCACTGCCACATGGCATCCAAATAGAGCTTCCCTTTGAGATGCTTCCCTTTCTTTTTGCAGGCTTCGGTTGCTAGACATGTCACCTCAGTCTGAGCTCTATCCAAATGGGGGCCACACCATAGTTACCTTTGTCAAAGGTATGTTTTGAGGTTGTTTAGCTAAGACACTTTTGGCATGACCTCATAAATAAAGTGGCTTCACAACTTTTCCAGCCGTCACCACTTGGCGTCCAAATGGAGCTTCCCTCTGAGATGCTTCCCTTTCTTTTTTCTGGGCTCTAGTTGCTAGACACATCGCCTTGGCCTACTTTTTGGTTGGATGGGGCCCACACCGCATTGTTAACCAGTTGGCTGGAGTTGTGCAAAATAATTGGAGGCAACAGGTGGTGCAGTGGAAGGTCTGGTAATAGTGTGGTGTGAAGGTTGGGAGCACGCTTATGGACATGCTTCAGGATGGTATGGAAGTTGAAAGCATTACAGCTAAAATGGTGAAGTCGGTTCATTTCCAGAAGATGGGATAGCAAAGGCCTTTTAGGGGTATGACCTATGGGAAGGAAATGGATTTGTAGTGGGTCTGTTCCTTAAGCATTATCTGTTGAACAAAGTGACCTTCCAAGCATTTTTTATTGGAATTAATAAAAAAATTTCTCACAAACATTCCAGATACATGTTAAGGGCTTTGTGGAGGTAGTCTCTTCATTACCCTCAGGAGTCTTACCCTTGCTGCTCGACATATTGATCTTTCACTTTGAATAAAAGCTGGAAAAAAATATATTGTTTAAGAAGGACAGACCAACAAAGAATATAGATCCCATTCTCTACTCAAAATAATGTTTAAGACTGAAGCAACAATGGAAAATAGATAAAGAAATCTTATTATTATAACTAATAACTAGTAATAGTATGAATAAATGATCACTCACCTTTAAGTCTATGTTTTCGACTTTTGCTGACTTCTGAATCGAGAAGGAGAACCTCAAAACTGAACAAAATGTGTAAGAATAAAGAAAAGTTTCAATTGCATTTATATCAATCAATATTTGGTGAATTCCACGAGATTCTTAAATGGTATGTTAAAAAATTGGTGAATCTCGCGTGCTTATACAATGATACTTTGTAATTTTCAAGGCGAAATGTGTCCTCAAATGTAATTATTTTTAAATATTATTGGCAAAATAGGTCCTCATAAGCAACTATTTATAAATTGTAATTGGTGAAATGGGTCTTCACAAGCAACTATTTGTAAATTTTAATTGGAAAAATGGGTCCTCATATAATATTTTTTTAATAGTATTGGCGAATATGTTGGTGTTTTATGACATGCACCCCGGGATTCCAGGTGAAAATATTAATCGGTCCATTGAAAGCGTGTAGTCTATTATGGAAAATTTATTGCCTAAACATGCCTCGTAAAAAAAAACCATTGGCAAATGGATATGAATTGGACCGATAGTTTGTAAAATCCGGGCGATTTGAACACCTTGTTGGGTATGGTAAATTCACCAATTTTGAATTTCCCGATTCCTAGAATTTTCCAATTGGCGAAGATTCACCACTAAATTTTTTCCTGCTCCCCTTAAAAATTAGTGTATGGGAAGGAGGTAGTTTTACCCATTTCCATAGAGATTTTGGCATTACAACTGTTGAAAGCTTTAGAAGCTGAAGAGGATAGCATAATGGAGGTGAAATTGGTAGAAATTTTGATCCTCGAAGAAAAAAGAGAAAATGTGTATGATGCCATGATTGGGCACTAGCACATAGTCAAAAAATGGTTTTATAAAAGGGACTCCAATCAAAATTTATGGGAGGGAAGTCTTGTGTTAAAGTATGATGAATGCATTGCCAAACCAGGGCAACATGTTAAGTTTGACTCACTGTAGAGGGGTCCTTTGTGAATCCATGCATGAAAGGAGAGAAATACGTACAAGCTAGAGGATATGAACATAAATATTTTGGATATGCTAGTAAAAAATATTCATCTAAAATCATTCCATTAAAGTATGTGAAAATTCATTAAAAATTTATAGTTATGTGCCATATGTGATTTTTTGTAAAATACATTGTTTTACGAATAAAGCCATGAGATTAAACACAAGAATAACATAAAGTATTATATTTTCTATTCATTTAAATATTTACAATATAATATGCATATCAAGCCTAAGAATCCAAGAGAAGTTCAAAGCCTTCTCATTCAAACCCAAAAAGAGATTCATATTCAAAAAAGTAAAAGAGGTGGCAGCACAAAAATTGTAGTAGAAATTAAAGACTCCATCCATTCTGACAACCAAAATATCATTTCTTTAGGTTTATTCAATAGGGAAGTAAAGGGGTTAATAGCACACAACACACAACACACATGAGCATGACATGGACCTCAATCTTTGACACCATGGTTATAAACTAGGAGTTCAAAATGATTCTTCCAATCAAGCCCAAGAATGCACTCCATGTTACACTCCCTTAGAAGAAAGGAGGTTGCAGGTCGAGATAGTGTGTGATGCCTCTCTAGGTCCATAGTCCAGAAGTTCATGAGAAAGGTAAGCTAGGGCACTACTTCCCCAAAGTTGATGTGCCTACGAATATTCATGGTGGTCAAAATTTCAGCACCAAGAATAGCCACTTGCATGATTTCAACAAGCCCATCTAAGTATGCCACATCAAACATGGTGTGGTAGAGTTCAATAATCTAGGGTTTGGAAATGTCTAAATCCAGTAGGGAAGCCATAAATTAAGAGACAACATTGGAGTTGCACTATGGCAAGTTGTTATCCTTCACATAATCCTTCTTGAGCACCCTCTTAAATGCCATAATGACAAGGTAGTCATTATTCCCTACCATATGTTTAATTCTCTTGCTACTAACTTCACCTACAAAGGAATTATATAGCTTTTGGCTCAAGAGCCAAATCGGGGTATCTAGTCTAGATATGATGGCAGCAAGCAAGCTACAAACTAGCTGAATGGAAAATGTAGTGGGAGGAGCTCACTAACTCAAATGCTAAATCAGTGAATTTTTTGCTAAGTTGATATCACTATTTATAGAAAAAGGTGCACTAGAGAGCTCGATGAATGGAAATCCTATCTCTTGTAAGGAGGAAATACATAACATATTACCACAATGAGAGGCAAAGGATAAATCATATGAAGGATCTCAAACCAAGCTTTGGGCAATTAATTCAGGTGTTGGGAGTAAATTCTCACATATACCAATTGTTGCCATGTTTCCATCATCATCATCATCAATACTAGCCTTCTTGTTTATGTGAAAATACATTTGTTAAAGAGATAGAATATGCTAAATTAAATGCAAATTTATTTTCAGTGTACGCTTTCCATTGCTAAAGGCATGCTTCCCATCACTCAAGTCTTATTTATAAAAAGGGAAACATAAGGAATGTACTAAATACATTCTCATAGCAAAGTTAGCATTCTCGAGGGATACAAATCCCACTCCACATGTATCACTTTGTTGCCAACATTTAGTGAGCTAGTGGTAATTACAACACCTTTTTGCATGTACGTGCGAAAATTAAATGCACCCAGAAAGTAAATTTTGCAAAGTATTGAAAACCTCAAGCAACTACTGCTCTAAAGAAGTTTTCTAAAAATCCTTCTAAGAATGTAACAATGGGAGATGCATCATCTTCTAGTCAACAAGTTGGAGTCTCATCTAATAGACCAAGCTACACCATCTTTGGAAAAGATTCATATGCTAGTGCCCTAGCATCGGAAGACCAAAGTTTTGCGCATACCAAAACCATATAGGAAGGAAACCTCATTAAGGATGAAGCGGTTAAATATTTCATAGATAATATTTGTGACCCAAAGTTGCATGTAAACCCTAAAAACCTTAGGGAGGGAGAAATACAGAGAATGTTCACCCATGGTTCAATCGAGGGCTTTGTAGCACGACTATGGTATTGCGGTTTGCCACAATTCATATTTCCCTCCATACATCCATGCCCAGAGCTGGTGGATGCATGCACAAAAATGATAGATAGAGAAACAAGGGTTGTTAGTGGCAATAGATTGAGGGTTACTATCAGTATGAAATCCATCTAAGATATTGTGTGTATCCCTGTAAAATGGGATGTCGAGAGATTCAAAAGCAGAAGAATGGAAGATTTTTTGAGAACCAGAGACAAGAAAATAAAATTTTATATAGATGAAACAAATGTGAAGTCAAAGGGAAATCAACTCATCTTCCCCCTAGCACACAGAAAGTTCAAATCAGATGTGTAGGAAATTTTCTCAATGTTATCTTATACTTATGGCTTTAAAGATGATGAAAAGGTTTACAAATTATAGGAGGGATTGGCTTTCATGCTCAGGAAGGAGAGGAAAAAGATGTACTGGTCGAAAATATACTAGAAAAAATAATAAATTATGGCATTTCTTTTTAGTTTAGGTATTCTTCTTTTTTGGCACACTTAATTTTACATCAGAACCCTCAATTTTTCAAAGTGTATTTTTCGCTCAATAAATTTGATACAGTTGGGTTATACTGGCCAATTTCGGTCTAGACCCATGTGCTTTCCAAAATATGGGATTATTATTCGTTTGTTGATTATTTCTTGCAATGTACTCTTGGATTTGTCTTCATGCCCTCTAGGTCAGTTTTCCCTTGAAGGCTTAGAATGGATGAAAAGCCACTAGACCTCGATGGATTATTTTTTGGGAGCCGAGTTTTCTTTCATTAGATATCATGGTTTTATTGAGGAGCCTTTTAGGCTCCATAAGTTTGTAACAAACAAGGCCTTCGAATTGGAGGCATTTTGCTAGTCAACTATTTCTAACAAAGCCTATGGAAATGGGAGGCATAAAAAGGTGCTTTACCCACTTCCCCTTACCATTTCCAAAAGTTAGATAACACTTGTGAAAAGGGAGGAGCGAGATGTGTTGACTAGAAAGTTGGATCACCTAGGCCTAGTCCTCATTTTTGACACATGGAGGTACAATCCTATGAGACATCTTTCAACTGTAAAACATGAGGAGTGGGAATATTTTGAGTCAAGGAAGAACTCAACAGAAGAGAGAGTAGAGCTCTACATTGACCTAGCCTTTATATTGTATGTACGAACCTCATGTCTTGATATCTATGCTTGGGTGGCAGATTTTTGACAAAGAATCTAGATGGGCCAACCCCTCAAAACATAGCTAAAGAATTTGGGATGGTCAAAAAGGAAGATGATTAAGTTCTGAAAATATTAGTAGAAAATTAGGAACCTCAGTGCCCTATATGGAGATGTCAAGAAAACTAATGAGCGTTTTGATGAAATCTACGACATTGAAGCTGGGTCAAATAATAGCAATCCCAAATCTGATCAGGAGATTGAACATGAGGAAGCACTAGTTTTCGCCCCCCCACCTCAAAAGACCAATGTAGGAAAAAGGAAAGGAAAGGGGTCAAAACACAAAGGATCATAGATCACATCTTCCACCAGTACCCTACCAAAGGGAAAAAGGACTTGACGGTCCCCAAAGAAATAATTTAAATCCACCAGCTCGACCCCTACAAAGAGGAGACAAGTCCAAGACTTAGGCAGACTGGGCATATCAAGTAGAGGAGAAGAAGAGTTAGAATATGCTCTGCCAGGATTTTTAGCTTCAATAGTCCAAGTAAGTCTTGTGCCCACCCTTCTTTCTTCTACTACATCTCTAGTTGTTCCTACCCCTTCATCTGTTGTAAGGAATCCTCCATTTGCAGGTTCTGATATTCTTATCCTTAACACACCCTCAACCATATTTGATAATGAACCCCATGAGGAAACCCTATGCACCAAAAAAGCATCATCCACATTGGCCATAATAGATTCTTTAATTATCCTATGAAGGGAACCCATTGAAAACACTGATACATCCAATTTACCAGTTTCACTGTCACCATCTGCTTCCAAGAAAATACCTCTTTTTCCACCAACTTCCCCTTTTACTTCGATGGGTGTCTCTCCTTATTCCATACATAACATCCTACATTTTTCAATGATAATACTTCCTTTAGTCTCTCTGTAACCTCAATCTGTGAAGGCCTCTCCTTTCATCACCTATTTTAGCCTCCCTCTATGTGTTTTTCTTTCCGCACAAAGTATTGATTCCTAATAGAGTCTCTAAACTCATATTGAAGTAACAAGACAAACTTGATAAGCAAAAAAGTAGAAATTGTGGGGAAAGGCCACAAAAAATATAGCTACTCACAAAGTGGAGGCTTGTTTCGATGAAGAGTAGAGTGCTTTGTTAGTCGTATCTATGAGGTCGTGGGTGTCCAAGCTAGAAGGATAAATGCAGTTTGAGGATTATGATGTCTAGTCTCTGGGTCTAAGTTTGAGTGAGACTCTTCCACATGACAAGGTGGTTCTCACCAAAGCAACTTAGAAGGTGTTCTACACCAACTATGAAAAGTTGGACAAAAACTTGAAGAAGCACAAGGCAAAGTTGGAAAACGTAAAAGCCACAGTGGACAGGCTACATACATAAATCAAAGGTAAAGATTTGGATATACCCCGCTTGAGGTAGTTACATGGTCAACAAGGTGAAGTAACTAAGTTTCTTGAAGAGGACCAAAGTGAGAGGATCGACTTCATTTCGAGGTAGAAATATTGAAATGCAAGATCATAATCAAACATGAAACAAACACAAAGCATCAAAAAAGGAAAAAGAAGCTAAAAAGTGATTTATCCAAAATGAACGCCACATACAATGGACTACAAAAGGAGCTATAGGAAATGGATCAAGAAAAGGACATGCAAAAGGAACTAGATAGTGTCCGATCTCAAGCCTTCGACAACCCTTAGAAGGACTAGATGGAAACATAAAGTGAAAAAAAAAGCAAGAAACTGAGTCTATTTTGTAGACTTGCAACAAGGAGGTTGAGAAGCTATACTCTCATCTTACAAACACTCTACAGAAGAAGACTCAATTGGAGGAAAACATGAGAGTGAGGGAAACCTGATTCCAATAGGAATTGATCATGGCATAGGGATCTAGAATCCTCCTGATACTTAAAAAATAATATCTACTCATTTGGAGAGAATCATAGTTTTAATTGTAGTCCTAAGACCAGTTTTATGGTTTCTAATGGATGCTCGAAAATTAAGCGTGAAGGTTGGCATAGAAATCAACCAGATTCTGCACACATTCACCCTCTAGGATGAAGAATCAAGGGTCTTGGTCTCAAAATTATGTAAATCAATTGAGGAAGCTTTAAGGGATGTCGAGATTCTTGACCGAAGGGAAACTACATGGAGAGTGAAAAAATTCATTACCTGCCACTAGCTCGCATCAAAAAGTAAAGATTACTAGGTGGTGTTAAATAAGGTCATTGAGATCATGGAGGAGTTTAAAGTTCTACTCCAATTAGAGTTACATGCCCTTTCCTCATCAGATGGAGGATTATTAACAATTGAGAAGATCACGGGAGAAATCAAGCTCAAAGTCCAGGACTCCATAGCACTCCACGAGTTGAGCTCATCATCCACTATTGAGGATATTGAGAAGGAAATTCTTCCCATTTCTTGACTGTACTACCATATCGGAGCTATTTCATCAAGGTGGGGAGGAGTTTATTTTAAGGAAGTGCTTGACCTTGATCAAGCCTATGAGAATTTGCACACCCTCATCTAGCCCACCGATGGAGATTGGGAAACCCAACATGTCACCTTCCTCAAACTCTGAGAATTACCTAAGATCTAGGTTCATTCCTCTAGAAGTGAAGGCCCCCTGTGAGTCGCTAGAACTATGGAGAAATTTTTTCCTTCAAATATTTTTTGGTTTCTAATCATTCCTTTCTGCCTCGAAATGGTTGCACACCCAAAGGACAAAGACTACTCTCACATAAAGGTGTGCAATGCACCATGTGGTGGCTATGTGGCTTTATATATATCATTTTCTTTTCGAGAACGAATCAGGACACATGTCTACTTGGTAGGGATTTCTTCAAAATTAGTTCTCATGAAATCTAAAATTGCTCACCCCCTTTCCATGTCATCTATTTTGTCGAGCAGTCTATATCTTCCGTCGATGGATATTTTTAGGGTAGAGTTTGTTGGAGGGCATGACGAATATTTAATTTTAGGGTGAATCAACATCATCATTCCTCTTAGCTTACATAATCATGTTTTGGATAGGCTATGTTGGGATCTGATTGTCTTCTAGAAGTGTATCTTTGCAAAACTTCTACAAAATTTGGAGCTATTAATGAGGTGGCCCAAGACTTTATGATCAAAGATCGTTGTGATCTAATTAGGCTCTAAATCATATTGTAGTCAATCAGATGTAGACACTTGGTGTTGGTTCATCTCTACTGGCTGTGGTGGTGGCTCTCCCTCCTAAATATTTTAAGGGGTTCACAGTAGAGAGTAAAAAAATACTTGACAATCTTAGAAAAGAACCATCTTTTGAATCTTTTGGAGGAGGGTAGTTTTAAGGGAGTTCTAATTTCTTAGGGATAGGAGGATTTTACAGAACATAGTTCACACTCTTTGGCATGTTATATTTGTTGAGACTATTAATCAAATTGGAATTTGAACTTTGTCTTTCATTAATTTGTTACAAGAATTAGATCTGTTAAGAAGAAATCTCGAGAATTGTGCATTTTATGGCCTTTACCACAAATTTATTTTTTGCATATCATTTATGCTGAGAGCACTATGTTAAAAGACTTACATAGATAGTCTAAATGGTTATTTCATATATTATTATATTTTATGTTTGATGCTATCATTTGGAAAATGAATCATGCTCAATATACTCTTTCATTTTATATAAATGATATGCTATTTTTCATACTATGTTGTAAGAGAGGGAGGGTTCTGTAAAGATCCAAATATTCCTATTGGTCTTTGGGATTTCTTATTTTTGTTGGACCTTAATGGATGCTTCCCATGAGGATATTTGAAAGACTGCACTGTGTTTTCTCTAGCCTTTTTTGCTCGTTCTCTTCCAAACAATGAAGGGTCTGTGACATTATGTGTCCATATCATTAGTTATAAGAGATACTTAAGAGTTTGAAATGTTGTAAAAGCTTTGGCGCATCACCATTTTTTATTTTTCTTTGCATTTATCTTTCCCCTTTCACACACAAAGATAAGATCCGACATTCTTTAAAAATTTTGGAGGTCAATAAGTGAGGTGCAAATTGGTCCCCCACTCACTAAATTTTCATGCAAGCTTTTATGATCAACAACCTTATTCATATTTCTTTATTATATTATCAATGGTATCTACTATTGGTTCTTCATCTCTAATTTTTGTGATATGAGGGGATGATGGTGTAGGAAGCATCCTGGTGGAACCCTTAAATTTTTTCATGTTCCATTGATTAAAGTTGTTCAAAGCTTGGTTATTTTCATTATTGTGGGCTTAGGTTTTAATCTAAATATATATGCTTTAGGGTTTTGTGATCCTTAACCCTCTAAAAAGTCTAAATTTGAAATTCCTTATTTTTGTTCTAATTTATTGTTGATCCCATACTGTTGGTCTTGGTCATTTAAGTTGTTCCTTATGCCTTTCACCTCATTGATAAATTGGACCTTTTACCTTGTTAGTCCCATTCATTGCTCATGGTCATGTTTAAAATATTGTTTCATTAATACGGGTAGGAATGTGTTTAACTTTTGGTCAAATCTTAAGTTTGGATTAATTTTTCCAATCATTAGCTTAAGGTCCTAACCTTTGCACGCATGCCCCTATCCATCATGTGCCTAGATGGGTCCCTCTTTTAAAACTAACATTTTTGACATGTGCAGATATTAAGTTCTATGATGAACATTTGATCATCGTGAGAAAATATCCACCATTCCACACTTCCTCGTTCTAATTCATTTCTCATTAAAATAATCACACGAGCTAACAACCACTTGCCACATGTCATGTCCGATAGTGGGCCCAGTATTTTTAAAGGGGCCAACAAATGAATTTTTAAGGAGGATCAATGGTTGATAGCAGGTGACGTGGGTCAATCCTGACCTCTCCTCGCTATCTCATGCAAGTCCCATCGCTGCCACCAAGCTCTCAACAAGGAGACAAGAGAGTGACATGTGGAGCAACCTGGAGGGTGTAAGGGACATTAGAATGTAGGCTAAAACAAAACAAATATTTCAGCACAAAGATACATGGTAAAGTGTGTGCTACTAAAAGGAAATATGAGGCACATGTTTTGAAAACATGTAAGATATTTTAATCTGGGGAATTGGTTATGTCTAAATAATGTGGTTGTGATCAAGTGGTCTTATATTAAGATATGAATATATTGAAGGCATGAGATTTAATCTCAAGCCTTCCCCGTATACTCGTTTCTTGGAGTTGCATGAAAGATAAGTTTCATGGGGGAAAGGGGAAGATGAAACATGGATTTTTGCTTCAATGAAAAAGAAATGGTGGAGCTCGTGCATGACAACCAAGCTCCTCCACATTGCTTATTTTGATTTGAAGAATTCTACGACTGCTTATAGTTATCTTTTTCAAATCAACTTTACTAAATCTGGATCATCTGTCACATCAGCACATCCACATGATCAATGGTTGGCATTCAAAGATTAGTTCAAAGGAAAGTGATCCATTTTGGTTCACGTGAGCAAGACTTAATAGTGGAGAGGACATCGACTGGGAAGGTAGGAGAATGCACAGCTATTAAAACTTGTTTCAAGGTATAATTGAGTATTATGAAAGATATTTTGCATGTTTGGAGAGCTCGTGCTACAATTTTTAGGCCCTTTCTGGTGTCGAAGCTAGGGTTATTAACCTATAGAAAAAAATTAAGTAAATTATTTCCTTCTCATCAAAATTGTTGATATGTTGTGGTCTCCAAATCGTTCTATCAATTAGGGTTTTCTTGGTCTTGCATTTATTTTATGGTTTGGCATTCTTTGAATAAGAATTAGTTTGTCTTACATTTCTATAATTCATGTCAAACCCTTATATGAGTTGTAATTTTTATTCTAAGGAAACAAAAAACCTTGATTTGTAAAACTCTTGAATTATGGCTCCCAAAACAAAATAATTTCCATCTAAAGGGAATCCTTTGTTCCTAAAAGACCTTTGAGTAAAGACCTTGGTAACCGGCTGCCACCTTCGACTAGCAAAAAGTATAAAGGTCAATTTATTTTCAGAGGTCCGCAAGTAGTTGAGGGCTTAGTTGAAAAAAATAGTTCTATTAGGGATGCCAAAATACCTTGTATGGGGTGGGAATTGTTCTATGGATGGTTTAAAAATAGAAACATGGGAATTCTAGTTGGAAACCCTTGGAATCTTGACCTAGGGAAATTAACTATGCATAAATATGGATATCGATTTATTGAAAGCAATAACTATGAATTACAACCTAGTCACCAGGACTGTGATGTCTTATGATGGAATTGACATGGTTAAGATCACGAAGGAAGAGATTGCTTGTGTCTTTGAACTCACTGAATGGAGTGATGATATGGCTAAAATTGATGAAAAGGTTCTTAAGGAAGAATATGAGAGGACTAATATTGCATTCAGAGTCCATATATTGCCAAGGTACTTAGCAGAAATTCAGGGCTGGAGAATTACATTAGGGCCATTTGATAAAGAACATTTTCCTATTAGTTACTTTGTTCCCTATTTCCAAAGAAATTTTTATTCCATTTTCTAGATAATTGGTTATGATCCTACCACTGGAATGCCCACGACATGGATTTATATGGAAGCCCACATTCAACACCCTTAGTATTGCACAATATTTGATTATGCAGGGTTTCTTACAGAAATAATTCATGGGGGTTTGATAAAATTGAAGAAGGGTGCAAATGGAGTAAGGTTTAGCTGGTACTCATTGTTAATGGACATGTTTCTATTCAAAGGTGCATCTTATTTTGGGTAGAATATGACATTGGAGAGGAAGCAAGGTACTTTGGATTTGCTTGTTCAGTGTTGGACTACCATCCTAGATAAGGATGACAGTATTTTTTATTTGAGAACTTGTTTTCTTCAGAGTTGAAAAGATCCCTAGTTATGAATGTGCCTAGAATTCCCAAGGCCCTACATAACTTCTTGAGACCCAAAGATAGGAGGTCAGAGTTAGTGGTCGATCATAATTGGGGAGATGTTATCCCAAATCTTGCATATATAGTTCTAAGAGTATATGGTGCTACTATCACACCTCACATGTTGCCAAAATGTGTGCTAGAGAGAATTGGTTTCCTTGAAGTAATATGACAATTGGGTAGTGTGGAAAATGAACATTTGTTGAATCAAGGAAATGAAACATTTTTTCCTTCATACACATGCTTCTCCAATTTTGTAATGAAAAAGAGAGGTTGGAATAAGAAAAATGATTTACTCTAAGATTTTTACATGAAAAGAGTAATGGAAAGGGAGAATTATGATCTTGAAGGCTTCATAGCTTGGTTAAAATTGAGAAATCAAAGCTCCAAATCTGAGCACATTTTCCGGTTCCCTAAGGATGTGATAAGGAATGTCTTTGAATTTTTAGAGAAAAATAATAGAAAATAAAGATGGATTGCTTTTAAAAAAATGAAAAGAAAGGAAAGGGAGAAAGACCCTACATTCATTACTCTTCGATAAATTCCAAATATCATGCAAGGAATGGAATATGTATTATGAAAGTTTGAAACAGTGGTGGGCCACCCTGAAGGTGAGAAGATGATTATAGATAAGGGAAAAGCCCCCATTGAAGAAGAATAGGGTGTGGGAGAAATCCCTGTTATCGAGGAGAAACCTACATCTCAACCTCTTGAGGGACCAAGAATAAAGTTATTCATAATGAGAAAGAACAAGGAAAAGAAGAAGGATGTAGGTACTACTCCATCCCAACAAGAGGAACAAATACCTTCTTCTCCAATATTATAAATGCAACCACCATCTCCTCCAAGGACTATAGAGCCTAAAATTGTGGATGTTGATACTCCATCAAAGCATGCCTCACCACCAAAAGAGCCACCATTGAAGAAGAAAAAGGTTGAATCTGATGATGACATTTGGGTATTTGAGCAAGAAATTCAGGAGGGAATGCCCTTTGCACTGGTAATGAATGTGTCACAACAATTGTGTTTCAGGTTGAGAAAAGATGATCTCACTAGGGTAAATGGTAGTGATGATGCTAGAGTGGAAGCATGCACAAAGTTCATGGATGATGATTCATTTGGTGAAGTCTCAAGATTTCATGGAATTTTCCTACATGGAAAAAAAGGGATGAATATGTTAGAAATTTGGCTAAGGAAATAAGTCTTCATCTAGAGTTACCTAATGCCACCATTCAAGAAAAAGTCTTAAAAGAAATGACAGATAAGTTTCATAAAATGACTGCAGATGAGGCTAGAGAATTAGTACAAAATAGTGGTATTTTATTGCTACCAGAGTGGGATCTAGCTTCTACTATTTCCTTTGAAACAATAAAAATATGTGATAGACCTATCTATAACTCAGAAGAGGAGGCTGCAATTGTAGTACAAGGATCTTCTTTGAGTGAGAAATGGGATGCACTAGCTATATGGTCCCTGGCCACAAGTACAAGGAAGTATAATATTGCAGAGGCTACACCAAACTATAAGGGAGGCTTGATAATTAAAAGGGTGCCAAAAACATCAACTCTAGAGGTAGTAAATTTATCAGTGCATGTAGCTCAATTCACAAGAGTCATAGTGTAATCAGTAACTACATAAAAGGATAGGTTTAGGACACAATACAATGAATTGTTAGCTGAATATGGAAGGATTGAACAACAAAATATGTAGCTACAAATGGAAACATAATTATTAAAGGAGAAGTTGCAAAATTTGCAACCAAGAAGGAAAGAACAGACCGGTGCTAATTCTCCTACATGACATTGCACCCACTGATTTTAGCCCTTCAACAAGTTCCTCATGAGAAATTATGCCATACAATATGAGAATTGTGCCCATTTCAATGATAGAGCCTAGTAAATCAAAAGTACCATAGGCTAAGGAAGATATTAGTAGGGAGGAGTTGCTTAGGCAATTAAATGAGTATAAAGAGACATTTGGCAATCATGATAGGGAAGTCTTTATCAATAATATGAAGATTGTCACAATAGTCTTGGATCACTTAAAAAAATGAGTTACTAGCAGATTAAATAGCATTCATGATAGCTATTCCTCCCTGAAATATGTTATAAGTAATTTTGAGAATGATAAGGAAAGGGTTATTCCACTTATGGAGACATGGATCCCCAGGTTATAAGAACCGAGAACAATGTCTATTGGAGCTATGAAGGAAGCTAGTCCCCTTGAAAATTTGAAGCCCATTGTTACTCTTGTAAATGAAATTAAGGGGTGTAGGGGAAATATAGAGCCTTTGAAAGTCAGAATAAGAGAATTGGTTAACAACTTTCATGAAGCACATCATGGTCTTCTACCATCTATTCTAAGGGATGATGGTAGAGTAAAAACCATGTAAGAATGGAGAGATGAAACTAATGATGTCATTTCAAGGTAGGATGCTTCAATTTTTCAAGGGTGTTATATGGGTACTCTAAAAATAAATATGGACATGTTGGCCCATGTAGAGATTGTTTTGTCAACATTTGATAAGGAGGCCAATCAAGTTGTTACCAAATATTCACCTTATAGATAAAAGGTTGATGATGTTATGAACTTCAACTGGCACACTGAAGAGGAATTCATGGCATGGAAGAACAAATATTTGGATGAGCTGAAGGATTGAGTTGCAATAGTGGGGTGGTGATTATAATTCAAGTTTTGAAATCTATAATCATGATGAGTAACGGATAGGAGAAGTGCAATGCATAGCCTAAATTTTTTATAGATTATGCTTTTTCTGAAGTATTGATAATATATTGATTTCTACCCAATTTGAATTGATGACTAGTTTGTAGATGTGGACATATTATGTGTCCTTTCTTGTTTTATTCTTTCTTGTTTTATGTCATTTTCACTTTATGTGCATGGACACATTTTTTGAGAAAATCTCTTGAAGATTCCTTTCGAAAGGTGGGACCAAATCTCCAATAATAAATGTGGATGAATTTTGTCTCATAAGTATTTCCCACCACTGTAAAACTCAAATGTAACTGCAAAGGGAATATATGTTGTAGTGGTCTAGTAAAATAATGACATGTGTAATTTCTAGGCTGAGGCTTATTTTGATCCTTATTTTCTATAAGAAGGAATTCAAGGCTATAGGTAGGGGTTCGTTGTATTGCAATTGATCATAGAGAATTGTAGAAAAGAATATTGAGCATATTAATTCAAGGAATTAGTGTAAATGCTTGAATAAAATTGTTGATTCATATGAATTAAGTGTTGGAATATTCGTAAGAACTGGTGGTCAAGAATATAATGTGAAGTTGTTGTAATGAAGTATTTTCAAAGCTTATATGTTGGTATGTGTAAAACTATTATCAGGTTGCATAGGTTAAAATTGAATCCATGTTTAGGATAAGGCACTATTTTGAGTAAAATATTCATAATATAGTTTTTGGGTTGATTCATCAACAAATCACTCTTTATTTACAAAATTTTCTAATGAGTTATGATTGTAGCTATTTTATGTTGAATTTCATTATTCTTATGCTCTAAGTGTAGTGTATTGCTAAAATAATTTCCACGTATTTGATACACTACATTTTTGAGTGGTCATATGAGAACTATTTGAGGTTTACAATGTATTCAAATGTTAATTGCATAGGTTCTTGAGTATACATTGCAGGATTACCCTCCCAGGTTTCACAGAGCCCAAAGTATAGGAGGAAAGCTTTGCATCTTTCACTCATTTTTTGGCCAATCCCTTTAGATTTCTAAATATTGGAAATCGCAAAGTCCATAGGAAATTCTAAATATTAGCTTGTTTCTTAAAAAACAACCAACAAATTGACGAATCTACTGGGGATTGTTAAGTTCAAAGTCTTTATTTCAGATTTTCTACAGTCAAAGTTGGGTATTTTATTTTTATTCATTGCTTGGAGAAAAATTATCTCAAAGTTTTATTATATAAGTCATGGCATGTTTTATGAATCAATTTTTGGTCCATTCTTTCACTTTGTGTCGGGTTATGTTCAAATTATTCTATGAGATTACAAGTACCAAGCCAAAGTACAATCAATTTCTATTTCCCAACATCCTGAGTGGTAACTCTGAAGTCTCTTATATCAATATAAAGATAAACTCTCAAAGAGAATGTGAGAAGGAGAATTCTAACATACACCTCGACATCATGAAGAAGACCAAAAGCTATTCAAAGAAGAATCCTGAGTAGAAGTTGGAGTCCAAGCTTGCAAAAGACAAGAAACCAACATGGGTGAATAAAAATGTTGGATCAAGTAATTCTATTGAATCCCTTGTTGATGCATATCCTACTTTTAATAATGAAGTAAATAGTGCAACTATCTAGGAAGAGGCACATGAAGTTGAAGTGCCTAATATAGATTAGGTAATTTTTCCTATTGAGAAAGTATTTGATAATGAACTAAACCTCTTGAGAGAAGAGGATAGGTGGGAATTCTAGGATAAAAATATGAAGTTCTCAAAACCTTTATCCCCTAGAGTTGGATCTATTTTTAATGACAAAAATTTTAAGCCAAGAGGTGAATCTCCCATTATGGAATTGCATCTTTCCCTTGAGGAAGAGCCGAATAATCCAACTTACTATACTCTTGTGCTAAGTAAGGCTAGAGATGTCTTAGAAGATGGAGAAGACATAGAAAAAGATATGCAAGCCTTAGAAGAGGAAGAGCTTAGGCTTAAGGAAGAAGAAGAAGAACATAGGCTCAAGGAGTTAAAATAAAAGGAAGATAGAATTAAGGCTAAGATGCAAGAAAGTGATTCTTAGAGTTAAAGGATCTAGAAAAGATGAGAGAAGAAGTGAAGCAAAAGGCCTTTTAGGAAAATGTTGCTAGATTTTCTGCTAGGATAACCCTTGATTCACCTGAGGTAACCGTTCAAATGGGAACCTCTATTGTGAGCACTTATACTACATCTATTGGAACTTCCAGAGCCTCAAATCCTTCTACAACTACTAAGAAATCACATGTAGATCATGGGAAGAGGCCCATTGATCAGCCAAAGAAAACTACCCTTAATACCTCCAATACAAATACCAAACAATTACCAATACATTATCTATTATTAACTAAACCCAAAATGTTAAGATTGATCCTGCCATATTCACTACACCCCCAAACCCTGAGATCTTGAGCTTGCAATTAGAAAATGACAAATTGCAAGAAGAGTTGAAGAAAGATGAAATTGAAGTTGCTAATGTAGAGATAGCTAGAAAGATTTCTTTTCTTAAGACCTCCATAACAACTCTAGAGGCTTCAAGCTATAGACATACTAATAGTGAATCAAAAAAGAATAAGTTTGAGGGACATACTACTAGTGGAAGAGGTGGCGGGGATCAGGGTGGTGGAGGTGGATGAAATGACAAAAGTAAGAGTTCTTATTTTGAATATGGTGAGGGAAAGAAGAAAGGAGGTGGTGTAGACATGAAAAATATATAGTTTGATCCTACACATCTGATCTTGATCTTACTAACATCAGTTCATCCTGAATCATCTCTTTCTAATCATCACATTTCATCTCTTAATTAAATAAATCAAATTTATCTGATTGTCATCTTCTGTTAATTAAATAAAATATTTTATTTAATTAATCCTATAGTCTCTCTTTTAATTAAATAATTCACCTTATTTAATTAAATCTCTAAAGTCATCTCTTTAAATTAAATAAATTAATCTTTATTTGATTTAATATAACACCACCCTCTTTAATTAAATAAATCAAACTTTATTTAATTAAATCTAAATCCATTATTTCTCTCAACTTTGATTTATTTAAATCCAAAAATCTAAGTCAAATTATAAAATCAGCTAATTTTTATCTAAATTAATCAAATCCTGATTAATCCTAATCTTAATCCATCAAATCCTCTAAATTTTACAACTTGCACAATAAATCAATTTATTTGATTTATTAATTCATCAATTTCCATTGAAAAGGGCATCTTTTGTGGAATATTCTTCCAGTTCAAAAATCCCTCCAAAAGGGATCAATACTTCCAAAAAGGCATTAAAGGCCTCTTACATGTCCTTTGACTTGAGCCAAGTGACATTTACTCCATTTCTCTCTCCCTCCAACTTGTCATTTCATCAAGTTCAAATTTGAATCTAATAGCATTTATGTGCACATTCATCAAAATGTGCTCATTCCTTCTCCAATCACATCTTGACAAGTGGCACAATGCCATTGGTCCATCCTTAATCCCACATTCATCCTATTTCACATTCCTCCATCCTTATCTCCTATAAATAGAGAGCTTTTCTATTGATTTTAGGATCCACAATTTCATCCACAATCCAAGTAAGTCTACTATACTCAATTTCACTCACAATTTCATGCATTGCATTCAAATTTCATAGCTTTATATCAAATTTAACAAGGTTATCATCACATTGCATCAATGAATCAAGAAGTCATCATCAAAGATCATCAAATCATATCAAGGAGTTGGGAAAGGGCCATTTTCCACATCAAAATGGCACCAATTCCCCCATAGGATTGAAAGTTTGCTCATTAGATAGGATTTAATTAGCTTTTATTGTGTTGTTCTTTGTTTTATTTCCTATTTTGATGTTTCAATCTACTTTAATGGGGAATGTTGATTCTAACTTGCACTTTGATCTAATTTAATGATTGTTCATTGTGTTTGTGTAGGTATAGAAACACCATTCACGGGTGGTAATAATACTGGAGATGGAAAAGTTAAGGATAAGAGTCAAGCTGATGATCGAAAAGATGATGATCCTAGAAACACTCATTGAGATCAACATATTAGGAGACCACTCCAAGTAGAGAGATATGAGCAGTTATGCTTTACTGGAATACCTGGCTACCCTAACCCATTCCTTGAAGATTTCAGGCTTGCTGTGGTTAGATTCTCTAGAAACAATTCCTTGAGTGTTGAAGGTCATCTCAAAAACTTTACTAACGTCATGGATGATTTTGAGGTAAAAGAAGAGGATTTCATGATGAATTTGTTTATGCAATCTCTTATAGAGGATGCTAGAGAATGGTATAGGAGTTTTCTAGCTAAAAGTATTGGGTCATGGGAAGAGTTTAAGAGACTTTTGAAAGAATAGTATGGTGATAAGACAGACTCAAGGTTCATTCTAAATTAGTTTCTTAATATTGTGAAAATTTCTAATGAAAGTGTTATGGATCTCAATATAAGATTCCAAAAGGAAATGAATCAACTAACTCCACACTTAAGATTAAGTGACAATGCATGTTTGGTGAACTATTGTAATGCCTTCGCTGCAAAGATGAGCTATCACTTACTAGACAAAAATCCTTAGACATTGAGAGAGGCTTATAAGATGGCTATCCCTATTGATAGTATTTGCAAAGTAACTGGTAAGGTTGGGAGAAGAAATGATGTAAAGATCCTCAAGAATCCAAAGAAAGAGGATACAAATTTTGGTACTAAAGGAGGTACTCTTGAGGATAATATTGGTAATTTCATGAGGAGTATGAATGACATGATTAAAAAGAAAGACAAGGCTCTATCAAATGAAAGGTCCAATTATCATAAGAATGAAAGACCTCCTTGGTTGCAAGATCATTCATATAATAAAAAATGGAATAATGGGAATTCCATTCCTAATAATTAGATAAATACTTAGAACAAGGTTCCTCCGGATCCTCTGTAGAAGAATTCAAGAAATTTTGTTGATCTCAGACCCCTTGGTGCATGGTTTTCCAAATGCTACATTCTCCTCATCAATGTGAAAATGCACAGATGGTGGAAGTGGATGTACCTAAGGATTGTGATCAGTCTAATGAGGAGGATGTTGATGTAAATATGATTATGGATGGTTTTGATTTTTTTGACAATGAGTGCTCATCTGATATGGAGTCTCATGAAATGGATGTGGATGACCAAAGGAATATTGCAAATACATATCACTAACAATTTATCTTTGATGAGGATGATTATAGTAATGATGAAGTATAAAATTTGGAAGCAACTGAAGATGGTGTGTCCCTCAAAAGACCTTTAGATGAGGAAATTACAAGATATATAGTGACTTTGGCTACTCAAGCCGAAAGCTCTAAGGAATAGAATAGTTGGTGGTGAACAATGTAGTCCTGTTGGTTTTTTCATCAAGGAGAAAAAGTCTAATGCTAAAGAAGAAGTAGTCAAATATAAGGAAAGCAAGGGAGATAATATTTGGGCTAAAGAAATTGATAAACCAAAAATAGATGGAGAGCTCAAGACCCCTTCTATGAAGACAACTTAGGAACAAAAGAAGAATTCTGAAGTTGCAAGAAAAGATGTCAAGCCTAGAGCTAAAACAACAAAAAATCAACAAAAGGAGAGTGGTACATAGCAAGGTATTCTTCTAGTTGAATTACCTAAATATACTCCTATTCACATGTTTCAATTGATTATTCAAGTGAAAGTTTATATCCCTTTGCTTGAGATGATGAGAATAGATGAACATAAACAAAAGGCAGTAGCCCTTATCAATGGTGATACTATAGCTTGTAATGACTTAGTGGTGTCCACTCCACCCAAAGTGAGTGATAAGGAAAATAAATATAAAGAAGTTGAGGGAGTGATAACTGCTATCCCTCATATCTTTCTAGGGAATTCAATCATAGCTTGTCTAAAAATACCTCACACTGATAGTTAAGGTAAATTTCCTAAAATAATATATCATTGATTCTGGGGTATCCAATAATATAATTCCATCCAAGATCATGAAGGAATTGGGAATAAAAGTTGAAAGTACCCATGGCAAGTGTTACACTATGGATTCAATGGAAGTCCTTGTGATCAGTTTTATCAATGAACTCCCTTATAGGTTAGCAACTTATCTAGAGAAATAGTTTAAGATGAGTGTGGTGGCAGTGGATATCCCACCCAATTATGGAATGATACTATCTAGGAAATGGAGTGCTTCCATTGCAGGTAGTATGCAGTGTGACATGTCTTACGCTATCTTCCTTATTGATGGTAAGGATGTTCAAGTGGTACGAGAGCCAAAGTTGCCACATATGTTGGAGCATGCTCCTAAGGATGATACAATTCTTTTTATAAATACTAATATCAATGAATTAAAGGTGGAAGAAGTACCAAGAGAAATTGGTAGGCGCCCTACACCTATAGATAATGAAGTTGTAATATTATCTGACAAAGATGAACTATGGAGGATGTATTTTGACAATTCAAGCTCTAAGGAAGGGTTTGGTATAGGAATATTGCTAGTGTCACCTACTAGCAATACACACAAGTTTTCTTTCACCCTATCCTTTGTCTACACAAACAATGTGGCAGAGTATGAAGCATTTTTACTAGGATTAAGGCTAGCTAAAAAACATGGGATAAAGAAGTTAATGGTAATCAGTGACTCTAAGTTGGTGATATCCCAAGTAAGGTCTAGATATGCATGCAAAAACAAAAAATTGAAACAATACAAAAATTTTATCTGGGACTCTATTGAATAGTTTGATCCTTTTGGGGTTGACTGGATGGAGAGGGGACAAAAAATATTAGCTAACTTTCTTGCAAATATTGCATTAATACCTTATGATATAACTTTTACAAGAATGTATGTTGATGGTGAAAATAACAAAGCAACATTAAAACAGAATATTACTACCCTATTTCTCCTGAAAAGATAAATAACCTATAGCCACCTATCTTCCAGGCTCTTTGTAGTTGGTACTCAACTATGCTAATGTTGTTCAGTGGCCTATGGAACTGTAATATTCAAGGGGCCTACTGGTAAAGGGTACAAACTGCATTATATGAACTAACTGAACATTTGGGGGGGTGTAAATAAACATCAAAAGATATAACAAAGCTTGGGACAACAAACATAAATGTAAATTCCTCTCAATTTAGACATATAAATGTCATAATGAGCATTTCTTCCAAAAAATTGAAACCATAAAATGATACAATCCAAAGAATACTCTATACCATTGCATTCATTCATAGTGCTAATTCAATACATACAATCATTCATCATCATTAAAATTTGAAATCGAACCAGAACACATCACCAACTCATTACTAAAATTTATAAATCAATAAACACAAAGAAATTCTATTCATAGATAACTCAATGAAATAGTCTCAAATTTAGAATCTTCTATTGATTTTCATCAAATAAGAGACATTTATGCACAACATTCACTGGCATATGAATGACTATTGTTCATTAACATTATCATTGAAATTCATTATGGAAACAACATAAAATATATTAAAAAATTGTAAAAATAACTAAGTGTCTTTGCATAAAACTGTAAAAGCTTCTGAAAACTATAAAACTATCCTAGATCTCTCTTTAGGCAGCTAATCCTTGCTTCAATGAGCCGACCTTTACAAAATGGGGAGAAATTCTACATATAGGAAAATTTTGCACTAATTCCTCTCATCAAAAATTTAGATCCATAAATCATGGAGCAACTAGGGCAACGTAGGATGACTGTCCATCATGATCTTCAATTACTAATTGATGATATTTTAACAAAACCTGCGCTCAAGAGGGGGAAGATAGAACTACTGGGATCTCTAGTTAGACTTGTGTTATGATTATGCAAAATAGGAAAGGAAGTTGTCCAGCTATACGTTCCTCTTTGATGCTTATCCAACAAAGGGACATGTCACTGCCACTTCATTCATGCATTTTTTTCTCAAGTATATACTCATCATAATTAGAGGTCACTTGTTGGAGCACATCCATCTTTGTCCTGTCCACCCAGTTATCTTTAAAATTTATTCTCTTTAGTTCAAAAAAGAAAAACTCTTGCATATCTCCAAGTTTAACAAGCTCCCTTCTAGCATCCTTTATCTGTTCCTTGATATCTGTGAGCCTATCCATCAAGAGGTCATTGCCATCATCCCCTTTTTGCATTACCTCCTCAAATCTACCACTCCATTTCTCTTTAAGTTTATCAAAAAGGAGGCCATCAGTCACATGGATGTCTTCATTAACAAGTATAGCAATACTTTCTCCCAACTCCTCAACTTGCTCATGCAGATCCTTTCCAGCCTATTGCACCTTATTCCTATGGCCATAAATGAATGGAGACTAGAATCTAATAATGCTGATGGTTTTTCAATGAATTCTACATTATCCTCCTCAAGGATGCATTGTTCCAACAAAGTTTAAACTGGTAGTTTATTGATTTCCTTCAACTTTCTTTCATACAATGTATATTCCTCTTGTTTTCCAAGAGTCTTAGCATGTGAAACCATATCATTAACCAATTCCAATGCACCCTCACAAGCCTTACAACTCTCAAAAAGGAAATCCTCTACTTCCTGATTCAACTTAGCAATCCATCTATCCATCATTCCCACCTCATTTCTCATTTCAACAAGGTTATCTTCCTCTTTCTTACTTAACAAAACTAGTGTCTCAAGAGTAGTAGATTGTGAAGAAATAGGAGAAGAAAAATCCTTCAAAAATTTATGCAATTGGTCTACTTGAGATTTGAGCTCATCCTTCCTTTGTTTGTCATTTACCTTTCTTGATTTAGTAGAAGAGGCTACAATATCAATAAGATTCATCTGCTGGTTCCTTGTAGGCCTTCCCAAATTCATTGTGCCTAGTTGATAATCACTCAAGTGCATATCGTATTTATCTTTTTCCACCATAGGAATGGCACATTCAACTATAATCTCCCAAGCATCTATCAATTTGGTAGAATGGAGGACTCTAGCCCTTTTCTTGGGCCTCTCCTTCTGAATATCTTTCAGCACATCATCCCAGTTAAGGGGCTGGGGTTGTACTATTTTTTTCTTTCCAAATTAATCTTTAACCATGTTGGGGCAGCAGGAAGAGTTACCACTTGTGTAGAAGATGTGGCCGGAGAGAGGGGTTGCCAAAGTGCTACCTTAGGTTGAGAATCAACCTATTGTTGCTTCTCCTTTTCTACCTTTTCCTTGGCTAGCCTATCAGCTTCAACTTTCTATTTCTCTTGCTCTCTCCTCCTCACTTATAACATATCATCTCTTTGTTTCTCTAACTCATTAACCTTTTCCCACATTTTGGCTTCTTCAATTCTTCTCAATTCAAGCTCTTCCTCTTATTCCTTTCTCTGAGCCTATTCTATGGCTCTGAACTTTGCCTCAATGGCTTCCCTTTCTCTCTTTTGCTGAGCCTTTTATTCTTCCAATTCATGGATTTTCTCCAACAAAGCTAACTTATCTCTTTCTTCTTTATATTTACGCTATGTTTCCCTTTTTCTTGTAGAAGATATTCCTTCTCTTCTTTTTTTCCTTTCCATCTCTTTAGCTTTTTCCTTAGCCCCCAATTCCTGTTGCTTGGCAAGTGCATCAACTTTAACTTTAGCCTCCAATTCTTGTTGCTTTTATATTGCATCAGATTTAGCTTTGGCATCTACTTCTCTCTTTGCATCCTCAAAGAGCTTCCATTCATCCTCTAGAGCTAGGACATGCTCAATCTCAACCCCTTCAATATCTTTAGTGAAATTAGTCACAAGAGGCTCATTATCTGATTGTGTGGCCTTTGAATCAATATTTATGTCATGAAATTCAATCTCCTTCTCTTTTCCCTTCATAGTTTCAGCTTTCTCATGCAAGGTCCCTGCAGGTACTTCTTAAAAGATTTTTCAGGGAGAGGAGGATGAGATGAAGATCCTTCTCTAGCTGTGGTAGTTTCCAAGCCCAATGATTCATGGGTTTCTTGAACGGGTACTTCTAGAACATCATCCCCTCCAGAGGTGGGAGGAAAATAATCCAATTTCTCTGTAGGAGCTATCCTCCTCTTAGTTATTTTGTATCCCTGGATAGCTCCTGCCCTTCTCTTCTTTGAAGCTTGAGCCTATGGCTCCTTTATCCTCATAACTACCCATTGGATACTTCTATCCATTACTGTTCTAGAAATTTGTTTGATATCAATGAATTCCTCCTCACCCCAATTTATTGGATTCAAGTTCTTGGTGCCTATCTTTCCTTCTTCATATCCGTAGTCCAAAATTACATCATCATCTGAAAGTGTATCAAGAATGTCTTCCTTCACCCCATACTCAATCATTTATGGGATGGTCAGGCTTTCATAGCTCCTCCTCCTAATATCATAGTCATCCTCTAAATTAGTCCAAAAATCTTCCAACAAAGTTTAATGTTTATCAAAAATGATGGGATTTAGACCATTCATCTTATGCTTCAGATCAAAGTGATTTCGGGTTGTATATAATCCCAAATTCAAATAGCTCAATTCTTCACATACTACCTTTGCAACCAAATTGTGAAGGCAACAATATCCTCCCAACTTCATGGGGAACTTGTGGCATCCAGGCTTATGTCTATTAGCAAATTTTACATTGAATCCCATAGCTTGATATATGAATTCCATAAGGAAAATCTTATCATTGCAACATCTTGGGAGTAGGTGACGATGTCCATCAAATCCTTCCAATCTGAAGTAAGAGAACTTGAGGGTATTGGATATACCAATGTCCCCACTCAACAATGAGAGCCATGGCATCTCTACTTAACCTAAATCCAACATCCCTATTCAATTGGTTGATGATGACATAAATGAATGCATAATTGACCCTTATATAGTACAACTCTGATGTTTGCAAGGTCAATTGATCATAATGATCCCATACCTTCTTTAGCCTAGGAGCTTCTCCCAATATTCCTACTACATTCAACCTAGGAAAAATACCCATCCTCGTAGAAAAATATATAACATAGGAGGTCATAAAGAATCTCTTTGTTTGCCTCACTTTCAACATCTGATTGTGAAAATTATCAAATAAGATCATACCCCAATCAAATTGTTTTCTGTCATCAAAAATAACTTCAATCAATGGGAACATCCATTCCTTAAAGCATGCAAAGTCCTTCTTTCCAAACACCCTAGAAAGAATCAGAATCAAGTCATCAACATCCTTCTTGAAGTCTCCCCTCTTGGGTTGTTTAGGAACCTTGGTTAAGGAATTATTCTTAGTTCTCAACCACTTCTTGTTCATGTGGGATCTATTGACTTCTTTATTTTTATTGAATATTTGCAATGCTTCTACCTTAGGCACCTGATTGGGTTTCTTTGGGGTAGGTTCATTGACCACAAACCTCATCATCTATGGGTATAGATCAATTATTACATTCCCTTGTTGGTCCATGCATTGCCTTGATACAGGATTGTAAGCTCCTTCTACAATCAAGATGAGATTCAAGCATTGAACTGAGAGAGGGAAGAGTGTGACATGTGCTAGCCCAGATTGGACTATTCTTTTTGTTCTCCCAGTCACCTCTTCTACAAAAGTGTCCATAGTCAACTCCTCACAGTTGAATGGTCCCAAATTAGTGTCTATAATATTGGTCCATTCTGAATCTAACTTTTTGGTTGTAAGGGTTGCATCTTGGTGTTTGTATCTCAAGGTGTAAGGAAATTTCTCTACCTTTATATTCTTTGGCTTTTCTCCCTTTGAGATTTCATCAAATTTCCCCTCCTTCTGTGAAATGTCTCTAGATATTTCTGACATTGTTTATTCCTACAAGACAACCATGGATTAGATCAATAGAAAGCATGAAAATAAACATTAGAAGATATACCTTTCATATTACCCTGCCCTTCCCTAGGTAGCCTTGTATACATAGTGAAATTTGAAACTCATCGAAGGTAGAACCAAGAAAGGGATTAGAATGGGAAAGCTTCAAGCATTGGCGGGATCGGGGTTAGGTTCGACATTGGAATCGGGACTAGGATCATAACGAAAACTAGACCTAGAACATTTACATAGTTCCTAGTCTTGCTTTCATTTTGGTTTCACTTCTACCAAAAGGAAAGGATGCGAAACAAAGTCAAAACCTCATCGGGAGGGGGCTCAGAATCGGACATGAACTCTTACTCACCTACTCATGAATTGAATTCATTCCTAGCTCCACTCTCACCACATTATCATTAAATATGAAGCAAAATTGACCGAGCACCCACATCGACTTAAAACAAGATCACATGAGGGGACGAGGAGAATAAAAACAAAGGCATGACTGCATTGACATGACCGAGGTAGGACCAAACTGGCTAGGGCACAACATTGTAAAGAAACAATGCACAAAAATAAGGTTTTTGTAACCCATCGACTCAAGAAATTAGGGCATCACAAACCCTTCATGAAAACCTTTGAACCGATATGGGAATAAGATGAGATAGGTTGTTAAAAAAATTTCAATCTTTTTAAAATTTTCAATACCTCCAAAAAATGAAACCCTAAACAAAACTAGGACATGGTAGTATGAACACCACCAACACGTTAAAACAACAACAAACCGAAAAACAAACAGAAAACAAACGAAAAGCAAAAGGAAGACGATGAAAAGACAAAAAGAAGGAAAAAAAAAAAACCTCGAAGCAAAGTGTGGATTCATGAGGAAGCTCTCGTGAATGTGTGAAGAACACATAAAAAAAAAAATGGGAAACAACACGTGAAACAAAACACGAGAAAACCACCTACCTCAAAATGCTACCAAACAAGATGAAACTTGATCATAATCCACTTGTAGGTGCTTTCCTTCAACCAAATCATGCTTCTCTTTGAATTAATTTAGCTCTGACTCGTTAATAATACTTTGAATGGTTGTAATAAGCCAAATAACCTTGATTAAGCTTTTTGAGTTCGATTTCACATGTGTGAAGAACCTATAATTAAAGCAATTAATGCAGGAACAAGAACATAGCTATCATGCACATCAAAAGGGTGCATAATCAAAGTTGGGAATGAACAAGAAGCTTTACCTAAGTCCCTCATCCTTCACCAGCTCCGACTCCGGCTCCAGTTCCGCGGCAAGGAAGAAAAAAACAAAGGAATAAAGACAAAGTCGGGCCAGACTTGGACAAAAAACCTTTTACAAAGTTTCTAGTTCAAGTCTGTTTCTAGTTCCGTTCCTACCAATTAAAAAGAAAAATTCAAAGAACAAAGCACACTAGCAGAGGTGGAGGTGGATAGGAAACAAAACTTGCAATTTTGCATAAGTTCTAAGTTCAAGATCCAATCCTGGTCTGATTCTGCCAAGAATAAAACAACACCGACACAAGGAAATGACAAAAGACAACAAAGGAAAGACCAGGGCAAGGCCTATCCCAAATGAAACACTGAGGAATGAAAAAAGCACAAGGAAAACAAATGAAGGCAAAATAAGAAACAAATCTAGATAGGGAACCTTTGCAAGCTCCTAGTTCAAATTTCATTATGGTTCAGCTACCGCCAAAGAAAAAGAAAAAAAAGACTTAGGAGAAAAAGAATAACTCCTAAGGCCTGAACAAAAACATCAAGGATAAAAAATAGAAAAGGGGGGACACCCATTTTGACCAAAATTAAAATGGGATGGTTATGCAAGGCATATCAATTTATAAAGTGGAGGTACAAGCAAGGCCATCAATCCCTAACTATTGGAAACACAAGGGAAAACAAATGAGAGGGGGGAGGGGGGGTTGAATCAATTGTCACATAAATTATACTTGTTAAACTTATTCTCAGATTTGATAAATAAAAATGAAATCATAAACCATCACCAAATCAAAATCAAAAATAACACCAAGTTTTCTATGTGGAAACCCTGTTAGGGGAAAAACCATGGTGGAGATTAGTCCACAAGATTATACTCTGTTAAAAGTATTTATAAATGGGGAATGCACATGCATTTAGGCACACTTCCTAGAGCTCACTGCTCAAATACAAAAGGATTACTTCCCAAAGGAAGACTCATTGTCTTATAGTCACATTCAGATTACATTTGGAAGATTTGAACTGAGAAAATAGCTTCTTCTAATGCCTGATTACAGTTCTGGTTAAGCACATAAACACTTTCTTCTGTTCACTCTTCTTCACACTTTACTTCTTCCTTTGAAAGATTAGAACATTGTGTGCACATCATTCCCTCAAATGGTATAAACAATTGATCATATATATTTGTAACTAAAGATAACATCAACTACATGTCGGCCCAACAAAATATAAAATGTGTACAAACTATCAGACCAAATCAATAAAAAAATTATCAATGCAAATCAAACAATGTTGGCCAAGACATAGTAAGGACCCAGAACAACATGTCTCAAACATGAAACACCTTAAGCAAATATGCCTCAAAGATCCGTAACACGTTACAATCATCTTGTCGGTCATGATCATGAAAAACATGAACTCACAGAAGAAATTCACCAATCACAAGCACAACAATCACTGTGGACCAACAACACAGATAGAGCATAATCTAGAAACATCCACAAGCATCATGAATCACTATAGAAGAATCCACAACAACTCAAATTACTAGAATCACATCATCTTCTTTTAGGAACACCAACTAAAGCAACAAATTAACTATCAAAACACAAATACTCATAACTTAATAAAATCTTCATGTGAACCTCTGAAACTTCATTTGGATAAACTAGATATACTTGTCAACAAACCCTTTAATCTAAAACTTCTTATCATCAATATACCGAGCTAGCCAACATACTAAACTTCACTGCATCACCGACAACCTGCAACTTATTTTATTACAATTTTCTCAATATATTCAACATATACAACCTTAAAGACATTAATGTTAATAGTGTTGACATCAATGACAACCACATCTGTAATATCCAAAAATCTCCCCATTTGGAATTGATGGCAACACATGATGTGAAAAACACCATCAACGATACTTTCTCTTAGCACTTTCTCCCCCTTAGATTTTGACTCTTTTATCCTTAACTCTTTCACAGCTTTTCACAAGACTCTTCTCCCCCTTTGAAATCAATGACAAAGGTACACATTATATTTCTCCACACAAGCTTTGAACTACATTTCTGAACATCTGACTACTCCTCCAGAGTAGCAACCACCACAACATCAATCTGGATAACAAGATATGACTATGAAATGCACAGGCTGATGCAAGTTATTGCATCTTAATTTTGATTAGGAGGGGTAATCACCCCTAGATTCCCTCTAAGATATCAAAAATATCCTTAGGCAAGGGCTTGGTAAAGATATCTGCAATTTTTTCCTTAGTGGGCACATACTCCAATCTGACTTCGTTTTCACACACCTTCTCTCTCAAAAAGTGAAACTTGATAGATATACGTTTTGTTTTTGAATGTAGCACTGAATTATTAGAAATTTCAATTACACTTGAATTATCATAGAATATAGTAATAGGTTCATCATACACGACTTTGATATCTTTCAACATTTGCTTCATCCACAATACTTGAGTACAATTTTTAGCAACAACAATGTATTCTACCTTTGCAGTAGATAAATAAATGGTATTCTACTTCTTACTTAACTATGAAATCAACTTCTTTCCCAAGAAAAATGCACTACCACTAGTAATATTTCTAGCATTCACATCTCTTGCCCAATTAGCATCAGTAAAAGCACTCAAAGTAAGGTAATCTTCTTTAGGATACCATAGGCCAAAATTAATTGTCCCTTTCAAGTACCTGAAAATCCTCTTCACAATTGTCACATGAGATTCCTTAGGATCATCTTGAAATCTTGCAACAATGAATACATCATTCATGATATCAGGTCTAGTTTGAGTCAAATAGAGCAATCCACCAATCATGGATTTTTATCTAGTCTAATTTGTTTTAGGAGAATTATCATCTTGTGTCAAATTACATTCGATGACCATAGGTGTACCAACTGGCTTTGAATCTTCCATACCAAACTTCTTTAGAAATTATTTCATATAATTGGACTGAGATATAAAGATCCCTCTATCTAGCTGATTTATTTGCAATCCAAAAAAGAATTTCATTTCTCCAATCATAGACATCTTAAACTCACTCTAAATTTCATCAAAAAACTTCATGCACAAACTATCATCTCCAAAAATGATACCATCAACAAAGAATTCAACAATCAAATCTTTATCATGATCAATCTTGAAATACAAATTACTATCAGCAATACCTTTATTAAATCCAAGCTTCAAAAAATACTTGTCCAATTTGGCATACCATTCTCTTGGGGCTTGCTTAAGTCCATACAATTCTTTCTTCAGCCGACAAACCATATCTCCCTGGTCAGTCAATTGGAATCCATCAGGTTGCTCAATATAAACTTCTTCATCTAACTCACCATTTAGAAATGCTGACTTGACATCCATCTAATAAAGCTTGAAGTTTTTGTAAGTAGCATAAGCAAGAAATAGTCTCACAACTTCAATCCTAGCAACAAGAGAGAATTTTTCTTCAAATTCAATTCCTTCGATTTGAGAATGTCCTTTACACATGAGTCTTTCTTTGTTTCTAACAACTTCACCTTGCTCATTCAGTTTGTTCCGAAAGACCCATTTAGTTCTAATTATATTTTTATCCTTAGGTCTAGGAGCAAGAATCCATGTATCATTCTTCTCAATTTGTAGTAGTTCTTCTTTCATTGCTTCCACCTAATGTTCATCTTTGCATGCTTCATTGACACTATTAGGCTCAATCTTTGAGATCAAACAATATTCTTTTGAAATTATTATCCTTGTTTGAACACCTTTTTTCTCATCACTTATAATCTGATCTTCTGAATGATTTAGTATTACATACCTTGGAGTCTTAGGCTCTTGAACTTTGGGCTCTTATGATCTTACTTCTGCATTTTCACTAGTTTCTTCCTCTTGATTTTCCTGATTCACCAGAATGATTGGAGTCTGAACTTTCTTTCCTTTATCTGAACTATCATTCTAATCATCTGAACCATATCCATAGGTTCTAGATGGTCTAACTGTGTCTTCATCAACCTTGGCATTATCACTTTCAATTACTTTCCTCAATCTCTTATTGTAGCACCGGTAGGCTTTACTTTTAGTAGAATAACAAGAAATATTCCTTCATCACTTCTAGCATCAAACTTTCCTATATCTTCATCTCTTTTGATATAGAATTTACTCCCAAATATTTTGAAGTATATAATAGTAGGCTTATGACCAAACCAAAGCTCATAAGGAGTCTTACTGGTATTACCTTTGACATGTACCCAATTGAGAGTGTAAATGGAAGTACTCATAACTTCTCTCCAGTAGATATGTAGAATATTTCCTTCCAACATCATAGTCCTAGTAGCTTCTTGAATTTTCTTGTTCTTCCTTTCCACAACTCCATTTTTTTGAGGGGTTCGTAGGGAAAATAATTGTCTCTTTATACCATGATCTTCATAGAAAGAAATAAACTCACCAGAAGTGAATTCACCACCTCTATCTAATCTCAAACATTTAATTTTCAGACTTGTCTCTATCTCAATGATAGCCTTAAAAATATTGAATTTATCTAGAGCTTTAGATTTTTCCCTTAAGAAAGTAACCCACATTAGTCTAGAATAATCATCAATAAGTAACATGAAATACCTATCTCCTTGTAAGCTTTTGACTCCAGAAGGATGACACAAGTCAGTATGCAAAAGCTCCAACACTTCATTTGAACAATGTTGTTTTCTTCTGAATGAAACTCTAGTTTGCTTCCCTAACTGGCATTCCTTGCATATAGTATTAGTAGGTTTTATCAATTTAGGAAGATCTCTCACTGCCTGAGTAGAACTTATCTTGATAATATTGTCAAATTTTACATGACAAAATCTCCTATACCACAACCAACTTTCATCAACTTGAGCAATCATACATCTTTTACTAGTAGCACTTAGGTGAAAGATATTACCTTTTGTTTTTGTACCACATGCAATCACATTTTTGAAACTCCCCAATATTCTACACTTTCCATCCTTGAATTGAAGATTGTATCCCTTTTCACTTATCTTTCCAACACTTAAGAGATTATGCCTCAATCCTTCCACATATAGGACATCATCAATATTATGCTTACCATGAAAAGAAATGGATCCTTTGCCATAGATTACACTAGCTTTGTTATCACCAAATCTTACAACACCACCATCATACTTTCCCAAGATCACAAATTTACTTATATCACCTATTATGTGATGAGAGCATCCACTGTCAATCACCCATTCATCTTTTTCTTCAACTCTGGCAGCTAGAGCTTTCTCCACATTTATGCAACTAGTAGATTCAATAGGTACTAGATCATTTTCCTTGATAGAAATAAATACCCATTCATACTCACTTAAATTCCCTTTATCAGATTCATCATCTGTCACACCTTTATCAACAACATAATAACACTTTCTTTGAAATCTAGGCTTGTTAGGTCTTGGCTTAGGAACTCTTTTCAGACACCTTGAGGCAAAATGACCTATCTTATTGTAAGAAAAAAATTTAAGAGGCAATTTCCACATATACTTACCTTCTCCTTTGGCTACCCTTTTGACAAGAAGTGCTTCAAGCTCGTCTAGTTTTCTCTCTTCTTCTTCAATCTCTCTCATTTCCTTCTCATACTTGGACATTTTTCTAGAATAACTTCCTCTCGGATCATATATCTGCTTATCTTTTTCAGAGATAGTAGATTTTAATGCAAATTTTGTCTTAGGAAAAGTTTCAGAAAACTCACTTACCTAAAAAGTAGCAAGATTACCAATCAACATGTCTCTGGTTACATTTTTCATAGTCTGGATCTCCTCAATAGCATCAACTTTATGTTTGTATGCAATAGGAAAGGATCTGAGCACTTTAGCAACAATCTTTGATTCTTCTAATGTTCCACCAGCACATCTGATACTACACACAAGTTCATTCACTCTCTAAATAAAAGAAGTGATGTTCTCATCTTCGTCCATTCTTAACATTTCATATTTCCCTTTCAGGATTTGCAACTTAGCAATCTTCACATGGGTATCACCTTCATACAAAGTTTCCAAATTTTTCCAGATCTCATAAGCAGTCTTTAGCTCCATTACATTTGTCATCTCATAAATAGTTAGAGCACTCAACAATGCTTCCTTATCCCTAATATTGTACTCGACTTCCTTAATCTCACCTATAGTAGAAGGAAAATTCTATGGGATGATATATCTATTCTTTGTAATTTCCTAGTAAGGTTCACCAATGCATCTTAGATGACACTCCATTCGATTCTTCCATAGAGAATAATTTTTTCCATCAAATCTCAGACCATCCTTCTTATATGTTGCCATCTCATATCACCTCAAGTGGTCAAGCTTCTCCAAAGGAACCTGCTCTGATACAAATTTTTGGCAACACAAGGGAAAACAAATGAGAGGGGGGGTGAATCATTTGTCAGAAAAATTATACTTATTAAACTTATTCTCATATTTGATAAATAAACATGAAAGCATAAACCATCACCACATCAAAAACACACATAACACCATGATTTTTTATGTGGAAACCCTGTTAGGGGAATAACCACTATGGAGATTAGTCCACAAGATTATACTCTGTTAAAAATATTTATAAATGGGGAATGCACATGCTTTCAGGAAAACTACCTAGAGCTCACTGCTCAAATACAAAAGGCTTACTGCCCAAAGGAAGACTCACTGTCTTACAATCACATTCAGATTACATCCATAAGATTTGAACTGAGAAAATAGAATCTTCTAATGCCTAATTACAATTCTAATTAAGCACATAAACACTTTCTTCTTCTCACTCTTCTTCACACTTTACTTCTTCCTTTGAAAGATAAGAACATTATACGCACATCATTCCCTCAATTGGTATAACCAATCGATCATATATATTAGCAACTAAAAATAACATCAACTACATGTCTACCCAAATCAATAAATAATTTATCAATGTCGACTAAACAATGTTAGACAAGACATAGTAAGGACCCAAAACAACATGTCTTGAACACAAAACACCTTAAGCAATTATGCCTCGAAGATCCATAACACGCTACAATCACCCTATCAGCCATGATCATGAAAAACATGAACTCACAAAAGAAAATCACCAATCACAACACCAAAATCAATGCAGAACAACAACACAGGTAGAGAATGATCTAAAAACATCCACAAGCATCATGAATCACCATAGAAGCATCCGCATCAACTCAAATTACTAGAATCACATCATCTTCTTTCAGGAACACCAACTAAAGCAACAAAACAAGTGTCAGAACACAAATACTCATAACTTAATCAAATCTACATGTGAACCTTTAAAATTTAATGTGGATAAACTATATATACTTGTCAAAAAACCCTTTAATATGCAACTTATTATCATCAATATACTGAGCTAGCCAACATGTTGAACTTCACTATATCGCCGAGAACCTGCAACTTATTTTATTACAATTTTCTCAATATCCCCGACATATACAACCTTAAAGACATTAATGGAAATAGTGTTGACATCAATGAAAACCATATATAGGCAATATCCAACACTATAAATATACATAATTGGAAAATATTTAATGATGATGAAGATATCTTGAAGTTTTTAAAATGTGTTGATGAATATGAGAGTCACAAAATTGATTTTGGGGATTTTTTGAGAATATAGATGGTAAGGATACTATCTTTGGAAATGAAGTTATTTAATTAAAGAAAAATAAGATCCTCAAAGGCCTTGTATCATTATATAGGATCTTTGATAACCAAGACAAAAGCAAGGTTAAAACAACTGCCACCCATCCAGAGGATTTGGAGGAAGTGAATTTGGGGATTGAAAAATGCCCCTAAGAAGGTATATGTAGGAAAAAAGATGAAACCAAAGGTCAAGGAAATGCTGATTTCCTTATTAAGAAAGTATAAAAATGTCTTTTCTTGGTCCTATGATGACCTAAAAGCATATAGAGAGGAATTATTCCATAATGAAATTCCTTTGAAAGAAAATGTTAAGCCTTTTAGACCCATAAATTTAACGTTAGCTCCTAAGATGCAAGAGGAATTGGTTAAGCTAAGGGATGATGGTATCATAAAGCCTATTAGGAATTCTTCATGGGTGCCTAATTTAGTGCCAATTAGAAATAAAAATTATGATATAAGGCTATGTGTTGACTTCAAAAATTTTAAACATATCATCATTGAAGGACAACTATCCACTACCAAACATGGAAGCCATGCTATAGAAGTTGACTCGTTGTGAGCTACTATCTATGATGGATAGTTTTATTGGATACAACCAAGTGAAAGTGAAGGATTTTGAGCAGTACAAGACTGCATTCACAACTCCATGGGGCCCTTATGTGTATGTAAGGATGCCATTTGGTTTTAAAAATGCAAGTGCCACTTTCCAAAGGGACATGGATGTAGCCTTTTCTAATTTTATTGACTTGTTCATGGTTATATATCAGGATGACTTGAAAGCCTACTCCAAGAAGGAAGAAGACCATTGCATGCACTTGGAGAAGATATTCATCAGGGATTTAGAATTTGGGATACCATTGAATCTGAAAAAGTGTGCCTTTTGAGTTACTGAAGGAATTTTTTTGGGAAATATTGTGTCCAAGGAAGGAGTGAGGATTGACCTTGAGAGGGTAGTTTTCATAGATAATATTCCCCAACTAAAGAATGCTAAAGGAATTCATTCATTCTTTGGATAGATCAACTTCTTGAAGATATTTGTAACCAATTTTGAAGAAATTACAAGACCCATCTCCAAGATACTGAAGAAGAGAGAAAAGGTAGTTTGGAGTGATGAGCCAAGTTTTACCTTCAAGAGTATAAAACAATCTATCAAGGAGGCTCCAGTTTTAAAGTCCCCTAATTTCTCTAAGCCAATGCACATTTTCTATTTTTCATCTTTCCATACTATTGTTGTTGTACTATTGTAGAAAAATGATGAGGGCTTTGAACAACCCATTGCATTATTTATTAAATCTTTATAGGCTACATAGCTAAATCATGATATGATTGAAAATTAAGTGTATGCTCTAGTCAAGGTTGTGAACAATTTTAGAACTTACTTAGTAGGAGCTATAGTCATAGCTCTTGTACCAAGTGTTGATATGAAGGATATCTTCACTCAACAAGAAACTATAGGCAAAAGGTGTAGATGGATCAATAGGATCCAAGAATCCAAGATTGATGTCCAAATCACCAAGTTAGTTAGAGGATAGGGTTTAGCTAAACTAATCACAAAGAGTAATTTGGAAGTTAATCAAATAAATCAAATAGAGACTTTTGATCTTGTACCTATTTGTGATATGAAAATGTGTGGTTGGGATAGAAGGATTGTCCAATATTTATAAACTTTGCAATGTCCTATAGATATGGCTGATAATGACAAGAGAACATTAAATTTGCATGCCATTAAGTATGTGATTATTGAGAATGAGCTGTGGTGGAGAATCCTAAATGGTGTATTGCTTAAATGTGTGGATGGAAAGAAGGCATTAGAACTATTATAAGAAATGCACAATGGAGTGTGTGGTGGTCATGTTACATGGCAAAGACCACTGCTCATACGACCTTGAGAGTAGGATTCAAGTGGCCTATTGTATTTAAGGATGCCCACAAGTTTATTAAGACTTGTGATGCTTTCTAGAGATTTGTAGGAAAATTAAAGTTTTCAGGGAGCTTGCCACTTAGGCCCATTATTGTTCAAGCTCCTTTCCAATTATGGGGAATTGATTTTATTGGTGAAATACCAAAAATTCGAGAGGAGGGGTGTCACTGAATATTTCACAAAATGGGTAGAAGCAATACCCACAAGGAAAGAAACAAGTAAAGTGGTAGTGGACTTCCTAATGAACAATACTCTGATCAGATTTGGAGTCCTAGAAAATATCATTTTAGATAATGCTATGTGTTTTAGATCATAGGATTTCAAGGATTTTTGTGATACACATGGTATATGGATTTCTTATTCTTCACCTTACCATCCTCAAGGAAATCGTCAAGTTGAGTCTAATAATAAGAGCTTAATGAATATCATCAAAAGGGTGATAGAAAAGAACAAGAAAGCTTGGGACTCAAAGTTGAAGCTTGCACTCTAGGTAGATATGGTTACTATGAAGAAGGCTACTAGTCACTCACCATTTGGTTTGGTGTATGTTTTGGATGATAAGATACCACAAAATAATTTGTTAAAGATAAATAAATTTGTGTAGGAAAATGATGATTATTTTTGTGATGATATGTGGCATAGAATTGATAACCTTGTACAACTGGATGAAACTAGAAGAGAAGCTCATGCCAAAAATGCAAAGATGCAGCTGCAACTTAAACACTTGCATGACAAGAAATATTCTCCTAGAAAATTTGAAATGGGCAATATGGTACTAGTCTAGAATGCAAGGGCTCAGGATAAGGGTAAGCATGGAAAGTTTGAAGCATTATGGTTAGGCACTTATCTGATAGAAAATACACATGGGGAGGACTCATACTTCCTCCAAAGCTTGATAGGTGAAATTCCTAAAATTCTAGTACATGGATAGTTCTTGAAGCCATACTTCTCTTAAGTATGTTCTGCTTGATTTACACTTTAGGTTTTGTACATTTTGTATATAGGTGTGTTTGCTTTGAGTTGTGTCTAGTTTGGTGCTCTTGCCTTGTCCAGGAAAGTCCTTAGTTTTTGGTTCTCTATCTAGTCTACTTCAAACTGATATTTTAGGATCTCATCATGCCTGCAAGAGGCATTCATCCCCAGTCAGAGCCACTGGTGGAACCCTTAAATTTTTTTGTGTTCCATTGATTAAATTTGTTCAAAGCTTGGTTATTTTCATTATTGTGGGCTTAGGTTTTATCCTAGAAAATTATGCTTTAGGGTTTTGTTCTCCTTAACCCTCTAAAAGGTCTAAGTTTTAAATTCCATATTGGTGTTCTAATTTTTTGTTGACCCCATACTTCCAATTCCTAGTCATTTAAGTTGTGCCTTATGCCTTTCCCTCATTGATAAAACGACCCCTTACCTTGTTAGTCTCAGTCGTTGCCTATGGTCATGTTTAAAATATTGTTTCATTAATACAAGTTGAAATGTGTTTAACTTTTGGTTAGATCCTAAGTTTGGATCAATTTTTTTAATCGTCAGCTTAAGGTCTTAACCTTTGCACCCATGGCCCTACCCATCGTGTGCCTAGCTAGGCCCCTCTTTTAAAACAAACATTTTCTGCATGTCCAAATATTAAGTTCTATGATGACGTTTTGATCATCGTAAGAAAATATCCATCATTCCCCACTTCCCCATTTTGGTTCATTTCTCATTATAGGTTGGTGGGTGCTTGTCATGTGTCATGTCCAATGGTGGGCCCAACATTTTCAAAGGGGATAGCAAACAGATTTTTAAGGAGGATCAACGATCGATAGTGAGCGATGTGGGTCAATCCTAACCACTCCCCATTATCTCGTGTGGGTCCCATCCTTGCCACCAAGCTCTCAATGGGGAGACGGGAGAGCTCCATGTGGTGCAACCTAGAGGGTGTGAGGGAAATTAGAATGAAGGCTAAAATTAAACAATTATTTCAACATGGGCATAGATGGTAATGTGTGTGCTATTGAAAGGAAATATGTGGAATATATTTTGACAACATGCAAGATATTTTAATTTGGGTCATTGGTTATGTCAGAAGAATATGGCCACGAGCAAGTTGTCTTATATTAATATATGAATATATTGAAGGTGTGAGATTTAATCTCATCCCTTCCCCGTATCCTTGTTGCCTGGAGTTTCATGAAAGATAAGTTTCACGAGGGCAAGAGGAAGATGACATGTGGATTTTTGCTTCAACGACAAAGAAATAGTGGTGCCCATATGTGACAAGAAAGCTCCTCCACATGGATTATTTTGAGTTGAAGTATGTTGAGACTACTTACTATGTGTTGTAAAACATGCGTCGGTGAGTATTAATAATCAAAACTAAACAACACATAAGCGATGAAATGTATTATATCTAATGAAGGAAAAATAATAATAATAAACTATTACAGTCTTGCATTTGAACTCATATCATCATTCTCTATTCTTCGTGATTATTCAATCCATGCTCTTAGAATTGGTTTTTCAAATGAATGTATAGAATGTCAACCTAAGAAATGAGTATCTATTTCACCATGCAAACTAAAATGCCTACATGCCTATATTTTTGTGTTTTTGAAAATAAATTGTTGAATGATCTATTCTAAGAGATTGTTGTTGAAATAAAACTAGATTTAATGATGCAAAGATAAAGAAACTACTATGTGAGAGAATGTAAGAAAACTAAATACTAAAACAGAAATTCCATGATAATGCTAAAACAAGCTAAAACACTAAAATGCAACTACAATTCTCTTCAAATACCTTCAAAATTCAATGAAATTCCCGCAACATAAACTTTTTGAATTCTACTTGTTGAAAATATGTAGCAAAGGGTCCTATTTATAGATTTTTTAAGGCTCAAGGTGATGTGGCAATGATGGATGGTCGGGATTGCGATCCCGCGGCATCAATGGTGGAGCATCGAGAGGTTAGAGGGAATCAGGGAGATGGTTCCCTTCAACAAGACAAATTGCCAAGTGTTAAAGGGAATCAAAAAGAAGGAGGAGCCATGTGTGTTAGTTAGTTCCAAATTGGTTGCAAATTTATTGAAGATATTTCATATTTTCCAATTTTTAAAATTCTTTTTTGTGAGACACATGATGAGGTGGCAAGTGAGCTGGAGGTGGTTAGAGGAAATATGTAGAAATTTGCTTAAATTGAATTAAAAATTCAATTTAAAAGAAGATGGTAAATTAGCAAGATGCCAAATTAATTCATTTGTGCATTTTAACCAATTTTAGAAGAATATGACAATTTAAATTTAAAAATTCAAATTGAATAGGAAGAGGGAAAACCAATTAAATAAAAAATTGATTAATTTGTCCATTTAATTAATTTAGAAAGAAAGTGAAGTTTGGAAAAGAAGAATTAGAATATGAACCATATAAATAAATTTAACAATTTATTTATAATAGTAGAGGAATTAAGAATATTAATCAAATAGCAAGTATTTAATTAATATGTAATGCTCCAGACCATTTTTTGCATGCATACATTTTGCCCCTCTTTGAAGTGATGTGCGCAGCCACATTGCTTCAAACAATAAATTTTCCTGATCGTGATGAATTTTTTTTTGACATGCCCTAGGCTCTAATTTTACAGCGATGATGAAAGGATGCCTCCTCAGGAGGTAAATCAGGGATTTTTGAATTTTTTTGATGATTTAAATGATTTTTTTATTATGTGCTAATGATTGATAGATTTGATAAGGATGACCTAATTTATCTCCTAAAAATTAGAAGATTTTTGCCACACTATTGATTAGTTGATGAAAAGACCCCTTTGAGAAATAAAATAAAATGAAACCATAATTACCCCTTAATAATCTTTAAAAGGGTAAAATGGTAAAAGATAAGTTCATTTGTAACCTAAGCATTTTGAAAACTGAGAGCATCTAGAGCAAAGATGAATAGAATTCCATGTACCCTGAAAACCTCTTTTTGAATTTCGAAAATTTGATTTTTCCTACTTTATTTTTGTTTGAAAATTTGAATTATTTTCAGGTTTTAGCACATAGAGTTAGCGAATTAGTGCATAGGGTACCCGCTTCAGTGCATAGGAAGCCTATAATAGCGCATCTCGTTAGGTTAGAACCCCATAATTAGATTAGTGCATCCAAAACCTACTTTAGCGCATTAGGTCCATAGACTAGTGCATCCGGTAATTAGCACATCCATAAGATAGAGTCACACATAGGTTTGATAAAGTAGCGCATCTGGGAAATGACACATTGGGACTCTGTTCTGATGCATAGAATCCATTTTCTAGTGCATCTATGAAATGGCGCATAAGGACTCTGTTATAGCGCATCGAACAGTTTTTCTAGTGCATTTGGTAAATCAATGCATAGAAACCCTATTTTCGCGCTTCCAACCAAAATTGATGTTTTTGATGAATTCCTCCTAGATTTTGGTGATTGATGATCA